>NW_026844043.1:22412411-22619911 GCF_029531705.1 Pantherophis guttatus
AATAAATAAATAAATAAATAAATAAATAAATAAATAAATAAATAAATCCGGGTTGCTGCCAGGGGTATCAATCAATTGTACATTTTGGTTTTTGACAGTTGTTGTTGTTGTTGTTGTTGTTGTTGTTATTGTTGTTGTTGTTATTATTATTATTACTATTATTACTATTATTACTATTATTATTATTATTATTATTATTATTATTATTATTATTATTATTATTATTATTATAAAAACAAACCGGTCTACTCTTGAGATCTGGTATTTTACATCTGTCTCCCACCCAAATACCAGCCAGGCTCGACTCTGCTTAGCTTCTGAGCTTGCCTGCACTAAATTGTGGGTGCTGCCCCCTGCTGAGACGTTAAGCTAATACCAAGCCTTCAACAAATGGAAAAGATGGGTGGTGACAGCTGGTTGGCGCAGATTGGAAAAAGGGCCAACTCAACTCAACCAGCAAAACCCACCTGGGACTCCTTGGTGGAGTCACCAATGGGGGAGCAGCAGGCTGAATAAAGCCGCCAAGAGAATTGCAGGTGGGCAGCAGAGTTTCTCCCTCCGAATAAACAAAAAAAAAGCAGCCATTCTTATTTGAGTCAGAAATCACAGCCTTCCCTCCTGCTAAAGGCCAAAGGAGAGTGGGGGGGGGAAGGACAGAGGGACATGGACGGCCAACCTGCTCAGCTGGAAGTCAGAAGCTGTCAGATGTGTTGATTAGCTGGTCTCTAGGAGCCACTGAGAAAACCTTGGTGGGGTTCCTGGAAAATGCATAGGTTTGTATGTGTGGTGTGTCTATGCATGCACAGAGGTGTCAAGATTGCAACGGGCATCGGGAGTGGGGGGGTGGAGAAATGGATTTTCTCTCTGGGTCAGACCCCTTTTCCTTCCCACGGCTTCCCTTCAGAGGCTCTCCATACCCCTCAGCCCGCCCTTTGGCTCTCAATGGGCTGCTGGAAAAACACCGGTGAGATCATGCTTGCTTGTCCACTGCTTATTTGAGGTCATCCAACAGAAGTCCCCGAAGCAATTGAGGTCCTGCCACGGCCCTGTCCTCGTGGCCAGAGGGGGCTGCTTGAAACTGTCACTAAAAAAAAATCCTAGACAGTTGATTGAACTTGAAAAATGGGAAGAAATTTGGGGGAAAACCTTACAATTAACAATGTCAGTTCCCTATAAGGAAAATATATACAAAATGCTGTATAGATGGCACCTGCCCCCGGCTAGATTATCGAAGATATTCCCGGGGACCTGTCCGGTTTGTTGGAAATGCAACGCCGCTATGGGAACTTACTTTCATAGTTGGTGGACCTGTCCAACAAAAGAATATTGGGCTAGAATTCAAAAATGGATTTTAGAAATCATAGGATGTAGGATAGATTTGAACCCGGAAACGTTTTTATTAGGCATGAAACCAGAGAACTTAAACAAATGTAATTGGTATCTCGCTCTCCACATCATCATTGCAGCCAGGATCTCGTTTGCGCAAGAATGGAAATCCAAAAATATCCCATCGGAGGCTACGTTAATTGCAAAGATCATGGACTGTGCAGAAGCAGACAAGCTTACTGGACTTTTGCAAGATAGACAAGAATCAGGGGGGTGAAATGCTCCCAGTTTGGACTGGATCGCCCGATCCGGTAGCGATGGAGGCGGGTGGTTCGGAGAACCGGTAGCAAAAATCCCTGCCCCCCTCCCCCATTGCCCAGCTGAGCCGCGCAATCATCAGAAGCTTTTTTTATTTTTAAAAGCATTTTTCTACAACCTCTTTGACTGAAAAAAAAAATGCTTTTAAAAGTAAAAAAAAAAAAGCCTCTAATGATTGTGCGGCTCAGTTGGGATCATCAGAGGCTTTTAAAAGCATTTTTTCTACAACCTCTTTGGCCGAAAAAATAGAAAAAATGTTTTTAAAGAGAAAAAAAGCCTCTGCAGATCAGGCAAGTCAGCTGGGATCGTCAGAGGCTTTAAAAACATTTTTTTTACGATCTCTTCAGCCGAAGAACTTGTAGAAAAAATGGTTTTAAAAGTTAAAAAAAAAAAAGTTGGCCACGCCCACTCGGTTATATTACACTCCCATCCATCACTGGAGTAGAAGATCTCCAAGATCCCTTCCAGCTCTATTCTGATTGATTGATTGATCGATGGATTGATTGATTGATTGATTGGATGGATGGATGGATGGATGGATGGATGGATTGGATTGGATTGGATTGGATTGGATTAGATTGATTGATTGATTGATTGATTGGATTGATTAACTGAGTGACTGACTGACTGATTGATTGATTGAAAAAGTCCCAGCTCTGGAGCCCTTCCTTCAGTGGTGAAATCTGAACTGGTTTACTACCAGTTCGCTGACCACACATGTGTGCCATGCACCAAATGTGCGCTGTGTGCACACATGCACAGTACAAGCTGCGCATGAACATGTGCAGTCGGCACCAAAAGGAGGCTTGGGAAAGTAGAACAGCACCGGGGGGGCGGAGGGTGATCAGCTGTGGTGCGCGATCGTGGGAACCTTTTTAAAAACTTTTTTAAAGCATTTTTTACTACCAGCTCGGGCGAATAGGTAATAAAAAAAATGCTTTCAAAAGGTTAAAAAAAGGCTCCGACGATCACAGCTGTGCCACGCAATCATCGGAGCCTTTTTTTTTTACTTTTTTAAAGCATTTTTTACTACCTGTTCACCCGAACCAGTAGTAAAAAAATGCCTAAAAAGTAAAAAAAAAAACCAAGTTCTGACAATTAGCTGAACGACGCACGATTGTCAGAACTTTTTTTTTTTGTCATTCAATTTGTCAGAGAGTTCTTTATGGAGCCATGCTGCTTTCTTTTGAGAGCTGTTATTTTTCTTCTTCTTTGGTATTGTGCTAGACTGGGCTTTTATAATCTCACTTTTCAAAATTTTTACATTTTTACTACCGGTTCAGCGAACCAGTACCATTTTTGACTGCCGGTTCTGGTGAACCGGCCCGAACCGGTAGCATTTCACCCCTGCTTTCTTTCCTTCTTTCCTTCTGTCCTTGATGGTCCAAGAATTGTCCCTGATGTTAACTAACTGGGATTGGGGCTTTCACGAACTCCGTGAAATACAACATCGCCCACATCGCTAACAGCTCATTTGCCTATGCAGGAGTTTGCCGTGGCTGAAAAGGAGCATGTAATCCAAATGAAATTGGGGAGGGTCAGGAAGAGAGGAAACCCCTGCATGATGGAGGATTTACGGTCTTAGAAGGCAAACAGTGGCGGGTGTAATTAGGAAAGAAATTTGTCATGTTCTCGACTCTGGGAGAGAACGAAAGGTCTGGAATAGCAATCTCCCCCGTGTTTATCCAGCACCAGCACAGACGAGATGGAAAATGCATTTCCAACCATGGACAGATTAATATTTGATGCCAGAGAAAGAAATGCGCTGCTGTTCATGTTTATTTAGGATATTGTGAAGTACAGTGAAATTTGCAATTTTATTGGATTCGGGGGGTTGCATGTAGGGGTGTGTGGGGGTGTCTTAAGTCTTAAACCGCTGCATGTCATCGAAGGCATCCTATGCTGATTGTTTACGCCTAATGGTTGCGTACCATAAAAATGTGTATATAGGTATGTGCGCACACAAACTAGGCACACAAACACAGAGACAAGCATATCCATGTATATAAATCTGTAAAAGCCCAAATGTTTCTCAAGTCAGAGTTGACCACATTTTGCTGACTCAAAGAAACGTCGAGGTTGCCTTGTCTATTTTACAGATCTTAAAGACTAACAGAACTTGGTAAGGCCACACTTGGAATATGGCATCCAGTTTTGGTCGCCATGATGTAAAAAAGATGTGGAGATTCTAGAAAGAGTGCAGGGAAAAGCAACAAAGATGGAAGTTTTTAAGAAGATGTTGGATAACCATTGTCTGAAGTGGTGTAGGGTTTCCTGCCTAAGCAGAGGATTGGACTAGAAGACCTCCAAAGGCCCCTTCCAACTCTGTTACTCTATTCTATTCTATTCTATTCTATTCTATTCTATTCTATTCTATTCTATTCTATTCTATTCTATTCTATTCTATTCCATTCCATTCCATTCCATTCCATTCCATTCATTCCATATTTTCTTTTCTTTTCTTTTCTTTTCTTTTCTTTTCTTTTCTTTTCTTTTCTTTTCTTTTCTATTATTCTATTCTATTCTATTCTATTCTATTCTATTCTATTCTATTCTATTCTATTCTATTCTATTCTATTCTATTCCATTCCATTCCATTCCATTCCATTCCATTCCATATATTCTATTCTATTCTATTCTATTCTATTCTATTCTATTCTATTCTATTCCATTCCATTCCATTCCATTCCATATTTTCTATTCTATTCTATTCTTTTCTTTTCTTTTTTCTTTTCTTTTCTTTTCTTTTCTTTTCTTTTCTTTTCTATTATTCTATTCTATTCTATTCTATTCTATTCTATTCTATTCTATTCTATTCTATTCCATTCCATTCCATTCCATTCCATTCCATATATTCTATTCTATTCTATTCTATTCTATTCTATTCTATTCTATTCTATTCTATTCCATTCCATTCCATTCCATTCCATTCCATTCCATATTTTCTATTCTATTCTATTCTTTTCTTTTCTTTTCTTTTCTTTTCTTTTTTTTTTTTTCTTTTCTTTTCTTTTCTTTTCTATTATTCTATTCTATTCTATTCTATTCTATTCTACTATTCTATTCTATTCTATTCTATTCTATTCTATTCCATTCCATTCCATTCCATTCCATTCCATATATTCTATTCTATTCTATTCTATTCTATTCCATTCCATTCCATTCCATTCCATTCCATATTTTCTATTCTATTCTATTCTATTCTATTCTATTCTATTCTATTCTATTCTATTCTATTCCATTCCATTCCATTCCATTCCATTCCATTCCATATATTCTATTCTATTCTATTCTATTCTATTCTATTCTATTCTATTCTATTCTATTCTATTCTATTCTATTCCATTCCATTCATTCCATTCCTTCTATTCTATTCTATTCTATTCTATTCTATTCTATTCTATTCTATTATGTGTGGACCAAAAGACCAAGACACTCTCCACCAGAATCAGTACCCAAATGAGCATAAATTAACTCCAAGATTAACATAAGACGAACTATCAAGAAGGAAAAAAATACCCCGATCAAGGAACTGCCAAGCGCGCTCCAAGACCAACACTGACAGGGTAAGCCATTAAGAATATATATAAACTGAGAACAAATCTCATCCTTACTAGTACTGATGATGTAATCTATTTGGGTAATGAAATGTCTGCAAGAAAATAAGAGAGCGCTCCAAGGACGACTCATTTCAACCCTGAGCTACAAATAATCTCCTTTATTGTCGCCTTGTCAGTTATGCAAAGAATCCAAGGCTGCTTGAATGGGGTTGTGCCAGCAACATGATTCCATCTTTATATGGTTATATTATTCACATTCATACTGGAGAGAAAATAAATCAATTTTCAACTTTTTTTTCCCCAAAAAGTAAAGGGGGAAAAAATAAGTTCTCGACATATGACCACAACTGAGCCCAAAAGTTATAAGTCTCTAAGTGAGACATTTGTTAAGTGAGTCATGCCTCATTTTACAACCTTTCTTGCCACAGTTGTTCGGTGAATCATTGCAGTTGTTGAGTTAGTCACACCGTTGTTAAGGGAATCTGGCTTGCCCATTGACTTTGCTTGTCGGAAAGTGACAAAAACTGATCACGTGACCCTGGGACACTGAGACCGTCATAAGTATGAACCAATTGCTAAACATCCTAATTTTGATCATGTGACCAGAGCGATGCTGCAAGTCGTAAGTGTGAAAAATTGTCACAAGTCATTCTTTGTAACTTTCAACAGTCATTAAACGAACTTTTGTAAGATGAAGACTACCTGTACTGTATTCTTGGAAGTAATTTTGACCCTATATACAGATAGTCTTCAATTTATGACCAGTCACTTAATGACTGTTCAAAATTATGACAGATCTCCACAGAGCTACAGGTAGTCCTCGACTTACAACAATTAATTTCACAGGTTCCTGACAAACCTAGCAAACAACTTTGTTTCCCAAAAAGTAGAGAAAGGAACAAGGGGATCAGCCATATTGGACTTAATTCTCACTAACAGAGATGAAATGATAGAATGTGTTGAAACTACAGGAACCTTGGGGGCAAGTGATCATGCAATATTGGAATTCAACATTATGCAAGCACAAGCAGTAGAACAAAGTCAAACTAGAGTCTTGGACTTTAAGAGAGCTAATTTCAATAAACTTAGAGAGAGCTTGGGAAGGATTCCAAGGATGAGAATCCTCAAGAAGCTTCGGAAATTTTGAAAAGTGAGATTATAAAAGCCCAGTCTAGCACAATACCAAAGAAGAAGAAAAGTAACAGCTCTCAAAAGAAAGCAGCATGGCTGCATAAAGAACTCTCTGACAAATTGAATGACAAAAAGGACAAGTATAAAAAGTGGAAACATAACTAAGGCAGAATATCAGCAAATAGCTCGAGCCTGCAAAGATGAAGTAAGGAAAGCTAAGGCTCACAACGAACAAAGGTTTGCGACTAAAGTTAAAAATAACAAAAAAAGCTTCTTCCAATATGTTAAAAACAAGAAAAAAGTCAAGGAAACGATTGGTCCATTGTTGGGAGAAAGTGGCAAGAAAATGATAAACAGGGAGAAAACAGAATTACTTAACTTGTTTTTTTGCATCTGTCTTTACACAAAGGGAAAAAAGAGTCCAACCTATCACAAACAGCACCACAAAAGACAGATTAGGAACAGAAGTTAAAATAGCGAAGAAAATGGTAAGTGAGCACCTGTCTACCTTAGATGAGTTCAAATCACCAGGACCAGATGGATTACACCCCGAGGTTCTGAAGGAACTGGCAGATGTGATCTCAGAACCACTAAACCAGTGGTGGGTTGCCCCTGGTTCACACCGGTTCTATAGAACCGGTAGTAAAACCAGTGGGAGGCCCCGCCCACCAACCCTGACATCATCAGAATGCTTCTGTGCATGCGGCGCGTGGCCCCATTGCGAACCAGTAGTAAATGTAAGTAGAACCCACCCCTGCACTAAACTATATCTTTCAAAGATCCTGGAACAACGGGGAACTGCCAGAGGACTGGAAAAGAGCTGATGTAGTTCCCATATTCAAAAAAAGGCAAAAAAATTGGTCCAGGAAACTACAGACCTATCAGCCTGACCTCAATACCAGGGAAAATTCCGGAAAAGATAATCAAGCAACGAATCAGCGAACACCTAGCAGCAAACAAAGTAATAACCAAAAGCCAACATGAGTTTGTCAAAAACAGATCATGCCAGAAATGCTCCCGGTTTGGACCGGATCGCCTGGTTTGGACTGGATCGCCCGATCCGGTAGCGATGGAGGCAGGTGGTTCAGAGAAAAATCCCTGCCCCCCCCATGCCCAGCTGAGCCACACAATCATCAGAGGCTTTTTTTTTTTACTTTTAAAAGCATTTTTTCTACAACCTCTTCGGTAAAAAAAATGCTTTTTAAAAAAAAGCCTCTGATGATCGCGCGGCTCAGCTGGAATTGTCAAAGATCCCAGCTGAGTTGCCTGATTGTCAGAGGCTTTTTTTTCTTTTAAATGCCTCTGACGATCATCAGAGCCTTTTGAAAGCATTTTTTAAAAAACCTCTTCACCGAAAAGGTTGTAGAAAAAATGGTTTTAAAAGTAAAAAAAAAATTGGCCACGCCCACCCAGTCACATTACCCCCACCACCAGCACCAAGCCACGCCCACAGAACCGGTAATAACAAATTTTAGATTTCACCACTGATGCCACACTAATCTTATTGCATTCTTTGACTAAGTGACAAAACTAGTAGACCACAGGAAAGCTGTCAATATAATTTACCTGGACTTCAGTAAGGCATTTGACAAAGTAGACCATAACCTACTACTGCATAAGAGCACCAGCGTGCCTACCGTCCCTGTCCTAATGTTTCTTCTATTTGTACCTATTTTATGTATCCAATCCATGCTTATGCTTATTACCAAATATGTTCTTGACAAATAAAATAAATAAAGAAATAGATAAAATAGAAAAATGTGGGTTAGACAGCATCATCATCAGGCTGACCAACCGCACTCAACACGTAATCCTCAATGGAACTGCATCTACACGGAGGGAGGTATGCAGTGGGGTACCCCAGGGCTCTGTTTTAGGCCCAATATTGTGTTTTGCCAGATTCTGGTGTTTACTTCCAGTTTCTGACAAAAAAAAAACCACCCGTTGGAGAAAATAGATTCATTTAACGGCTGCAACGGTTGCTTAACCGTTGCAGTATTCACTTAGTGGTCACACCATTTGCTTAACAACTGCTCCAAAAAACTGTTGAAAAATCAGGTCAGGTTACCCGGTGCCTTAATGTATGACTGCCACAATTTAACAACCATAATTCTGGTTTCAATTACGGTTGTAAGTTGAGAACTACCTGTATTTATGTTCCTTCTGTGATGGAAAAATTAGATATTTTAGTCTTGCATTGAGGATGTTGGACCATTTCCCAGTCATGTTGCTTGATACAGAGGGAATCCTCTCTAAGTAGTGTTTTGCTAATTATTGTGTGTTTTAAATTGACTTGCGACTTAATTCCTTGACTGTTTATTTTGTTGCTTTAACTGCTTTATTTCTAAGGATTTCTAACCTGCCAGGGGAACCTCTGAATAATAGCACATCCACTATACATATTGAAAATAAATGAATGTGTGTAAATAAATTTATATGCTAGAGCAGGTTAGATTTAATTTTCAAAATCTAGCAAACTATGAGATCTCAAGATTATGCCTTTTTTCCCTTTTATTTCCCTCATGATCGGATGACTGCAAGGAATATAAATCTTTCCATTTTCCGCTGTTTAGCCAGAACTGAAGAAGCTTCTTGGATGAGAAGTGAAACGTCTTCAAGGAAAAACAAAGGAAGTCAGTTGCCTTTTCAAAAAGCATTTTTGGGACTTTTCTTAGATGTATATCTTATTTGTCTTCTTGATAAAATGGTCCCTCATTTTATATCCACAACTTCAAGGGCTGAAAGATTAAAACTAGGCCAAATTTTTGGGACAATCCTGATGTCAGGGTTCCAAGTAATATACCCACAGCAAGCAAAACTCTGAGGCAGGTAGATTCCTGAAAGAATAGATTTATTGGATATGTCATAACCGTTCCTGTGGTTTTCACCTAATTAAAAGTAAATGTTTTTTCACTTTCTCAAAACAATCAGTCACGTGGTCCAATCAGGATATGGTCCAGTTGCTAGGTGACCTCAGTCCCCTCCTTCGGGGCACCTGCTGGCATGTCCTTGGTTCCCAAGAGAAAGTATGTTGTTTTGGCTACAAAACTCCAGCTATCTCTACTCTCCCCTCCCCATCCCCCAGGTTCAGTTGTGGCAGCCAGTTATGAAGCCTCAAAATGGCTTCCATCAAGTCAGCTTCAGGGTTGACACCTGACATGGATGAGTGAGAATCTCCCTAGACACTAAGAGGAACAGTTACCAGTAGTAGAATGTCAGGGTTTCAAGTAACACCCCCTACAAAAGAAAACTCGGAGGCTATAAGTTTATTTATTTATTTATCAAATTTCTATACCGCCCTACTCCCGGAGGACTCAGGGCGGTGAACAGCCAAGATAAAATACAGATAATACAAACATTAAAAGTCCCTTAAAATTATTAAATATTTTGGCCGAAACACAGATTAAAACACCCAAATTATAAAACAAGTTCCTCAAAGTTCCATTTTATTTGTTGTTGTTAGTTGCGAAATGGTGTCTGACCCATCGCAACTCCAATGTTCCTCCAGGCCTTCCTGTCCTCTACCATCCTCTGGTGTGCGCATGTGCGCCAGAAACCTGGAAGACAAACAGGCAAGGCCGTGCGTGCCAGTCGACATGGCTTCGTGTGCCACTTTGGGCACGCCTGCCATAGGTTTGCCATCACGGACCTATACAGTAGATGAGGATTGAGGTAGAAGAGATGATTCCATCAATTGCTATTCCGTACTTTTTCCCATGATCTTTGCTCAGTTCATTTATTCAGTTTCCATACCTGTCTAAAATTACACACCTACACACACACAAATCCGCATTCAGTTTTAAAGTATTCACATATACCTAATATGTACATTTCTGCACTCAGTTTTGCTTTACAAATACCTAATAATTATTATTTTTTTGCATGCATTTAATTTTTCTGAGCGTGTCTTTCCATGGATTTTTTTTTCTAACTAAGGCATCTCTTGTTTTTTGAGTATACAATTTCTACATAAGTCCCAAATGTGCTTTTTCAAAAGGCCAACTGGACTTCGCTTCTCATCCAAGAAGCTTCTTCAAAGAAAAACCAAGAAGCTCCAGTTGCCTCTTGAAAAAGCACCTTTGGGACAACCATGACCTGGATGACTGAGAATCTCCATAGACATGTCTACATAAGTGCTGTTTTCTGATATACTGTGCTGAGGTGGCGCAGTGGTTAGAGTGTAGTAACTGCAGCTACTTCAGCTGACTGCTAGTTCAGCAGATCAGTGGATCAAATCTCACCGGCTCAAGGTTGACTCAGCCTTCCATCCTTCCGAGGTGGGTAAAAGGAGGACCCAGATTGTTGGAGGCAATATGCTATTTAGTATACTGTCTTTGGTGTAAGCCGCCCAGAGTCTTCGGAGAGTGGGCGGCATAGAAATATGACTAATAAATAAATAAATAATATACATTTTATTTGTGTACATAGTTTTCTTTAGTCTGTCCTGGGAACGAAAATGGGCTGCGGGGAAGGGGGGCATGCCGCTCCCCCGCCCCCCGTTTTGGGGCTAGTACTCCTCTCTAAACTCTCCTGGGAGTGAAAACAGCCCATGGGGGGGGCACTGCCCCCCCTGCGCCCCATTTTGGGCCTAGGAGGTCTCCCTATACTTACCTGGGAGCCAAAATGGGGCATGTGGAGCAGGGGTGGGTTCTACTTACTTTTACTACTGGTTCGCATCGTGCCTGCGTGTACGCGCTCCTTTGCGCATGCCCAGATCAACTTTGATAACGTCCGGGTCAGTGGGCGGAGCCCCCTGCTGGATTTACTACCGGTTCTTGCGAACCAGTTTGAACCGGGAGCAACCCACCACTGGAAGGGGCGGGACAGGGAGGGGTGGGGCCAGCCAGCAATTTAACTACCAATTCACCCGAACCGGCCCGAACCAGTTGAATCCCACCACTATCTGTATCGTTCAGCCTGATATTTTGTGTGAGAATTGCAGCAGCAAATACAGAAAAATAGTCAATCCCAGTGATGAAAGACATTTGTATCTGGATATCAGCTCAGGAATCATAAATATGCCCACTTGGTTTATAACTGCAGCAAAAATTAATTTCTTCTGAATCCCACCTTAGTGCTCTGCCCTGTGGTATCATTCCTTTTTCTGCATTCAGCTTGTGCCCAACTCCTTCACCCTTCCCTCCAAAGACAAAAAGTACAGATAGTCCTCATACTACTGCCTTCAACTTACAACAGTTTGTTTAGTGACCTTTCAAAGTTACAATAATGCTGGGGGAAAAAGTGACTTATGACCGTTTTTCACACTTACGACCGTTGCCTCCCCATAGTTACATGATCAAAATTCAGACGCTTGGCAACTGACTCATATTTATGACAGTTGCACTGTCCTGGGCAGGGGTGGGTTCTACTTACTTTACTACCGGTTCGCAGTGGGGCCATGTGTGTACTCTTCTGCGCAAGCGCAGAAGCTTCTACGCATGCACAAGAGCGTTTTGATGATGTCGGGGTCGGTGGGCGGAGCCTCCCGACGGTTTTACTACCGGTTCTATAGAACTGGTGCGAACCGGGGGCAACCCACCACTGGTCCTGGGGTCATGTGATCCCCTTTTTGTGACCTTCTAACAAGCAAAATCAAGGGGGAAGCTAGATTCACTTCACAACCGGGTTAATCACTTAACAACTGGCAGTGATTTATTTAACTAATGTGGCAAGCCCGGTGGTAAAATGGGTCAAAATTCACTTCACACATGTCTCACTTAGCAACGGAAATGTTGGGCTCCGTTGTGGTCGTACGTCGAGGACTGCCTGTTGATAAAATTTGGAAGGGAGACGTCAAACTCTTTGCTGATCCCGGAGTCTAGTTTACTTCCCTAGCTCAAATAAGTATAAACCCAACCGCACTTCATGCCGATGTCTCCAAAGCGAGAGAAGCCATTTCTCCGTAAGTGCTATTTTATATCTCGGCAAGATTATAAAGTGCTTTTCCCTTCATAATTTTTGATGTAAAGGCTAAATTGGGCCTGAGAAAGGGACAATGCAACTTTAAACCTCATTAGTATTCTGCCACCGTAAGCCGACCAACGGCGGTTATGTATTTTTGCAAGTATGCATCTAATTTATTGTGGAGAACACAATTTACATGGGTAGTCAGCGACTGTTTTATGGGCTCACAAATAGATGTCTCAGCTGAAGCATATAATGGCTGAAGCAGCAGGCGCAAATACGTTCTAAATCTTCTAAATGTGCTTTACCAAAATGTAACTGAGGAATATAAAACAGATCAATTCTTGCATGTTATATATTGGTTTTTGATTTACAAATCTAATCTGGGGAAATTTCTTGAGGAATGTGGGCAGGGGGCCTCCTTCTTCGCCTTCCTTGAGGGGGGGGACGGACAGATGGGGAGGGCGAAGGCCAAACCACCTCTGACAAGGTTGTTTCTCTAGCTAAGGTCAAACCCAGCAAGAAGTCGGCCGTGGATTATTTTAATAATGGAGGGCCGGTTTGGTTCCCTGCTCGCGCATTCTGGTTTGTGAAAAGATGCATTGTGGGCGGAGCCGAAGTAAGGAGGGGCGGAGTCAACATTGCCATTGGGTGACTGCACCCAGTGGTGGGTTTCAACCGGTGTTACCACTGGTTCGCATCATGCATGCACTCCGCGCAAGCGCAGTGTATTACAAAACAGCTGAGACGCGACAATCCGCTCTGCCGCGCCTTTCAGCTGGGCTAAAAACAGCTAAATATAAAGTATTTGTAACGCAGGGGCGGGCAGGAGGGCCAAAATAACCATCAGAGAGAACCGGTTCTCAGCTCACCATCGTCGCTACCGGCTCGGCCAAACTGGGCTGAACCGGTCGAAACCCATCACTGACTGCACTGCGTTTTTGTGATCCTACTACAGGTAGTTTTTGAATTATAGTTCATTTAGTGACATTTCACAGTTACAATGGCACTGAAAAAAGTGACTTACAACCATTTTTCACACTTATGACCGTTGCATCATCCCCATAGTCATGTGACCAAAATTATTACTGTTGTTGTTGTTGTTGTTGTTATTATTATTATTATTATTATTATTATTATTATTATTATTATTAATATTTCTATGCCGCCCACTCTCCGAGGACTCTGGGCGGCTTACACCAAAGACAGTATACTAAATAGCATATTGCCCCCTAAAAATCTGGGTCCTCATTTTACCCACCTCGGAAGGATGGAAGGCTGAGTCAACCTTGACCCGGTGAGATTTGATCCACTGATCTGCTGAACTAGCAGTCAGCTGAAGTAGCTGCAGTACTGCACTCTAACCACTGCACTCTAACCACTCTAACCACTGCGCCACCTTGGCTCTTATTCAGGTGCTTGGCAACTGATTCGTATTTATGACGGTTGCATTGTCCCGGGGGGGGGGGGGGGCACGTGATCCCCTTTTGCGACCTTTGGACAAACAAAGTCAAGGGGGGAACCAGATTTACTTAAAAACCGTGTTACTAAGTTAATCACTGCAGTGGTTCACTTAACCACCAGGGGAAGAAAGGTCGTAAAATGGAGCAAAACTCACTTAAAACAACTGTCTTGCTTAGAAATTTTGGGCTCAATTGTAATCATAATTCAAGGACTACCTGTACAGGCTTAATCAAGTTTGTGGCTTAATTTCCCCCCCGCTTTTCTTGTAATGTTATCCATCTTGATAACAACGTATTATTTCAATGCAGGCTTCAATGCGGTAATTTTTCTATGATATGATTAAAATTATGACCATTCTATCACTGAGAAAGGTTGAAGGATTGCCAATAAAAAGAGAAAAGCAAAAATTCTCTCAGTATTAATGGCCGATCGGGATGTCAACATTACAAGCATAGGATTATTTAGATTTTCCTCCAATGCTGAGTGTAACATAAAGAAAAGAGAAGCACTGCGATCCACATTCACCTCAAAATATTAGTTGTATGATCACTGTATCAGCTTTGAACTAATTAATTAATATTAAGGTCTCCATTGTTTTGTTATTTTACCAGGGTTATATACACAACACATCAAACCCTCAGTAAACAGAAGCATATACTATTCCCCACAGCAAGGAAAAGCAGAGATGGTTAAATTTATTCTTTTATCTAAAGGAGAAAATATATTTAATTTTGTTTCTCTTTGGAAATCACTTCCGGATTTTGTGCTTGCAATGGGGAAAAAAATTAACTCTGATTTTGTTTTTGCTGATTAGATAGGTTTGTTGCTATAGAAATGGCTAGAATATACAGTTGTGTAAAAGTAAAAAAATTGAGGTTGTAATGTTGTTAGAGAGTTGGAAGTTTGTGCCTTTTGTCTTTTCCCTCTTTACACCATATTTTCTCTTTTCCACCCATCACTCTCCAGTTTTCTATTACATAATCAATACAATACAATACAATACAATACAATACAATACAATACAATACATTATATATTATAATACCATCTTATTATTTTGGGGCACATGGAGCAAGATGGGGCTCCTCTTGCCGTCTTACCTGATTTCCAGCTCTGCGTTTAACTATTTTCGGGGAGGGCTTATTTTTTGGGGGGAGGCTTATTTTAGCACATGCCCTTAAAAGCCCGATTGGGCTTATTATCAGGGGATGTCTTATTTTTGGGGAAACAGGATATAATAATATAATATAATAAATATAATATAATATAATATAATATAATATAATATAATATAATATAATATAATATAATATAATATAATATAATATAATATAATATAATATAATATAATACAATACAATACAATACAATACTATACTATACTATACTATACTATACTATACTATACTATACTATACTATACTATACTATACTATACTATACTATAATCATATCATATCATATCATATACTTTATATTTTGATAAACTAATAAAAAAGACAAAATACACCTAAACTGTGAACTAACAAAACAGGCTTCATTTGTGTGACCTTTTCCGCTAGGCCTCAACATAAAACCATTTGTTTAGCAACCATTCAAAATTACAATGGCACTGAAAAAAGTGACTTATGACCAGTCCTCACACTTACGACTATCGCAGCATTCCCCATGATCATGTGATCAAACTATTACAACTGGATGACCGCTTTGGGCACTATATGGAGCTGTTCTGTTTTTCACCACAAGATCTGGCATTATAACAAAGTAATAACAAGGACCACACTGCCCAGTGAATCCAAAGAGACTTATTGTGTCTAAACTAAAATGAATTATTTTGATTATATTAAGTAGTTATTTTGGATGCCTTCCGTATGTTCATGAAGAAATGTTATTCCAGAGGGAGAATGATCATGAATAGTTCCCCCTATTCCCCAAATTAAAAATGATATTATGATACAACTTTTGGAGCAGTTCTCTGTGAGTTGGACTAGAAGACCTCCAAGGTCCCTTCCAACTCTTTTATTCTGTTATTAAGGTGACTAACTTTTTTACAACGAGAAGAAGGACACAAATAAATTGAAGAAAAAAATATATTGTAAAGTGAGTCTAATGCGCGTGTGTGTGTCGTGTCTTGTTTCGGTAAGAAGTAAACAAAGCCACTTGCACGCGGCACACTCTTCCGCGCGACACACTTTCTCAAGACAATTCTCTTGTGTGGAGCACATGCGTCTCACAATCGCGTCTCGCCGCACTGTACCGAGCCTTGACGAATCGTCATGTCAAATACAAATACGTCACATCCAGGGGTGGGTTCTAAAACTTTTTACTACCGGTTCTGTGGGCGTGGCTTATTTTGTGGGCGTGGCTTGATGGTCATATGACAATTCTTTAGGATTTAGCAGAGGTATTGGTCTACCAGGCTTTTAACTGCTTGTAGAGCTGTACCGGTCTACCCATTTATTTTTGCAGGCATTGGTCTACTCATGTATTTTTGCAGGCACTGGTCTACCCATTTTTTTTTGCAGGCACCGGTCTACTCATTTGTTTTTGGAGGCACCGGTCTACCACCAAACTGCCTTTTACCACTGATCAGCTGTAGGGCAGCCCTTTGAAGCCCTGCGGCAAGAGTTTAAACAGTTTTTCCTTATAGCCCATCAGCTGGGACTCAGGAGGCAGCAATAGATTGGGGGTTGGGCCAAATAAAAGGTAAGAATAACGCGGGGGTGGGGTGGGGTGGCGGGGGGCAGAACCGGTTCGGTGACATCATATCGTCACCGCTACCGGCTCGGTGGAACCAGGCGGAACCGGGAGGAACCCACCACTGGTCACATCACATGCAACAGATTGGGTCGGCATCGATCAAATACAGAGATTTACAGATTAGTCTTCAAATATCAAAAAGGAGGACATGTAGGAGGACACTTTTCGAGAGAGGACAGAATTTACAAAAGAAGGACTGTCCTCCCTAAAGGAGGACAATTGGTCACTTTACTGTTATGGTCACTTGGTAACTGGGTATGTATTTATAACACTTGCAGTGTCCTGAGGTTATATGATCACCTTTTGCAACCTTTCTGGCTGGCTTCTGACAAGCAAAGATGCCAGATTCAATAAATGATCTTGTGATTCACTTAGCAACTGCTGGGATTCGCTTAATCGGCAAGTTGGAGGATGGAGTGTCCTTATGCAGACCTTTTCCTTTTGAACATGTGTGACCTTGATCCATACTCAAAAGGGATAGGGGTTCCATTGCATTCCATTGTTATCATTGTAAACCATCTACAATCACTTAGTGTAAAAGAAGAGCAGGCAGAGTTGGGGAGGGCAGAGTTAAGCACATCATCAGCTAAGAATCATTATGTTGCCAGAAACAGTCCCAGTCCAACCCCCATCGAATTCCATTGACCTTTATCTGCTGCCAATTTAATACTGAATTTTAGTCCACTAGATTCTTGTGTGCACGCTTGAGCAATAAACCTTAATCGCAACTTAATGTACAGTCCTGAAACTTTGTGCCTGATACTTAGGTGAGATGAGATGAGTAGAATTTAGAGTTAAGGTTAGGGTTAAAGTTAGGGTTAGGGTTATTTTAAAATAAAATAACATAACAAAACAAAACAAAACAAAACAAAACAAAACAAAACAAAACAAAACAAAACAAAACAAAACAAAACAAAACAAAACAAAATAAAATAAAATAAAATAAGAAAATAAACAAAACAAAACATAAAATAAAATAATAAAATAAAATATAAAACAAAACAAAATAAAATAAAATAAGAAAATAAAATAAGAAAATATATAAAAATGGGCAATGCTTCAATCAAATGGCTTTAGCCACTAATCTTGCCTATTTTGATCCCTGCCCAACCAGAGCCCCTGATCATGGTTCCTTTATTATAAAATCCTATATATTGGATAACCATATAATGTCAATGCTAAGAATAAATTTGGATTGGGACCTTGATAGAAAGACCCATCATCTCTTCAATTATTTTTCTAGGTCAGCAATTCTTAAAGGATGGTCAGGAAATCCCTGGGAAGAGGGTCTTTGAGTCCCCTTTCAGGTAATCTGTGGTGACTATTTTAACATTTCCCAGTTTTAATTTCTAATGCAGTAAATATTGATAGAGATAACCCACATAAACCAAAACTCCATCGTTTTTTAAGAATGCAAAGGGCTCCTGAGATCAAAATGTTTGAAAACAATTGCTCTGAGTGATAATAGAATCCTGCCAGAACAAAGGATGAATACCTGGGTGGGTGAACAGAGGGAAGAAAAAACATTATTTATAAGTAATGATATGATACAGGTAGTCCTCAACTTACGGCTATTTATTTAGCAACTGCTGGAAATTACGACATGAAAAAAAATGACTTACAATTGGTCCTTGCACTTGCAACCTCATACCATTCCCGCAGTCAAATCAGGGGTGAAATCCAGCAGGTTCTGACAGGTTCTGGAGAACTGGTAGCGGAAATTTTGAGCAGTTCGGAGAACCAGCAAATAGCACCTCTGGCTAGCCCCAGAGTGGGGTGGGAATGGAAATTTTGCAATATCCTTCCCCCAGGAGTGGAGTGGGATGGGGATTTTGCAATATCCTTCCCCCAAGAGTGGGGAGGGAATGGTGATTTTGCAGTATTCTCCCCAGGAGTGGGGAGGGAACGGGAATTTTACAGTATCCTTCCCCTGCCACGCCCACCAAGCCATGCCACCAAACCACACCACGCCCACCAAGCCACACGCACAGAACTGGTAGTAAAAAAATTTGGATTTCACCACTGAGTCAAATGATCAAAATTTGGGCATTTGTCATTGGCATATATTTACAACAGTGATGGTATCCCTAGCTCATGCGATCACCATTTGCAATCTTACTAGCTGGCTTCCAACAAGCCAAGTCAATGGGGGGAATCCAGATTCGCTTAACGACGGCATGATTCAATTAACAGTGGCAGTGCTTTGCTTCACAGTCATGGAAAAATGGGTGGTAAAATTGGGTATGGCTCACTTAACAACCGTCGTGGTTAGCAATGGACTAGTCTGGTCTCAATTGTCGTAAGTCGAGGACTATCTCACCCAGGACTAAAACTATAAAGGCAATCAAAAGCTATCAATGTTTGTGTTTCCAACCCCCTCAAAATTCACAGTTGCTGTTGTTTTTTAAGCCTGAAGGTTCCCTTTAAATGAACGCTGATTTTCTTAAAAGTCAGATATTCTGTTTGCCACTGTTTGTAAAATTACATGTTGGTCAGTGATTGCCGCTCTTGGGGGACATGATAAATGGAGTCAAATATATAATCAGATCTTTCCACATGTATTATTTTCTTCTTGTTTTGTTTTCTTTTAAAAAGCATTAGTTCCAAGCGATAAGCTCTCATCTCTAGTGCTTAATAACAATTAAGGATGTCAACCAATTGAGAGACTTTTCTGCTTCTGTCTTCTGCATGTAGATGGATTGACGGATGGATTTAAATTTGCATGTTTCCAACATTCCAAATTAAGTGGATTTTAAATTTTTTGCTTTTGGGGGGCGGGGAGAGAGTTTTTCCAACGAATAAAAAAATATAGTCCACTTTTAGAAAAGAGAACTATCTTTGAATCTTTTTTAAAAAAAATTTTTTTTAAACGCTTGATAACACGTTAGGAGATGATGATCATCTCAAAATACACCAGCAATAACGTTTGATTAAAATTACTTTTTAATTATTCAGCTTAACTTTAGCTGATTAAGTTATTCGTCAATCCTACAGTCCTAATTGTTATTTTTTTAAAAAAAATAAAAATAAAGATTGAGTGTCCATTTTCTGCAGTGCTGTTATAATCTTCCTTCCATATATAATAAGAGTGTTTTTGCAGTATAAGGTCAAAACAGTCAAGATGGCAGTTGCAACAGTGTGATCAAAGTTATTGTCTTGCACAAAAAATATCAGTGGAAGTAGCACCATCACAGACATCGTGCCTTTTTTGACAGGCGCTGACATGTATAGTGTATATGTCACTGTATACACTGTACGCCCCTAATATGCAGTAAAGTGGGTTGAATCTCAGCAAAATATTTTTCAAGTGTGTTCATTTGCTTGCTTGGAATTAACTTATTGGGGAGATGTGTGTGTGTGTCAGCACTTCAACCTGCATTTACTCTAGTGCTGACATAAGAAGGAGAAGAGGGGGCAGCTGGCAAGAGGACACTTCACATTTCACCTACTTATTTTCCTTGAAGATAATATCCCCTAGGAGATGAGATGGGAGGGGGGACATTCCTGGGAGCTTAAGTAGTAGATATGGGGAGAGTTAGATATTTGGGAGAAGGCCAATGAGACACAGAGAATTGGGGAATGGAAAGGGAAGGTTTGGGGTCAGGAAGTCAGAGTTGGCTATGCCACGATCGGGGACAGATTGTCGTGCTTAATAAAATGAAAGATTTCTTCAAAGACTATCTGTTTGGAAATGCAATTTATTTTATTTGAGACGACATTGAAACCTGACAGTTTGTGTGTGTGTGTGTGTGTGTGTGTGTGTGTGTGTGTGTAGAGAGAGAGAGAGAGAGAGAGAGAGAGAGAGAGAGAGAGAGAGAGACAAAATGTTTAACATTGAGGTAAAACCATAGGCAGGGACATGGTGGCTCAGTGGCTAAGACGCTGAGCTTGTCGATCGAAAAGTCGGCAGTTCAGGAGTTCTAATCCTTAGTGCCACATAATGGGGTGAGCTCCCGTTACTTGTCCCAGCTTCTGCCAACCTAACAGTTCGGAAGCATGTAAAAAATGCAAGTAGAAAAATAGGGACCACCTTTGGTGGGAAGTAAACAGCATTCCGAGTGCCTTTGGCATTTAGTCATGCCAGCCACGGAGACGTCTTCAGGCAGCGCTGGCTCTTCGGCTTTGAAATGGAGATGAGCACCCCCCACTAGAGTCCGGAACGACTAGTACATATGTGCGAGGGGAACCTTTACCTTTACCTAAAACCAGAGGTGGGTTGCAGCAGGTTCTGACCAGTTCTGGAGAATCGGTAGCGGAGATTTTGAGCAGTTCGGAGAACTGGTAGTAAAAATTCCGCCCCCATCTATTCTCTGCCTCTTGAGTCCCAGCTAATCGGGAAGAAATGGGGATTTTGCAGTATCCTTCCCCTGGAGTGGGGTGGGAATGGAGATTTTACAGTATCCTTCCCATGCCACGCCCACCAAGCCACACCCACCAAGCCATGACATGCCCACCAGGCCACACCCACAGAACCGGTAGTAAAAAAATTTGAAACCCACCACTGTCTAAAACCATAGGAAGGAAGGAAGAAAGGAAGGAAGGAAGGAAGGAAGGAAAAGAAGAGAAGGAGGAAACAAAAGAAGGGAGGGAGGGAGGGACAGTTGATTTACAACTGATCCTTAGACGGACAACCCATATCACATGATCCCTCCTGTTGTTGGGGGTTTCCATTTGGAAGGACCATGGTGAATGCGAGTTCCTTTCTCTTTTTTTTTTTCCAAACCTGGAACTCTTTCAGCTCCGCAGACAGATTGTACCTGCTGCTGAGACTGTTACAGTGATAAATGCACACTTGTGATAATTATCCAAACCGTGGAGGTAAGAGAGGCCAACGGAATCTGCCTCTTGTCTTTGCTTTGATTAATTATTAGTTTAAATGCCATCCTGACAGGGAGTTCGGCAGAATAAAAGCCACGGGGAGGCCCTTCCTCACTTAGCCTCCCCCTGTTCTCTAAGGCTGAGAACCCAGAGTTTGAATTAAATCCAAAAATCTATTTGGGCGGGGGGGGTGGGGGAGAGGAAAAAAAAAGGAAGCCGATTGTTCTGCCCCTGAAGCGCAACATTTCTCAAACTTGGCAACTTGAAGATGAGTGGACTTCAACTTGTCTTCAGGTTGCCAAGTTTGAAAAACACAAGTTTAGAGCAGGGGTGAAATGCTCCCGGTTCAGACCGGATTGCCCGATCCGGTAGCGATGGAGGCGGGTGGTTCGGAGCAAAAATCCCTGCCCCCCCTCCCCATTGCCCAGCTGAGCCGCGCAATCATCAGAGGCTTTTTAAAAAATTTTAAAAGCATTTTTTCTACAACCTCTTTAGCCGAAAAAATGCTTTTAAAAGTAAAAAAAAAAGTTGGCCACGCCCACTCAGTCATATTACCCACTACCACCACCAAGCCACGCCCACAGAACTGGTAGTAACAAATTTTACATTTCACCCCTGGTTTAGAGTCTTCTTCTTAAGCATTGTATTATCCAAAGACATTGTCTTCCTTGACTCATATTCTAAATCTCTATATACCTCTCTCTCTCCTTCCCTCTCTCCCTCTCTCTCTATCATCTATCCATATCTGTCTGTCTATCTGTCTAACTATCCGTCTATCTGTCTATTATCTATATCTATCTCTATCATCTATCTGTCTGTCTGTCTGTTTATCTCTGTCTAACTATCTATCTGTCTGTCTGTCTGTCTGTTTGTCTATCATCTATCTTTGTCTGTGTCTGTCTATCTAGCTATCTACATACATCTGTCTATCTGTCTATCGTCTATCTGTCTATCTATCATCCATGTATACCCATCCATCCATCCATCATCTATCCATCTTCTATCATCTATCAATCATCTATGTATGTATGTATGTATGTCTAGCTATCCAGGTCAGAGATGGTATTCAGCCGGTTCAGACTGGTTCAGGCACACCGGTAATGGAAATCACACCCACCCAAGCTCTATGCCATCCTATTTAGGCACGTTTTTTAGGCGAGGCGCATGAATGGCAGGCAGGCAGGCGTGCGCGAACCAGGCACGTGTGTGTGCAAAGCGAGTGTGCGTGTGGCAAAGTGGTAGTAATAAAATGTGAAACCCACGGCTGATCCAGGTATGTAGTTGTCCATCTAACCATCCATCCATCCATCCATCCATCCATCGGAACAGCAGATAAGAGATAGCACAGCCCTCAGCTGCATAACAGGCAGAGTAAGAATGTCAGGAAAAACCCTCCCTGATTTCTCAGATTATAAAAGAGACAGTGGGAGATTTGTACTATCAGACTTGCAAGCTTCTACTAATGTAGCCTTAAAGCAAAGCAGACTTCATTTGTCTGCTCATGTTTCCTCTCCGTTCTACCTGGGAAGCCCGACATAAGATGATTGCGGGTCATTTTAAAATTGCTTTTAAGGGGTCAGGGAGCGAAACAGCGACAACACAAAACCACATTTACTTCCAGGTTTTAGGATGTTAATCTCCATTTGTTTCATTCGCATCTGGGATGCTTATTTCAGCTCAACCTGCAATATGAGATTTTATTTTTAAGTTTTTAATGCCTTTTTCTGCCCGCCTCCAGCTTGGGTTCTTTTTATTCATCGCTCTGTCTCTCTCTCTCTCTCCCCCGCCGTTTTCTCTTTTCTAATCCAAAATATACATATAACCTATGAAAATGAAAGTGTTCAATCCATCCCTGATCAAGCGGTACCTGTTGAACATGTCATTTGATTGAAGAATAAATAGAACAGGGGTCGTATTCAGCTGGTTCAGACCGGTTCGGGAGAACCAGTAGTTCCAATGATCAGCTGGCTCCGCCCACCTTCCCCCGCCCTATCCTATCCTATATTTCCTTCTTTCTGGCTCAGCTGATTTGCGTGGCACAGCTGATTTCCGTGCCTCTGCTGTTCTACTTACCGGGGCTTCCTTAGAAGGTAAGCAGCTGAGCTTCAAATTGCTGTGTTTTGAATGCTGCACGCTCACCGAACTAGTTGTTAAACCGGCTGCATCCACCACTGAAATAGATATAGGAATGGCCAAAGGGGGGTTTCAATTTTTTTTACTACTGGTTCTGTGGGCGTGGCTTGGTGGGTATGGCAGGGGAAGGGTACTGCAAAATCCCCAATTCCTCCCGATCAGCTTCATCATCCCAAAAAGAGAGACGTTGAAAGAGCGCCACAATTTTTTATTTTTGGCCTCAGGTTAATACTTTATAAATATTATTAGTCCCTTGCAAATTCTTTCCCAACAGGAAACCGACTTCTCTACGTGCTTTCTAGGCTTCTGAGACCTGCAAAAAAACGTGCTTATGCTTTATGCCTCTCAGGTCCCACTTGGAGGCTGTATCCCAGGGCTATTTTGCTGGCCCGAATTGATCAAGTACTGTACTTTCAGTATTCTGAGCGTGTTAGCGGATTAAAGGTAAAGGTTCCCCTCGCACATATGTGCTAGTCGTTCCCAACTCTAGGGGGTGATGTTCATTTCTGTTTCAAAGCCAAAGAGCCAGCGCTGTTTGAAGACTTCTCTGTGGTCATGTGGCCGGCATGACTAAATGCCAAAGGCGGAAGGAACGCTGTTACCTTCCCACTAAAGGTGGTCCCTATTTCCTCCCGATCAACTGGGACTTGGGAGGCAGAGAATAGGGGCCAGTCAGAATTTTTACTACCTGTTCTCTGAACTACTGAAAATTTCTCTACCGGTTCTCCAGAACTGGTCCGAACCTGCTGAAACCCACCTCTGGAATGGCTACTATGTAAGGCTGTACAACAGTTCAGATTTGATCACCAAGGATGCTTCAAAATGCATGAGAACATCCATCTGGAGGAACATAAGAATCAGGATGGCCTAGTGAGGAAGATGGACTAGAGATGGGAAGATCAGATTCCAGGGCCTCCAATTCGTGGCACCTTCGGATAACTTTGGATCACTCCTCTTCTCATCTCAAGAGTCCATCTGGTCCAGTAGAGAAGGTACTGGACTAGCATGAAGGAGACCCAGGTTCAAATCCCCTCCCAGCTACAGAAATTATCTGGGGAACCTTGGGCCATCTCAAGAGCCAAGTGTAGTCCAGTGGTGAAGATGTCAAACTAAGAACAAGGAGATTGTGCTAAGTCTTTAAAGCACTCTCCCCTCTCCTAGCCCAACTTGCCCCACAGGATTGCTGTTGCAGAGAAAATGAGGAGGGAATATTTTGTATATGCCATTTTTATCTCCTGAAAGAAAAGCAGGATATTAATCTAAGAAATAAGAGAGCCAGGTGGGTGTGGTGGTAAAAGGATAAGGGGAGGGGTAGGTAAAACCAATAATAAACATAGAAAGCTAACAGATGAAGCAGGATATAACACTAACAAACCAATAAATAATAATCTGAACAATACACACACGTGAAGTGGTAAAACAGGAACAATGGGGTGGAAGAGGGAGAAAAGGAGGAGGAGGAGGAGAATTGGAGGAAGAGGGAGGAGGAGGAGGAAGAGGAGGAGGAAGAGGAGGAAGGAGGAGGAGAAGAAGAAGAGGGGGGAGGAGGAGGAAGAAGAGAGGAGGAAGAAGAAGAAGAGGAGGAAGAGGAGGAGGAGGAGAAGAATTGGAGGAAGAGGGAGGAGGAGGAAGAAGAAGAGGAAGAAGAAGGGGGAGCGAGGAGGAGAAGGAGAAGGAGGAGAGGAAGAGGAAGGAGGAGGAAGAAGAAGAGGAGGAGGAAGAGGAGGAGGAGGAGAAGAATTGGAGGAAGAGGGAGGAGGGGAAGAAGAGGAAGAAGAAGGGGAGGAGGAGGAGAGAAGGAGAAGGAGGAGAGGAAGAGGAAGGAGGAAGAAGAAGAAGAGGAGGAGGAGGAGGAGGAGGAGGGAAGGAGGAGGAGGAGGAGGAGGAGGAGGAGGAAGAGGAGGAAGAAAAGTGCATAGATATTATCCAAGGTTATCTATTCTTAAATTAGTTCTTTCAGGTCTTCCAATGTTGTTCCAATCTCTTCTAGAACTAAGTTCTCCCACCTTGATGCCAGTTGTCCTCTTCTCCTTCCTTCTACCTGTAGTCAGGTAGACATGTCTAGAGCATCACCTTCTCCATAAATTAAACCACTGTTTCCCAACCTTGGCAACTTTAAGATCAGTAGATTTCAACTCCCAGAATTCTGATTCTGATTCATTGTTCTGGCTTTCAGGAATACTGAGAGTTGAAGTCCACACATTTTAAAGCTAGCAATGTTGAGAAAAGGTGGTTTAAATCAATGCATTCTGAGCACAAAGGGATTTTGAGAACACCCCTCCCTCAGCGGTGGGTTTCACATATTCTTACCACCGGATTGCCGTGCGCGCGTCTTCCGCGTATGCATCCGGCCTTCCGTGCATGCTCTTTGCTTGCGCAAGTGCCAGTTGTGTGTTGCCCCCGGTTCGGACCGGTTCTATAGACCTGGTAGTAAAACTGGCGGGAGGCTCCTCCCACCGACCCCGACGTCATCAGGAACTTCTGCACATGCGCAGAAGCGCGCCCAAGCGCATGAGCGAAACAAGCGAGCGTGAGGCCCCATTGTGAACCGGTAGTAAAGGTAAGTAGAACCCAGCCTTGGCATGTGCCTTCTGCACATGGATCCGGCCTTGAAAACGTGGCTAAATAGGACGCCATTTCGCCAGGGCGGGTGGGCGGCCCGCAGTCGCCACTACAGGTTCGCCTGAATTGGTCCGAACCGGCTGAATACCACCTCTCTCTGTAAGAGATTACTTGCACTTCGCTTCCAAAGGTGAGGAATTACAACTCCGATTATTAAGAAGATACACATTTTAAGAAAGGGCCTGTCTTCCCTCTACATTGCACCATTACAGCCAACTCCCTTTGTTACATGAAAACTGCCAAAAGGAAAAAATAGGCGAGTTTGCCTAAGTAAGCTTTTATACACAAATTGATGTTGTGTTCCCCACTACCACGTATCTGTTCTCCAGATTTTATGGCTATAAAAGTCTGGTCTCTATATTTACAGGAACTGTACAGGTAGTCCTCGATTTACAACCGCAACCAAGCCCAAAATCTATGTTGTTAAGTGAGGCATTTGTTAAGGTAAGGGAGTTTGGCCCCATTTTATAATATTTCTTGCCACAGTTGTTAAGGGAACCAGTTGTCAAGGGTTTTTTTTTTTTGAATCAAGTTTTATTGATTCCCCCCCCCCCCCACGTTCACCTGCATCTTTTTTTGAACAGAGTATTGGCCATTTCTTATCTTATACAATTTTTCAAGTTCAAATACGTTTTACTCAATTACAATTTTTGCCAAAATCTTCCTTTTCCCCCTATTTTTTCTTTAATTCATATCTCAATATTTCTATATTTATTTATCTAAACGACACTCTCAAATTCTAATTTTCCTGTTTGTTCACATTTATTCTCTTTTATTTTTTAACAATGTCTTCTTTATCTTCATATCTTCATATGTGCGTTTGGGGTTGCCTTTCTTCCATGTCTTCTTTTTTGTTATACAGCAATCTTTCTTCTCAGTCTCTTCCCTTTCCCTCTCTTCCTTCCTTCTTACTTTCTTTCCCTCTTCTCCTGCTCCTTACGACTTCCCCTTCCTTTCTCCTTCTCTTCCTTTCTTCCTCCCTGACTAACCTTCTCTCCTACTCTGATTTCCCGTCCCTTCCTTCCTCCCCTCTCTTCTATCCCTCTCTCTCCTTCCCTTCTCTCCCATCTCTCTACTTCTTCTTCTTCCATCTCTCCCTATTTCTGTATAGATTTTCAATTTAATATTTTCACTATGGAGTCCAGGAAACCCCGACCTTTCTTTCATTTATTAAATATCTTTCTCAAAATTCTTCTTATCTTTTTAATTGTTAACAATACATATTTATAGTTGTCACGTTAGTAAAATGGTTGTTAAGCGACTTCCTCATTGACTTTGCTTGTCAGAAGGTCACAAAAGGTGATCACACAATCCCAGGATACTGCAACCATCTTAAATATGAACTAATTGCCAAGCGTCTGAGTTCTGATCACCTTTGGGATGCTGCAACGGTCATAAGTGGGAAATATGGTCATAAGTCACTTTTTTTAATGCCATCATAACTTTGAACAGACAATAAACGAACTGTTGTAAGTCAAGGACTGCCTGTACAGGTAGGCCGCAATTAGTGTGTGTTCGAATCAGGTAATATTTGACTTCTTGCGAATTTTGAGTGACAAGAGATGGGGAGTGACAGGGAAGGAGTGTCGTCTTTGTGAAGGAGCGTGTGAGCGTTGGGTGCGTTTCTAACTTTTTTTATACATGTGCATTGGTACTTACGCAGAAGTAGAAAATCTCTGGGGCTATTTAGATATACAGTTTTGTGGAATTTCCCCTTTTCACAAGAAGCGTTAACATCAGTGGTGGGATTCAACCGGTTCGGGCTGGTTTTTGGCGAACCGGTAGTTAAATTGCTGGCTGGATGGCTCCGCCCCTTCCTGCCCCACCTCTTCTAGGAGTCCCCACGCGCTCCATTTTGGCTCCCAGGTAAGTGCAGGGAGGCCTCCTAGGCCCAAAACAGGCCGTGCAGGGGCGGCACGTCCTCCTCCACCGCGGCCCGTTTTTGCTCCCACGGTGATGCAGGAGGCCGAGTGCTGCCTGTCACACCCCCTGGCCATACCCACCATGGCCACGCCCACCCAGCCGGTCATTAGGGCAGAGAACTGGTTGTTAAATTATTTGAATCCCACCACTGGTTAACATGTAAACCCAGCTCATATGGAAACAGGCTTTTCCCATTTGACACTGGAGATCTTTAGAGAACATAGAATAATAGGCTTGGAACAGACCACAGAGGTCTTCTAATCCAATCCTCTGCCCATGGTAGGAGATCCTACACCATTCCATTGTTGTCCAATCCCTTCTTTAAATACCCCAGTATTGGATGATTCACAAGTTCTGGAGGCAAGTTGTTCCACTGGTTAATTGTTCTAACTGTCAGGAATTTTCTCCTTAGTTCTAGGTTGCTTCTCTCCTTGATTAGTTTCCATCCGTTGCTTCTTGTCCTGCCTTCAGGCGCTTTGGGGAATAGCTTGCCTCCCTCTTCTTTGGGACAGTCCCTGAGATATTGGAAGACTGCTATCATGTCTCCCCTAGTCCTTCTTTTCATTAAACTAGACATTCCTGCAACCGTTCTTCCTATATTTTAGCCTCCAGCCCCCTAATCATCCTTGCAGCTCTTCTCTGCACTCTTTCTAAAGTCTCAACATCTTTTTTGTATCGTGGTGACCAGAATTGGATGCAGTATTCCAAGTGGGGTCTCATCCAGAGTGCCTTTGATTGCAAGGTTCTATGGTGCGCTTGATCCGAGGCAGAATTTGCACACACATCCTGTCCTTCGTTAAAGAATGGGCACAGAAACCTTCTGGGCCATCAATCACCACGTAATTTGGGTTTCTGTTTCTGATACTAAAATGAAAGGAAAAAAGAAATTAAACAATTTCGAGTCAGCTTTTGGTAAGCCACCCCCACCCCTTATGCCACATTTATGCCACCTATATTAACTTTTATAAATTAAAAGGGCACAGAGTGGTACTAATATTTCTTCCCCTTCCTATTGTCCCCCAGAACAACCATCTTGTAATCAGGGCTGGGCTGAGAGAGAGTGATTGCCTCAAAGTGACCCAGTCGGCTTTCATGCCTAAGGTGGGACTAGAACTCACTGTCTCCTGGTGATTGGCTCAAAGTGATTCAGTCGGCTTTCATGCCTAAGGCAGGACTAGAACTCACTGTTTCCTGGTGATTGGCTCAAAGTGATTCAGTCGGCTTTCATGGCTAAGGCAGGACTAGAACTCACTGTCTCCTGGTGATTGGCTCAAAGTGACCCAGTCGGCTTTCATGCCTAAGGTGGGACTAGAACTCACTGTCTCCTGGTGATTGGCTCAAAGTGATTCAGTCGGCTTTCATGGCTAAGGCAGGACTAGAACTCACTGTCTCCTGGTGATTGGCTCAAAGTGACTCAGTCGGCTTTCATGCCTAAGGTGGGACTAGAACTCACTGTCTCCTGGTGATTGGCTCAAAGTGACTCAGTTGGCTTTCATGCCTAATGCGGGACTACAACTCACTGTCTCCTGGTGATTGGCTCAAAGTGACTCAGTCGGCTTTCATGCCTAAGGTGGGACTACAACTCACTGTCTCCTGGTGATTGGCTCAAAGTGACTCAGTCGGCTTTCATGCCTAAGGTGGGACTAGAACTCACTGTCTCCTGGTGATTGGCTCAAAGTGACTCAGCCAGCTTTCATGCCTAAGGTGGGACTAGAACTCACTGTCTCCTGGTAATTGACCCAAAGTCACCCAGTTGGCTTTCATGCCTAAGACAGGACTAGAACTCACAGTCTCCTGGTGCTTTGTTCTGAAGTCACCCAACTCTCTTTCAGGCTTAATGCAGACTAGAAATCACTGTCTTCTGGTGATGGTCACCCAAAGCCAACCCAGCCGTCTTTCCTGTGTAAGGCAAAACTAGAACTCTCCAGCTTCCATATCTTAAAGCAAAACTAGAATTCACCGTCACCTGGTTTCCAGCCTGGTGCTTCCACCACTAGACTACAAACTGGTCTTTCTACTCCTCTAAACTCATCTACCTATCTCCCTACCAAAAAGCAAAAGTTTTTTTTTTTTTTAAAAGCCATCTCAGCTTGGAGGGAGAAAAAGGGAGATTTGCCTCTCCATCCTTCTCCCTCCCATCCCTATTTTTTTTTTTTTAAAGTGGAACAAAAAGATTAAATTGTTTACGAGCGAGGAGCTCCCGTCTGCCTGGATGAGCTGCGAGAGACAAAGGGGGACCTCCCAATTCTCCAGCGTGCCTCGCACACTGCTTCCTCCGCTGCTTGCCTGTAATTCTTTTATCTGGCCTCAACACTCGAGGCATTATGCGGGTTTTTTTTTTCCCTCCCTCCGTAAAAAAAAAAAAAAAAGAAAGAAAGAAACAAGAAAAAGAGGCAAGCACGAAAGCAAGCAAGCAAAAAAAAAAAAAATTAAAAAAATAAGCAAGCCAAGCTTGTGACTGAAGCAGGCAAAATTACTGTTCCCTCTGCCGTCCTCCGATAACTATCTCCTGAATGCTGATTAGTTTTCCTCTCCTCCTTTTTCTTTTTCCCCAATCCCCCCCTCCTCCCCCCACCTCCTTGCAGCGCAAAAAACCAACCCAAACATACACTGGTATTTAACCCTTTATCTTTAGCGAGCAGAAAAAAACATGAAAACATCTTACTCAGTCAGAGGCGGGGCGCAGGGAGAAGCAGGGCCAGCGAAGGGAGGAAGGGGGAAAAAAAGAAAAAAAGAAAATAGCGTACAGAAGAATTACTGTTATCTCCTCTGCAGAAGAGCAACAGGGATGATAAGGAAAGCTGGAAGAATTAAAAGGACCCCATCATCCCGGCTGTAAATTCACACGCAGGCCCGGGTTCCTATTTGTCTATCGCCGGGGCCCATAATTTCCCCGAGCTTGATTTGATAGACTTATTGTGGGGACTGTATAGAAAAGTCATCAGCCCGGGGAAGAGGAGGAGGCTTATTGTTGGGACTAACCGTCTGGTTACAGGCTGGGGCAAGATAATGTGTGGAGTAGGCAAGTGATAAAGTCCAACCTCTTCTCATTAAGAGTATCTGCACCTTTGCAGGCGGCTAAGGGTGGGAAGAGGGGTGGAAAGAGAGACCGGGAATAAATTATGGCGCTCGGTGGGGACACCCAAGCAGAACCTGGTTCCAGGAGACGACAGCATATTTGGGAGATGGGGAAGAAAGCTGTCCTGACAAGCCACCATTGGCTCCGGAAATAGATAGATGAGAAATAGGATTGCGAAGATGGAAGGAAGTAACCGCCGACACTGAGGATGTTACCTAGTTGGGTCATGTAACGTCTGCACCAAGTTCAGAGAGCACCAAGGACCCTTCATTTCAACTCTCAGCTGCAATTTTACTCTTTCATTGGAAGTAAACCGCTGCTCAAATCTTGTTGTTGAAGGATGAACATTGATCTTTGAAGTTTGTCTCCTTGTCATGTTTTCTTTCTTTTTTTTGCAGAATGTGTGGCTTGCTTTATTTGTTACATATTTGTTTGTTACATGAATAGGTTGCCCTTCTCACTGTCCAAAGCAACTTGTTTTCCTCTCCCTCTTTAGTGGAATCTCTCCCTAATACTAATTCACTAATAGTCCTCACTTAACAACCACAATCAGGAGAGGCCTTGGCTAGATGGCCAAGGATGCAGATGCCCTCGTTTTATTGCACAATTATTTCTCTTATAATGTGTAGCCTCTTTACTTGCATGACATATCAGAGGAAGATCTCAGGGGGAAAAAGTGCTATCAAAAATATTCCTTTATAGTTTGTTTGTTTGTTTGTTCGTTTGCTTGCTCGTTGGTCTGTTGAGTATGTCTAGTCTAGTGGGAAAAAAAGGACTAGGGGTGACATGGTAGCAGTATTCCAGTATTTGAGGGGCTGCCACAAAGAAGAGGGGGTCAACCAGGGGTGAAATGCTCCCGGTTCGGACCGGATCGCCCGATCCAGTAGGGGTGGTGGTGGGTGGTTCGGAGAACCGGTAGCAAAAATCCCTGCGCCCCCCACCCCACCATGTCCAGCTGAGCCGCACAATCATCAGAGGCTTTTTTAAAAAAACTTTTAAAAGCATTTTTTCTACAACCTCTTCCAAGGAAAAAAATGTTTTTAAAAGTAAAAAAAAAAGCCTCTGATGATCACGCGGCTCAGCTGGGATCATCAGAGGCTTTTCAAATCATTTTTTTCTGCAACCTCTTGGCCGAAGAGGTGGTAAAACAAATGCTTTAAAAAGTCTCTGACGATCCCAGCTGAGTTGCCTGATCGGCAGAGAGGCTTTTCAAAGCATTTTTTTAAAAAGCCTCTCTGACGATACCAGCTGAGTTGCCCGATTGGCAGAGAGGCATTTTTTAAAAAGCCTCTCTGATGATCCCAGCTGAGTTGCCTGATCGGCAGAGGCTTTTCAAAGCATTAGAAAAAATGCTTTGAAAAGTTTTTTTTTTTTAAAAGTTGGCCACGCCCACCGAGTCACATTACCCACCATCACCAAGCCACGCCCACAGAACCGGTAGTAACAAATTTTACATTTCACCCCTGGGGTCAACCTATTCTCCAAAGCACCTGAAGACAGGACAGAAAGCAATGGAGGGAGACTAATCAAGGAGAGAAGCAACTGAGAACTAAGAAGGAATTTTCTGACAGTGGGAACAATTAACCGGTGGAACAACTTGCCTCCAGAAGTTGTGGGTGCTCCAACACTGGAAATTTTTAAGAAGAGATTGGACAACCATTTGTCTGAAATAGTATAGGGCGGGGGTGGCGAACCTTTTACTCACCGAGTGCCAAACAGGTGCACGCTTCTTGTGCTGTGTGTGCGCGTGTGTTATCCACGCAGCGCCTCCCCGTGCGCTGCACATACAAGTGCACCATCTGCGCATGCACACGGCTTTTCTGTGTGCCCCCATGTGCCGCGTGCACAACCACACCATCTGCACATGCGTGCGGCCTTTGCACGGCTTCCCCCTGTGCGCTGCGTGCGTGCAATCGCACCATCTGCGCATGTGCACAGTTTTTACAAGAATGCCGTCTATGCATGTGCGCACTACACGCAAGTACTCTCGTACGCATGCGCAAATGCACATGTATGCCCAGGAGAGCTCCGAAGACCAGCTGGGTCCCCTGAATTGCACGCATGAGCACCAGAGGCCCGAACACCAGCTGCGGCGCACGCAGATGTGCAGCTGCAGGTGAGTTGGGCGACAGCTCGCATGCCTGGAAAGATGGCTCTGCGTGCCACCTTGGGCACGCGTGCCATAGGTTCGCCATCACGGGTATAGGGTTTCCTCCCAGAGCAGGGAGTTGGACTAGAAGATTTCTGAAATCCCTTCCAGCTCTGTTATTCTGTTAAGGACTGGCAAATCTGTTTGCGAAGCAACATGGTCATTAAGCAAGACATCATTTGACCCATTTCCACTGTGGCTGTTAGGTCAATCACCCATCGTTGCTAAGAGAGAAATCCTGTGTCCCTCACTGGCTACCATTTCACTCTGCTTGTCTTAAGCCAGCTGTGACGCTCGCCAATGGCAATTACGCGGCCATGGGACGGTTGTAACTGCGAGGACCAGTTGTAAAGTTAGTTTTTCGGTGCTGTTGTAACTTTGAACGGTCACTAAACAGGGCAGTTGCTAAGTGAGGAATACCTGTATTGAACACGAAGAGAGGTACTGGGTAGCAAAATTGTGCTTGTGCACCAAAATTGGCCACAAGTACTCTAGTGAAAATAGGAAAAAGGGCACTGGTGCAAGAGTGTCAGAGAATCCTACAGTGTAAAAATTGGAAGGGTTCTGGGAGGTCATCTAGTCCATGCCTGTCTCGCTACACAAATGTACCATTGAAGCATTTGACAGATGGCGCGGTCAAGTGAAGGCAAATTCATCACCTCCGAAAGACACTGGGTTCGACCGTTTTCTTGATATCTATCCTAAATTACTATACAGGTAGTCCTTGATTTACGACCACAATTGAGCCCAAAATTTCCATTGGTAAGCAAGGCAGTTAAGAAGAAGAGGAAGGAGAAGAAGAAGGAGGGGAGGAGGAGGAGGAAGGGGAAGGGGGAAAGGAAGAGAAGGAGAGGAAGAGAAGGAGAAGGGAAAAGTGGAGGGGGAGAGAAGGAGGAAAGGGAAATGCAAGAGAAGGTAAGGGGAAGAGAAGAAGGAGGGAGGAGGAGGAGGAAGGATAGATAAAAGGAGGAGCAGGGGAAGGGGAGGAAGGAGGAGGAGGAGGAGAAGAAGAAGAAGAGGAGGAGGAGGAGGAAAGGGAAATGCAAGAGAAGGTAAGGAGAAGAGAAGATGGAGGGAGGTGGAGGGAGGATAGGTAAAAGGAGGAGGAGGGGAAGGGGAGGAAGGAGAAGAGGAGGAGGAGGAAAGGGAAACGCAAGAGAAGGTAAGGAGAAGAGAAGATGGAGGGAGGTGGAGGGAGGATAGGTAAAAGGAGGAGTAGGGGAAGGGGAGGAAGGAGAAGAGGAGGAGGAGGAAAGGGAAACGCAAGAGAAGGTAAGGGGAAGAGAAAAAGGAGGGAGAAGGAGGAAGGAGGATAGGAAAAAGGAGGAGCAGGGGAAAGGGAGGAAGGAGAAGGAGGAGGAGGAAAGAAGAAGAAGAGGAGGAGGAGGAGGAGGAGGAGGAGGAAGAAGAAGAAAAGGGGGGAGAGGCGCCACAAGAGATGCTTTCTAGAGTCCCTGTTCAGAAGTGGTTCCTGGGCAAAACAGTCCGGGAAACGTGCAATTTGTGATTTCCTGGCTCCAACCGCCTCGTCGTCCTGCCAAGAAGCCATGCTGCCTCTCAGTTGAAGGGCCAGCTAGAAATCCGCCCAGGGGGAAGGACGTCGCCTCATTCAAATTTCAAAAACAAAGATTGTACTGGAGATGCCATGTCAGATGTACACATTTCTATGGCACCCGCTTGTTCTGAAAGAAGAGATAGACATTATAGGCAGCCCTGGGGGACAGGAGGGTGTGTTATCAGCACAACCACCTGGTTTAGGTTTTGTCACGGTTTCCCAGAGAGAGAGAGAGAGAGAGAGACTTCGGCCCCCCGAGGACACCCCGGGGAGACTCTCTCGGCGGCCATTTTGAAGGTTGATGATGGAAACGCTCGCCGGCCCCGGCTCACTCATGCAGGACAAAGGAGAAGCCTCCTCGGTTCCGTTTCATGCCACCCCCAATTGCCCGAAGTTAAATGTTTTGTGTGTTGTGTTTTGTGTGTGTGTGTTGGGAGGGTGGGGAGTTTAACCTTGTAGGGCTAAGATGGCTTTGACATGTTTTATGTGTAGCTTGCCATCAAGAGGAGGAGGGGGAGGGGAAATAGGGAAGAGGAGGAGGAGGAGGAGGAGGAGGAGGAGGAGGAGGAGGAAAAGAGGAAAGTGGAGGAGGAAGAGGAAAAAATAGGGGAGGGGGAGGAGGAAAAGAGGAAAGTGGAGGAGGAAGAAGAAAAGAAAGAGGGGGAGGGGGAGGGGAAATAGGGAGGAAGAGGGAAAGAGGAAAGTGGAGGAGGAAGAAGAAAAGAAGGAGGAGGAGGGGGAGGGGAAATAGGGAGGAGGAGGAAAAGAGGAAAGTGGAGGAGGAAGAGGAAAAGAAAAAAAGAGGGGGAGGGAGAGGAAGGGGAAGGAGAAGAAGAGGAAGAAGAGAAGAAGGAGGGAAGGGGAAGGAAGAGGAGAAGAAGAGGAAGGGGAGGAGGAAGAGGAGGAGGAAGAAGAGGAGGAGAAAGAGCAAAGAAAGGAGGAGGGGAAAGAGGAGGGGGGAGGAAAGGAGGAGGAGGAAAGTGGAGGAGGAAGAGGAGGAGGAGGGAAGGGGAAATAGGAAGGTGAAGGAGAGGAGGAGGAGGAAAAGAGAAAGGAAGAGAAAGAGGAAAAGAAAGAGGAGGAGGGAAAGGGGGAGGGAGGAGGAGAAGAAGGGGAAGAAGAGGAGGAAGAGAATGAGGAGGGAAGGGGAGGGAGGAGGAGGAAAAGGGTAAGGGGAGGAGGAGAAAGAGCAAAGAAAGGGGGAGGGGAAAGAGGAGGGTGGAGGAAAGGAGGAGGAGGAAGAGAGGAGGAAAAGAGGAAAGTGGAGGAGGAAGAGGAGGAGGAGAGGAAGGGGAAAGAGGAAGAGGAAGAGGAAGAGGAGGAGGAAGGGGGAAGGGGAAATAGGAAGGTGAAGGAGAGGAGGAGGAGGAAAAGAGAAAGGAAGAGGAAGAGGAAAAGAAAGAGGAGGAGGGAGAGGGAGGAGAATAGGAAGGGGGAGGAGGAGAAGGATAACGGGAGGAGGAGGAGAAAGAGCAAAGAAAGGGGGAGGGGAAAGAGGAGAGTGGAGGAAAGGAGAAGGAGGAAGAGAGGAGGAAAAGAGAAAGGTGGAAGAGGAAAAAGAAGAGGAGGGAAAGGGGGTGGGAGGAGAAGGAGAAAAGGAAGAGGAGGAATTTTATCTCTCAGTCCCAGCTTCCTGATTCCATCCTTGATTTGTCTGCAGAACAATTGAACCTCTTTTAAAGAAACGGAATTTGCAGCAGCCACAGACGTTGCCATCCGGCGACGGCAGAGAATTGGAAAACATCTGGGCCTGAGACGTGCCGTGCGCAATCTGGCCAAGGTGAAGGGATGAGGCCGCTTCAATATTTCCAGGCCGTATCATCATCCCATTGTTCCTTGCTGTATCTTTTCTGAAGCCAGAAGAACCCCGATTCCACCCACTGAAATCAGTGACAATTGCAATCAAGAGCCGCCTAACCTCTTCCATAACCGCGTTTGGGTCCTGCCCCTTGGCTAATGCAAAAGGAAATAAGTTAATCATGCTAATACGTTTCCGATTAAGGGGCGAGGATCACCCTGGTAAGGTGTCAAAGGTTGAACTCCGGGACGAGAGTTTTGCTGCCGAAGCAAGGACAGAAGCTATGATAGTGGTTAATTTTAGGTGCCCGCTTGTCAGCTCTTCACTCAGAAATTGGTGGTGCCATTAAGGAATGACTTGATATTCATGGCAGCCTCTCAGTGTTAACTTATCTGGCTGATGTTTCCTAATAGAGAGGCTGATTGTCATTGAGAAGTGAGGAGGAGGAAGACGAAGAGCAGATAGACAGGAAGAAGATTCATAGCTGAATAAACATGGCTGACTTACCACCACAATTGAGGCCAGAATCTATGTCAGGGGTCAGCAACGTTAAACACTCAGGTTTCCCACAGAAAAGAAAACACCGGGAGCCACAAAACTCTTCCCGTACCTGACTATTTCCTGAGCGACCACAAAACTAGCATATATAGTTGAATTAAAGATTCTGTTTTCTTCTGAAACTTTTCTTTTCTTGGATTTATCCACGATTGGCCTACTGGGGATCGAAAAGCTTAATAAATTGTGTGTCGGTGGGTGCTGCACATTGGCAGTTGTGACGCATAATTTGAGCGACAGGGAGCTGCAGCAGAGGGGTGAAAGAGCCACATTCGGCTACAGAGCTGCGGGTTGCTGACCCCCTGACCTATGTTGTTAAGTGAGAAATGTGTTAAAATTTGACTTTGGCCCCATTGTGTGTCTTTTCTTGCCACGTTTGTTAAGCGAATCACTGCAGATGTTAAATTAGTCACATGGTTGTTAAGTGAGCCTGGATTCCCCCGTTGACTTTGCATGACGAAAGGTCGCAAAAGATGGACACATGACCCCCGGTGTAGTGCAACAGTCATAAATATGAATCAGTTGTCGTGCAGCAGAATGTAAATCGCGCGGTTGCTGCAGCAGTCATAACTGTGAAATATGATCATAAGTCACTTTTTTCCAGTGCCATTGTAATTTCAAACTGTCACTAAAACTGTTGTAAGTTGAGGACTACCTGTAACAGAATATCAGAGTTGGAAGGGACCTTGGAGGTCTTCTAGTCCAACCTTCCTGTACCAGGGGTCTGCAACCTTAAAGAGCCATTTGGACCCGTTTCCCACAGAAAAGAAAACACCGGGAGCCACAAAACCTGGGTGGGCGTGGCCAACTTGATGTCACTCACTTCCACCAGTCACATGACCCCCCTAGCCACGCCTACCCAGCCGGTCATTAGGACAGAGAACCAGTTGTTAAAAAACAACAGGAACCACAAAATCCTTTTGACATATCACTCTCTCCCCTCCCTCCCTCTCTCCCCCCCCTCTCCCTCTCTCTCTGTATCTATGTCTCTCTCTCTCCCTCATCTCTCTGTATCTGTCCGTCTCTGCCCTGGCTGCTTCACCATCCCTCGCCGTCACCCGTACCTTCTCAGGCTGGGTGAGGAGTGACTGGGAGGGGAGGGCAAGGGGCGGGGCCAGCCAGTGGTGGGATCATCCGACAGGAAGCCACAGCAGAGGGCCCAAAGAGCCACATGCGGCTCCGGAGCCGTAGGTTGCTGACCCCTGCCCTATACCATTTCAGACAAATGACTATCCAATCTCTCCTTTAAAACTTCTCGTGTTGGAGCATCCACAACTTCTGGAGGCAAGTTGTTCCACCAATTAATTGTTCTAACAGTCAGGAAATTTCTCCTTAGTTCTAGATTGCTTCTCTCCTTGATTAGTTTCCATCCGTTGCTTCTTGTCCTGCCTTCAGGTCAGGGGTGGGTTCTAAATTTTTTTACTACCGGTTCTGTGGGCGTGGCTTATTTTGTGGGTGTGGCTTGGAGGTCATGTGACTAGGTGGGCGTGGCTAGCTGGTCAGTCATTTCTGGAAGGTCCTCGCACTTACGACCAGTCCTTGCACTTACGACCCAACTCATTTGTTTGCTTTTAACACTGATCAGCTGTAGGGCGGCCCTTTGAAGCCCTGGGGCAAGAGTTTAAACAGTTTTTTTCCCTCTAGTCATCAGCTGGGACTCAGGAGGCAGTAATAGATTGGGGGTGGGACCAAATAAAAGGTAAGAATAAGGTGGGAGGGCGGGGGGGGAGAACCGGTTCGGTGACGTCATATCGTCACCGCTACCGGCTCGGCCAAACCGGACTGAACCGGGAGGAACCACCACTGCTTCAGGTGCTTTGGAGAATAGGTTGACCCCCTCTTCTTTGAGGCAGCCCCTGAGATATTGGAACATTGCTATCAGTATTAAAAAAATAATCTTCCTTAATATGAGCCTTCTTGAAGACAATGTGAACGCATCCATGTTATTTTCTCAACAACAATAATTGAGCGGTTTGCCACTGTCTTCTTATGCCATGTTTCTTGACATTCTAAACCTGTTTTGGATTTTCTAGTGGTCTCCTGTTTGGATGCTAACCCAATCTGACCTGCTTAATTTTTAGAAGATCAGCTGAAGGTTGGCTAGGTGCTGCCACCTGCTGTTTTTCCTATCACCTGTGTTCAGATTTGAACATAAAAAAGAAACCCTAAGAATAAGATTTGAACATTTTTAATGCCTTGGGTTTCAATCGACCACCTTGTTGCAGGAATTGGGTATGTCTCGTTTAATGAAAAGGTGTAGGGGTGACATGATAGCAGTGTTCTGATATTTATTTATTTATTTTTATTTATATGCCGCCCTTCTCCGGAGACTCAGGGCGGCTTACAGTGTGCTCAGCAATAGCCTTCATCCTTTTGTATATTTATACAAAGTCAGCTTTGACTTCTTTGACTTCTTTGACTTATTTGAGGGACTGCCACAAAGAAGAAGGGGTCAACCTATTCTCCAAAGGACCAGAAGACAGGACAAGAAACAACAGATGGAAACTAATCCAGGAGAGAAGCAACCTAGAACTAAGGAGAAATTTCCTAACAGCGAGGACAATTAAGCAGTGGAAAAACCTGCCTCCAGAAGTTGTGGATGCTCCAACACTGGAGGTTTTTAAGAAGAGATTGGACAGCCATTTGTCTGAAATGTTAAAGGGTGTCCTGCCTGAGCGGTGGGAGGAAGGAGGTTGGACTAGAAGATCTTCAAGGTCCCTTACAACTCCGTTATTCTGCTAGAGTATATCTCTAGTTATTACAGATAATTGCTTTAGTTTGGCAAGATTAATGTCAGGCTCAAAGAACCAAGAAATGACAGGTGGAGATACTTATGAGTATTTCCTTTATTGTTGTTTACCCACAGACAGAATCTTGCCAGACTAAAGCTTGGCTGGCTGGAGAATTCTGGGAGTTAAAATCCATACATCTTCTTCTTCTTCTTTTTTAAAAAAGTTTTTAATTAGTAATTCAAGTTAAAAAACAATGGACATGGTTTAACGTCTCGGGTTTTCACCATTATCGTCAAATTTAAACTAATCCATAACATACTTCTTTATCTTTGTACAAAGTATATAAATTAATTCCTTCTAAACAGCTACATCTATACCCGATATAATCATATCTTACATACTTACTTTACTTTACTTACTTTATTTGATTTATATACCGCCCTACTCCCGAAGGACTCAGGGCGGTGAACAGCCAAACAGTAAAAATATATAGATACAAAATTTAAAAACAAAGTAAAATCGAATTAAACAAAATGGCCCAGACAGATTAAAACACCCCAATCATTTAAAAGCTGATTAAATTAAACGTACAGATTTAACATACATTGACATGTCCATTTCTAGACATTCACTACACCTTCATCTTGGCATTCCTCCTCCTGTCCAACCATTCATAAAATTTAGTCCAGATTTCATAGTACGCTGATTCAGTTTTATCCTCGAGCTCCAAGGTACGTCAGTCCATTTCTGCACAATTGAGGGTTTTGATTAGCAAAGTCCATACATCTTCAAGTGGCCAAATTGAGAAACGCTGTCCTACAATCCATAGTTCACCCAGAATGTAGTCTCTAAGTTTCTTCTGAAACAATTAGTGGACCGCCGAAGCCAGTGTTTCTCAACCTGGGCACGTTTAAATTGTATGGACTTCAACTCCCTGTTTCCTGCCTGAGAAGGGGGTTGGACTAGCAGACCTCTAAGATCCCTTCCAATCCCTTCCTCCAATACGGAGGATCCCGGACCTGCGCGCTTTTCGCCGTGCCATCAAAACATTTCTTTTCCAGCAGGCCGGCCTGGCCTAACCTCTCTTTTAAACTTTTAAAAAAATTTAATTTTAAATTTGTCTTAAGAATTTGGGGTGTTTTAAATTTTGTTTTTCGGGCCAAATTATTTAATTGTATTTTAATGCTTTTTTAACATTTGTATTATATGTATTTTATCTGGCTGTTCACCGCCCTGAGTCCTTCGGGAGTAGGGCGGTATACAAATTCAATAAATAATAATAATAATAATTCTGTTATTCTGGGGGTGGGGTGGGGGGGAAGAGATTTGGAAATCTAAAATCTAGAGAGACATAGTGGTAAATTCAGAATCACCTCTAAAATATAAAACCAGACAGTCCTTGACTTACAACCGTTTGTTTAGTGACCGTTTGAAATTACAATGGCTATGCAAAAAGGGAACTATAACAGGTCTCGCACAACCATTGCAGCATCCTCACCATCATAGGATCAAAATTTACACACTTGGCACCAAGCATGTATTTCTGATTGTTTGGCAGACTCTCTGGGAAAAAAAATTAAAAATTACATTAGCAATTTCATATAAGGAAAATTTATATAAGATGTTTTATAGGTGGCACCTACCCACCACAAGATTAGCATGAATCAATAAGGGAAATTCTTCGGCATGTTGGAAGTGCGAGGTGGCTCTGGGGAACTTCTATCATATGTGGTGGGAATGCCCAAAGGCAAAGAAATATTGGAATCTGATAAAGAGTTGGTTGGAAGAAATTTTGTTAATAAACATAGAAGACAAACCGGAATTTTTCCTTTTGGGAATGACAGAGGGCAAATACAAGAAAGACATAAATTATCTACTACTGCATATACTTACAGTAGCACGGATAGCCTTTGCACAGAAGTGGAAAGAGAAAGATACCCCAACTGAAGAGGAAATACTACTTAAAAAATTCAACTGCGCAGAAATGGATAGACTCACCTTGGAACTCAAGGATAAAAGCGAAACATTGTACTATAAAATCTGGGCAAAATTCTACAAATGGTTAGATAAAAGGAGGATAGCTGAGACAAATGTGTAGTGTTAGACTAGAATTATATACATTATTATAGATAAATATGTATGTGAATTGTATAGATAGGTATATGTAGGTATAGATATGTATAATTGTATAGGAATAAGGTATACATTACTATTATTATACCATGCTTAAATAACGTATAAGGTGTAAGGAATATATTATTATATCATTGGTATATTATGTATTAACTTAAAGTGTTGGAAGATGCTTGAGTCCAGTGATGTCATATCTATGTCCAATATTTTTAATTTTGAACTACTAATAAAAAACTTTTTTTTAAAAAAAAAATTGTTGCAGCATCATAAATGGGATCGTGGGATCTCCCTTTGCAACCTTCCCAACTGGCTTCTGACAGGCAAAGTGAATGGGGGAAGCCAGATTTGCATAATGACGGGATGATTCACTTAAACAATGGCAGCGATTTGCTTAACCACCATGGTAAATAAAATTGAGTGCGACTCCCTTAACAATTGCCTTGCTTTGCAATGGAAATTTTGATACCAATTTACAGCCATAAGTAGAGAACTACTTATAGTGCTGGATAGTCAATTTAGGAGCAAAAATAGAGTTGCTGTGAGAATCGAGAAGTTAAATAGCAACTAGCACTTAGACTTATATACCGCTTCAGGATCGAACTGCTGGCAGTGGGCAGAGTTTGCCTGCAATAGCAATAAGATTTATATACTGCTTCACAGTGCTTTGCAGCCCTCTCTAAGCGGTTTACAGAGTCAGTCTCTTGCCCCCAATAATCTAGGTCCTCATTTTACCCACCTCGGAAGGATGGACGGCTGAGTCAACCTTGAGCCGGTCAGGATCGAACTGCTGGCAGTCGGCAGAGTTAGCCTGCAATCCTGCATTCTAACCACTGTCCCACCACGGCTCCAAAGGATACCCAAATGGCATAAAGAATCATCAGTAGAAGCAGAGTATTGAACTAACACATCAGCAACAGTAACCATATATAGTCCTCGATTTACAACAGTTCGTTTAGTGACCTTTTGAAGGCACTGAAAAAAGTGGGAAAAAAATATGGAAATATTGAATAGACTGCGCACAAGTACAACAAGATCCAGAGACACTCTGAACAAACGGGGCTACCAAGGTGACTTCTGCCCTTTGCGATTGTGGTGACCTGCAGACAACAACACAATATATACATGCCCTTTGTGCCCCGATCAGTGTACGCTTGAGGACATCATGGCAGCACAAAGGAACACAATTAATGTTGCTAGTATCTGGGCAAGGTCTCTTTAACTTGTACATAGTTTAATCCTGTATTTTATATTTTAAATTTAGTCTCATATAGTATGCCTTATTTTAATGGTGATGCTCCTGACACGAATAAACAGTTTTGATTCTGAAGGGTCTTTGGTGCTCTCTGAGCTTGCTTATTTTCTTGCAGATGTTTCATTACCCAACCTCTTCCTCCTCCTTCTCGTCTTCCTCCTCCTCCCTGTTCCTCCAAGTCCTCCTCCTCCTCCTCCTCCTCCTCCTCCTCCTCCTCCTCCTCCTCTTCTTCTTCTTCTTCTTCTTCTTCTTCTTCTTCTTCTTCTTCTTCTTCTTCTTCTTCTTCTTCTTCTCCTCCTCCTTCTCCTCCTCCTTCTTCTTCTCCTCCTCCTCTTCCTCCTTCTCCCTCTTCCTCCAATTCTCCTTCTCCTTCTCCTTTTCCTTGTCCTTCTTCTTCTTCTCTTCCTCCTCCTCCTCTTCCCTTTCCCCTTCTCCTCTTCTTCTCTTCCCCTCCTCCCCTTCCCCTTCCCCCTCCTCCCCTTCTTTTTTCCTATCCTTCCTCCTCCTCCTCTCTCCTCCTCTTCTCTTTTCTCTTCCCCTTACCTTCTCTTGTGTTTCCCTTCCCTTTCCTCCCCCTCCTTCTCCTTCTCCTCCTCCTCCTTCCTCTTCTTCTTCTTCCTCCTCTTCTTTCTCCCTCCTCCTCCTCTTCTTCTCTTCCTCTTCCTCTCTCCCTCTCCTTCTCCTCCTCTTCCTCCTCTCCTTTTCCCAACTCCTGTCCTGAATGCATTATATTCCCTACTCCTTACTCCTTGGAGTAACCAAACCCAGGAGCCAGCAACATAGACTCCTTATAGCTCATGTATGAAAGCAGTTTCAGCAAAATTGCTTTGAGGAAGAGTCCAGCTTTGCAAGATACTCAAGGCCCTTGCAAAATCCGCAGCTAATAATGTTGGCAGATGGACAAGCAAGAGAGAGAGAGAGAGAGTGAAAAAGCAGAGAGACTGAGTAAAAGGAAGGCAAGTTTTGTCATTTAAATGCAACTCGATTGCAAATATCAACCTGGGAGAATATCAGCAGGTGTTTTTACAGCCCACTTGCTTCTCTTCCCACCTTCTCTTACCCACCCTCTAATTTATTTAAAAATAGTAAAAATTGCTCAGGGACGGGAAAGCAATTGTTACTTTCTCGCTCTTGCAGACAAAATAGTGCATTGGTCATTGTTTGGAATAATAAGGCTATAACAATTATTTTCCAGCTGTGATTGTTTGGGCAAAATTACCCTTAGTTAAAGCTGCCCAAAGCTTCCAGCCCAAATATTTTCTATGAATATGTATCTCTTTTGAACCCATGTGAGGTTTTTGTCATTACGGATGCAGCTTGGAAGTAATTTCTGTACGAACACAGTAGGTGCTTCTGAATTATTCCCATGAATGGTCCCAACCAATCAGGGATCATGTTGTGAAGCATCTCAGAGAATTTTAAAGTTGGAACGTCCCTCCGCTAACCCAACTTTCTACAGGTAGTCCTCGATTTACGACAGTGGTGGGTTGCTGCCGGTTCGGACCAGTTCGGGTGAACCAGTAGTTTCGACCTGCGGGTGGGCCTGCGCTGCCCCCACCACCCGGGCCCACCCTGCCCCCACCCCCGGGCACAATCCTGTCTTATATCGCTGTATTGTTTGATGCTGGACACATGTGTGAACGGTGCATGCACACATTTCCAGTGCTGGGCGAACCGACTGTTATGGTACCATGTTTCCCCGAAAATAAGACCCTGTCTTATATTTTTTTTGAACCCTGAAATAAGCGCTTGGCCTTATTGCCATGCGCTCAAAAGCCCGATTGGGCTTATTATCAGGGGATGTCTTATTTTGGAGGGGGAAACAGGGTATGTGACGCCCACCTCTGATTTACGACCACAGTTGAGCCCAATATGTCTGCCGTTGAGTGAGACATTTGTTAAGTGAGTTTTGCCCCACTTTATAAGACCGTTCATGCCACTGTTGTTAAGTGATCGTTGCAGTGGCTAAGCGAGCAACACGGTTCTTAAGTGAATCTGACGTCCCCGTTGACTTCGCTCGTCAGACGGTCGCAAAAGGGGATCAGATGATCCTGAGACACTGCAGCCGGTCATAAATATGGATCGGTTGCCAAAGTGCCTGAAGTTTGATCGTGTCACCATGACTCAACAATCATCAGTGTGAGAAATAAATAACTTTTTTCAGTGCTGTTGTAACTTTCAACGGTCACTAAATAAATCTTGGACTACGTGGACTCAGTGCTGAAATTGTTTGGCTACTTTTGGTGTTCTATGAGCTTGGTTGTTAGTTTGCTGGCAGAAGTTTCATTACCTGAACTAGGTAACATCTTTGGTGCCTGAATCTTCAGGCATCAAACAAGTTACCTAGTGAACCTCCGATGATGCTACCTAGTTAAGTAATGAAACATCTGCCAGCAAAGAACCAAGTTCAGAGTCTATGGAGATTCTCAGTCATCCAGGTCATGGTTATCCCAAAGCTGCTTTGTAGAATAGAATAGAATAGAATAGAATAGAATAGAATAGAATAGAATAGAATAGAATAGAATAGAATAGAATAGAATAGAATAGAATAGAATAGAATAGAATAACAGAGTTGGAAGGGACCTTGGAGGTCTTCTAGTCCAACCCCCTGCTTAGGCAGGAAACCCTACACCGCTTCAGATAAATGGTTATCCAACATCTTCTTAAAAACTTCCAGTGTTGGAGCATTTACAACTTCTGGAGGCAAATTGTTCCACGGATTAATTGTTCTAACGGTCAGGAAATTTCTCCTTAGTTCTAGGTGGCTTCTCTTCTTGATTAGTTTCCACCCATTGCTTCTTGTCCTGCCCTCAGGTGCTTTGGAGGATAGCTTGACTCCCTCTTCTTTGGGGCAGCCCCTGAGATATTGGAGACATGATATTGCTATCATGTCTCCCCTAATCCTTCTTTTCATCAAACTAGACATACCCAGTTCCTGCAACCGTTCTTCATATCTTTTAGCCTCCAGTCCCCTAATCCTCTTTGTTGCTTTTCTCTGCACTCTTTCTAGAGTCTTCACGTCTTTTTTACATCGTGGCGACCAAAACTGGATGCCATATTCCAAGTGTGGCCTTACGAAGGCCTTATAAAGTGGTATTAACATTTCAGGTGATCTTGATTCTATCCCTCTGTTTATGCAGCCTAGAACTATGTTGGCTTTTTTGGCAGCTGCTGCACACGGCTGGCTCATATTTAAATGGTTGTCCATTAGGACTCCAAGATCCCTCTCACAGTTACTACTATTGAGCAAGGTACCACCTATACTGTACCTGTGCATTTGGTTTTTCTCGCCTAAATGTAGAACCTTCCTTTTTTCACCACTGAATTTCATTTTGTTAGATAGCGCCCAATGTTCAAGTCGTTTGAAGACGTTTCGCTTTTTGTCCAAGAATCTTCTTCAGCTCTGACTGGATGATGGGGAATGGATGGATTTACAGAACCAGCTGTCTGCAAGGAATATAAAGCTCTTGTTTTAAGCTTATCTAGTTGTTCTCTAGAGAGTTGTTGTTACTGACGTAACAACTGCAGTGATTCACTTAACAACTGTGGCAAGAAAGGTTGTAAAATGAGGCAAAACTCACCTAACCAATGTCTCACTTAGGAAGGTAAATTTTGGGCTCCATTGTGGTCGTAAGTCAGACTATCTGTAGTACAAATATTTTGTCCTCTTGCATTTTGATTGCTTTCCCCTTACACCGGAAGTTTTAAAAATTCGATGTTGATCTCCTTTCCCCCTACTTAAACATCTCGGATTTTAAATTTCACTGTTAATGGCACGGAAAGATTCAGCTACTAGGTGGTGTACAAGCTCTGCTAATAAACTTCAACAATATCCTCCTTTTTGACTTTATCAGGCCACCTGGCCCAGGGATAAAATTGTATATAGAAAGGTTAAGGGAAAACAAAGGCAGGTTTGCAAGAAATTAGAATAAAGTAACCGCAGACCTTGGTGAGAAGTGAAGGAAAGAAACTCATGTCTTGCCTCCAGTCACATAGGAGTGTGAAATGTTACACAATCCTTCTCTACGCTTAGCTATCGGATTGTCAGCTGGATGTCAGTCTAAGATTAGCTTTGTTCCCAGCAAAAACCGATGATGACTAAATCTGTATATATCATCAAGCCCTCTCCGGCAACCTTAGCACTCTTGACCGCTCCATCGATTTGGTGTGAAAAGTGTTGGTTGTGCTGCATTTTTGCTTTACCACTGTTAATGAGGCAGCAGGATGTGGGTCTGTTGCAGGCATGCAAAGGAAAAATGTTTGGCTTGTTAGCGGCTTAGTTAGGGAAGGAGAGGGGCCATGCAAACACCGGACCACAAGAAGACTGACCAAAATCGTCCTGGGTGGCATTTTGTCTTGTTTTTGAAGACTCTACCTCCATTATATTCTGCACGCACAAAAAAAGAAGAAAGTAGAAATCAGCTGTATCAGAAAGGCGCTATATAACAGAATAACAGAGTAGGAAGTGACCTTGGAGGTCTTCTAGTCCAACTCCCTGTTCAATAGAATAGAATAGAATTCTTTATTTTTATTTATTTATTTATTATTTATTATTCGAATTTCTATACCGCCCTTCTCCTTTCGGACTCAGGGCGGTGAACAGCCAAAATAAAAACATTTATACATAAATACGATTAAAAATAGATTTAAAATAATTAAATTTGGCCCATGGTTTAAAATTTATCAATTTAAAATCCATATCAAAATTTAAAACCAACCATAAAATCATAAAATCAAGAGAGACCGGCTAACTGAAAGAGATTTATTGGCCAAGTGCAGGGGTCAGTAACCTGCGGCTCTGGAGCCTCATGTGGCTCTTTCACCCCCCTGCTGCGCGGCTCCCTGTCACTCAAAATATGCGTCACAACTGCCAATGTGCGACACCCGCCAGCACGTGATTTATTGAGCTTTTCAACCTCTGGTAAGCCAACCATGGATAAATCCAAGAAAAGAAAAGTTTCAGAAGAAAACAGAACGTTTAATTCAACTACATATGCTAGTTTTGTAGCCACTCAAGAAATAGTCAGGCACGGGAAGGGTTTTGTGGCTCCCGGTGTTTTCTTTTCTGTGGGAAACGGGTCCAGATGGCTCTTTGAGTGTTTAAGGTTGCAGATCCCTGGCCAAGTGTGATTGGACACACAAGGAATTAGTCTTGGTGCATACTCTCTCAAGCAGGAGACTTTACATCATACTGGACAAATGGCTGTCCACTTCAGACAGGTGGCTGTCCAATTTCTTCTTAAAAACTTCCAGTCTTGGAGCATTCACAATTTCTGGAGGCAAGTCGTTCCACTGATTAATTATTCTCTGAGGAAATTTCTCCTTAGTTGCCAGTTTGCCTCCATCCTTGATTAGTTTCCATCCATTGCTTCTTTTTTATTATTATTTATTTATTTATTTTAAATTTTGATTTATATGCCGCCCTTCTCCGGAGTCTCAGGGCGGCTTACAGTGCGTTAAGCAATAGCCTTCATCCTTTTGTATATTTATACAAAGTCAGCTTATTGCCCCCACAAACTGGGTCCTCAATTTACCTACTTTAGAAAGGATGGAAGGCTGAGTCAACCTTGAGCCTGGCGAGATTCGATCTTACTTTAATTGCAGACAGCTGGTGTTAAATTACAGTGCTCTGTCTGTTGAGCTATCCAGGCTCCTTGTCCTGCAGTCAGGGGTTTGGGAGAATAGATTGAATCCTCTCTTCTTTGGGACAGCCCTTTAGATATTAGAATATCTATTACTATTATTATTATTATTATTATTATTATTATTATTATTATTATTATTATTCATATTTCTATGCCACCCACTCTCCGAGGACTCTGGGCGGCTTACACCAAAGACAGTATATTAAATAGCATATTGCCCCCAACAATCTGGGTCCTCATTTTACTCATCTCGGAAGGATGGAAGGCTGAGTCAACCTTGAGCTGGTGAGATCTGATTCGCTGATCTGCTGAACTAGCAGTCAGCTGAAGTAGCTGCCATACTGCACTCTAACCACTCTAACCACTGCACCACCTCGGCTCTTATGAAACATATGAAGAACGGTTGCATGAACTGGGTATGTCTAGTTTAATGAAAAGAAGGATTAGGGGAGACATGATAGCAGTCTTCCAATATCTCAGGGGCTGCCACAAAGAAGAGGGAGTCAAGCTATTCTCCAAAGCACCTGGAGGAAGAGTGGGAAGAAGGGAGCAAGGAAAGAAGGAAAGAAGGGAGGGAAGGAGGGAGGGAAGAAGGAGAGGGAAGGAGAGAGGGAAGAAAAAGGAGGGAGGGAGGGAGGATTGTCTACTCTTAAATTAAAGCTGTCTGACTAAAACCATGGGGGCTGAATGTGTATAATTCAGGCCTTTTCAACCCGTAGCATCATCCCACTTACTGTGTTATTGACATACAGGAAACTTGCATATAGGGAACACTCTCCCAGGGTGAAATGCTCTCGGTTCGGACCGGATAGCCCGATCCGGTAGCGATGGAGGCGGGTGGTTCAGAGAACCGGTAGCAAAAATCCCTGCCCTGCCCCCCTCCCCCCGCCCCCCCATGCCTAGCTGAACTGCGCAATCATCAGAGGCTTTTTTTAATTTGAAAAGCATTTTTTCCTACAACTTCTTTGGCCGAAAAAATGCTTTTAAAAGTAAAAAAAAAAAAAAAAAAGCCTCTGATGATGGGGGGGTCAGCTGGGATCATCAGAGGCTTTTAAAAGCATTTTAAAATCGGGCGGAGAGGTTATAGAAAGAGGTTGTACATATATAAAAATGTTTTTAAAAGGAAGAAAAGCCTCTGTCGATCAGACAAGTCAGCTGGGATCGTCAGAGGCTTTTTTTTAAGAAAAAGAAAGCCTCTGCCGATCAGGCAACTCAGCTGGGATCGTCAGAGGCTTTTAAAAGAATTTTTTTTTACAACCTCTTCAGCCGAAGAGGTTGTAGAAAAAATGGTTTTAAAAGTAAAAAAAAAAAAAGTTGGCCACGCCCACTCAGTCATATTACCCCCCCACCCCCCACCAAGCCACGCCCACAGAACCGGTAGTAACAAATTTTATATTTCACCACTGCACTCCCCCCCCCCCAAAAAAAAGCCATTGAAAATGATTGCATGCACGGCTCTGAGTGCATCAAAATTAATTCTTTCTTTCTTTCTTTCTTTCTTTCTTTCTTTCTTTCTTTCTTCTTTCTTTCTTTCAATAAATTTGGGGAAAGGAGGTTCCCCCCCCCCTTTCTTTCTTTCCTCTTCTGTTCCAATGCCCTAAACGTAACACTAATGCAATCTGGAAATACGATTTCTGCCAAGCAGCTCCCCTTTTCCCCTCTTAATGATGTTTTCTACTAAGGAAAGGTTGAAGGGGCTTCGTCTGTTTAATCCAGGAAAGAGATCATTAACCATCTTCAGCTATTGGAAAGCCTGTCACTTAAGAGGGAAGGACCACCGTTTCCTCCGCTTCTCCAAAGAGGAAGTTACCAATTGGTTCCAGTTATGAGAAAGTGGAATCGGGAGTAAATATTGAGGTGGGGGGGGGCTTTTTAAATTAAATGTATGAATTGTTAAAGGGGAAAACAGGCTCCTCCCAGCAGAGGAGGAAAGAGGAAAAGTAAAAGGAAGGGGAAGAGGAAGAGGATGGAGAAAGGGAAGGGGAAAAGAAGGAGAAGGGATGAGAAGGAGAGAGGGCAGATAAGGAAGAGAAGATGAGGAAGGGGAAGGGAAGAAGGAAAAGGGGATAGAAGGAGAAGAGGAAGAAGAGAAAGGGGAAAAAAGGAGGACGAAAGAGAGAGAAAAGGGTAAGGAGAGAAAAGAAAATGGAAGGGAAGTGCAAAAGAAGGTAAGGGGAAGAGAGAAGAGGAGGAGAGAGGAGGAGGAGGAAGGTGAAGGAAAGGAGGTGAGGAAAAGGAAAGAGGAAGAGGAGGAAGGAGAAGAAGGAGAAAGAAGGGACGAAAGGAAAGAGGATGGAGGAGAAGGAGAAAGAAGGGAAGAAAGGGAAGAGGAGAAAGGAGGAAGAAGGGAAGAAAGGGAAGAGGAAGAGACGGAAGGAGAAAAAAGGGAAGAGGAAGAGGAGGAAGGAGAAAGAAGGGAAGAAAGGGAAGAGGAAGAGGAGGAAGGAGAAAGAAGGGAAGAAAGGGAAAAGGAAGAGGCAGAAGGAGAAAAAAGAGAAGAAAGGGAAGAGGAAGAGGAGGAAGGAGAAAGAAGGGAAGAAAGGGAAGAGGATGGAGGAGAAGGAGAAAGAAGAAAGGGAAGAGGATGAAGGAGGGAGAAAAAAAGGAAGAAAGGGAAGAGGAAGAGGAGGAAGGAAAAAGAAGGGAAGAAAGGAAAGAGAAAGAGAAGGAAGGGGAAGTGGGGAAAGGAAGCAAAAGCAATGAAACTGCATAATACAACACCGAATTATTTTTTGTTTTAATGCTGGAAAGTGCGGGATCCCGGAGCCAAAGCTCATCAGCCGGCATCAGCCTGGGGAACCGGAGAGCCGGGGGTCGAAATCCCCGCTTCTTTCCCCCAGTCCAGGCGCGTCTCTTGCGGCCGATCCCCGCGCGGGGCTCCCCCCCCCACCGCCCCCCGCTCCCAGCCCAGCGCAGCGCAGACGTCACTCTGCATGATTTTCCCTGAGCGCTTCTATAGCTCCCAGTCCGAAGCCATCAGCCAGCGGCCGGGCGCCTTGACGGGCCCTCCGTGTTGATGGCCCCGGCCTCGCTTTTCCTATTAACCTTTCCTTTGACCAGCGCCCCCCCCCTCCGCCTCCGCCTCCTCCGGCTTTGAGCCCTTTAGAGCAGCTGGCCATGGTTGAAGAAGGGAAGGAAGGCAACGTGGCTTTCCTCGGAACCAACCCTGGGTAGGAATTCGCCTTTTCCACCCGCTCTTTCCTTCCTTCCTTCCTTCCTTCCTTCCTTCCTTTTTTCCTCTCTTTTCCCTTGATCCCTCTTTTCCTTCTTCCCTCCCTCCCTCAATTCTTCCTTCTGCCTCCCTCCCTCCCTGTCCTCCCTCCCTTTCCCCTTTCCTTTTTTCCCCTCTCTTTTCCCTTGATCCCTCTTTTCCTCTCTGTCTTTCTTTCTTTCCTTCCTTCCTTCCTTTTCCTTCTTTTTCCCTTGGTTTTATATCCTCCCTCCCTCCCTCTTCCTTCCTTCCTTCCTTCCTTCCTTCCTTCCCTATATTCTTCCTTCTACCTCCCTCCCTCCCTGTCCTTCCTCCCTTTCCTTTTCCCCTCTCTTTTCCCTTGATCCCTCTTTTCCTCCCTGTCTTTCTTTCTTTCCTTCCTTCCTTCCTTTTCCTTCTTTTTCCCTTGGTCTTATATCCTCCCTCCCTCCCTCTTCCTTCCTTCCTTCCTTTCTTCCTTCCTTCCCTATATTCTTCCTTCTACCTCCCTCCCTCCCTGTCCTTCCTCCCTTTCCTTTTCCCCCTCTCTTTTCCCTTGATCCCTCTTTTCCTCCCTCCCTCCCTGTCTTTCCTTCCTTTCTTCCTTCCTTTTTTCCTCTTTTTTCCTTGGTCTTATTTCCTCCTTTCCTCCCTCCCTCCCTCCCTCTTTCTTTCTTTCTTTCTTTCTCTTATTCCTTCCTTCCTTCCTTTTCCCTCTTTTCCCTTGATCTCTCTTTTCCTTCCTCCGTCCTTCCCTTCTTCCATCCCTGTCTTTTTTTCTTTCATTCCTTCCTTTTCCTCTTTTTCCCTTGATCTCTTTTCCTTCCTCCCTTCCTCCATCCCTCTTTCTTTCTTTCTTTCTTTCTCTTCTTCCTTCCTTCCTTCCTTCCTTCCTCCCACCCTCCCTCCCCTTTTTTCTTCCTTTTGCGTAGCTTCCTAATTTTTGTTTCTTCCTGTATTTTTATCTTATAATAAAGTTGAATAAAAGTCTTGATTTAAAAAAATAATAATAATAGAGGGTAGGTTTCCTTCCCAGATTGCTAAATCCTTCTCCAAAATGCTTTCCAAGGTCCTTCCTTGCCTTTCAGAAGGCCCCCCGAGAGACCCTTTGAAAAATGCCTTCTGAATCAGCCTCAAGAGGGGAGAGGATCAAGGGGCAGCCCTGGATTTACAACCCTCTGAAGGAAATGCATGCTCAGATCCCGTAAATCCACCGAGAGTTAATCATGTCTGCATTGGCTGTTGAGTTATATGAGGTCAGAGCCATTGGTCTGGACCGTTTCCCACAACCAAAAGAAAGTCAACTATTAATTGCTAGGAAGGAAATGATGACACCCTCCCCTTTGCAGGATTTTTGGGAAGGGAGAAGGTGCTGGGGGGATGGGGGAGGGAAACCCTACAAATATGGATTTGGAGCTTACATTAAAGGTAAACCTTTAATGTCCCTTGCACATATGTGCTAGTCATTCCCGACTCTAGGGGGTCCATTTCATCTCCATTTCAAAGCCGAAGAGCCAGCGCTGTCCGAAGACGTCTCCGTGGTCATGTGGCCGGCATGACTAAATGCCAAAGACGCACGGAACGCCGTTACCTTCCCACCAAAGGTGGTCCCTATTTTTCTACTTGCATTTTTTACCTGCTTTTGAACTGCTAAATTGGCAGAAGCTGGGACAAGTAACGGGAGCTCACCCCATTACGCTGCACTAGGGATTCGAACCACTGAACTGCCGACCTTTCGATCAACAAGCTCAGCGTCTTAGCCCCTGAGCCACGGTGTCCCTCGGGAGGAGTCCTCGAACAATGACAGTTCGTTTCACAATGGCTCAAAGTTAGGATGGACTTTGAAAAAGTGACTTACAACCTATACTCGCACTTATGACTGTCGTACCACATCACTACCACCTCCCACAGTGATTGCAATTCGTGTGCTTAGCAACCAGCTCACATTTACAAATGGTTGCAGCATCCTATCTGACTGCGATTCAAGACTTTTTTTTGTTTTTGCTGATTTGTGGCAAAAAAAAACACACATTGGGAAAGCTGGATTTGCTTGAATGACCATGTAATTCCCTGAACAGCTGGGAAGACTCGCTTAACAACTGCCATACAAATTGTCGAAAACACAGGTCTGACTTGACTTATGACTGCAATGACTTACAATGGAAATTCCAATCCCAATTGTGGTTATAAGTCGAGGACTACCTGAATTTAATTCTATTCTATTCTATTCTATTCTATTCTATTCTATTCTATTCTATTCTATTTCTTCTGTTCTATTCTATTATTTCTATTCTATTCTTGTTCTATTATTTCTATTCTATTATTTCTATTCTATTCTATTCTTGTTCTATTCTATTCTTTTTGTTCTGTTCTATTCTATTATTTCTATTCTATTCTATTCTATTCTTATTCTATTCTATTCTATTCTTTCTATTCTATTCTATTCTATTCTTTTTGTTCTGTTCTGGTCTGTTCTATTCTTTCTATTCTATTCTATTCTTTCTATTCTATTCTATTCTTATTCTTATTCTATTCTATTCTATTCTTTCTATTCTATTCTATTCTATTCTTTTTGTTCTGTTCTGTTCTGTTCTATTCTTTCTATTCTATTCTATTCTTTCTATTCTATTCTATTCTTATTCTTATTCTATTCTATTCCTACCTTACCCTACCCTATCCTACTGCATTATTAGTTGCTCTATGAGGGACTAAATACGATAAATAAATATGGTTCTAAATATAAACAAACAAAACCAACAAATAAATAAATGCCACCCAGTGCACGGCCCAACTAGAAAGAAATTTTACTTCTTCTCTCTGCATCAAAACACACCCCAATTACACAGTCTCCATTCCGGCCTCCAGGTGATGTAGGTTGAATCGCTCTGTTTCAAAACCTTCTTCCTAAACGCCGGATGGTTAGTTAGAAGAACCCACCCCACCCCCCCGACTTCCTTTCCCGCATGGTTCTGCGCCGGGTCATAAATTCATAAGGGAAATTAATGTAAAGTGGCATCTCTCCTTTTCTTTCCCCGCGCGCCTAATCAGGACACCCAATCTGGAAGGGTCAAAGCCAGGAGACTTAAACCCCATATCTCAGCTCGTATCTTCCCTCTCCCAAACACCTTCCTTTACCTCCATCCATCCATCCATCCCTCCCTCCTTCCCTCCCTCCCTCCTGCCAGGTTGCTCCCCCACTCCACCAGCTTGGCTCCCACCTATGAAAAATCAGCAAATAAAAAGTTACATTAACCCCAACCTGACCTCCCCGATATAATAGACGGTAGGCTGATGGGCCAGCTTTCCAGCATCCAGTGCTAGCTGTCATTCTCCACCAAACCAAGTATAACCGAGGGAACATTTACTGCATAATTAATATATTAAATGCATGAAAAATAGTTACGCAGATCTCTCTCCTTCTCATCCTTTCCCCGCACCGACCCCCCCCTCCTCGTCTTTGCACGGTGAGGATGTCGGAGGCAAGAGGGGGGAGGAGAGGGAGAAAGAGTGAAGGAGAGAATTTAGGGAAAGGAACTGTTGGGAAGATGGATACGGCCCCCAGACCATCAATACCGGCTCATCCCTCGAAACCCCTCGTAAAAACTGTTCATAATTTTATAGCTTCATTCGGTTTGGAGTACCATAAAGGAAAGCGATCGGCTTTGCACTGAAAATGCTCGTAAAAAAAAAAAAAGGAAGAGGAGGAGGAGGAGGAGGGAAATGGGTATAAAAGAAGGAACGGAGGAAAAGGTTGGCATTAGGGAGTCAGAAAGTGATGGCAAAAATCACAGCCAGTGTGGTAGTATTTAGAGGGAGGGAGGGAGGGAAGGAAGGATGGAGGAGCTAGGGAGAGAGAGAAATGTAGAGAAGGAGGGAGGGAGGGAGGGAGGAGGGATGGCAGAGGAAGAGCAAGAGGACTGGAGAGAGGGGAGGATAAAGGATGGAGAGATGGATGGAAGTAGGGCAGAGAGAGAGGGAAAGGAATGGAGAAAGCGGAGGAGGGAAGGAGGGAGGGAGAGAAAATGAGAGAGAAAATGGAGGGATAGCAGAGGAAGAGAGAGGACTGGAGAGAGGGAAGGATAAAGGATGGAGAGATGGATGGAAATAGAGCAGAGGAAGAGCAAGAGGAATGGAGAGAGGAGGATAAAGGATGGAGAGATGGATGGAAGTAGGGCAGAGGGAGAGGGAGAGGAATGGAGAGAGGGGAGGAGGGAGGGAGAGAAATGGAGAGAAGAGGAAAGGATGGAGGGATGGCAGAGGAAGAGGGAGAGGACTGGAAAGTGGGGAGGATAAAGGATGGAGAGATGGATGGAAGTAGGGCAGAGAGAGAGGGAAAGGAATGGAGAAAGCAGAGGAGGGAAGGAGGGAGGGAGAGAAATGGAGAGAAAATGGAGGGATGGCAGAGGAAGAGAGAGGACTGGAGAGAGGGAAGGATAAAGGATGGAGAGATGGATGGAAATAGAGCAGAGGAAGAGCAAGAGGAATGGAGAGAGGAGGATAAAGGATGGAGAGATGGATGGAGGGATGGCAGAGGGAGGAAGAGAGGAATGGAGAGAGGGAAGGATGGAAGGATGCACAAAGAGAGGGAAGGAGGGAGAGAGGGAGGAAGAGATGGATAGATGGATAGATGGGGGAGGAAATTGGAAGGAAGGGATTTCATCATTGTTGACCCCAAGCATTCACAGCTTCAATAATTATTAATTGAAGAATCTTTTTTTTTTTGCTGACTTTAGAGTTGTCTTTTTTTACAAGGATGAAATGATACCACAAATTTCCTATCCTTAAATTTTGTCCTTCACCTTCCAAAGAGCTAACAACGTGTCTTTAATTCCTCTTTCCCTCCTTCTCTCCTTCTCCTTCTCCTCTCTCTCTCTCTCTCTCTCTCTGTTGTGTCTCCCTCCCCCCTCTCCCTTTACGCATTTTCTCAACACAAAATTCATGAGCTGGAGAGCAGATTAACAAATAAATTACAAGGCAGGCAAATGAGTGGCAATAAAGCAATAATAACCATCATAAAACGGGGTTCCTTCACCTTCAAAGGAGTCAGATCCCAGTGACAGGCAGTCCAAACCGAAGCAAATTTAAATCTTCTCCCATTGCAGGGATAATAATGAAGTTTCCCAGCATGGAAAACGAGAAACATCAAAAAAAAGCCTTCTTCCTGATGTGCTACTTTTCTATCTGCAGGGAGGATTCGCTCACGAGTGTCTCTCCTGTACGTAAACCTATAGCTTGACATGAACAGAGACAATGAAAATGCAAGAAATTATATTTTTCCAGTAGATCCCAAAGGTGCTTATTTTTTCAGGAGGCAATTGGACTTTCTTGATTTTTTTCCTTGAAGACTTTTCAATTCTCATCCGAGAAGCTTCTTCACTCTGACTGAATCAGTGGTGGGTTTCAAAATTTATTACTACCGGTTCTGTGGGTGTGGCTTGGTGGGCGTGGCATGGCTTGGTGGGCATGGCAGGGGAAGGATACTGTAAAATCTCCATTCCCTCCTCAATCCAGGGGAAGGTTACTGCAAAATCCCCATTTCCTCCCTTATCAGCTGGGACTTGGGAGGCAGAGAATAGATGGGGGTGGGGCCAGTCAGAGTTGGTATTTACCGATTCTCTGAACTACTCAAAATTTCCACTACCAGTTCTCCAGAACTGGTCAGAACCTGCTGAATACCACCTCTGGTCTCCAAACTTGGCAATTTTAAGATTTTGTTCTGTCCCCGTCTCACACACGCACACAAACAGACAGCCGGGGGTTAAATAAACTGGCAGACAACCAATTCTTCCGATAAGAAGCTTGGCAGCAACCCAGTAGCTGCTTGCCAAGAACTTTACTCATAAACAAAATACACACAGTTCAAGCATTGTCCAGTTCATAAAATAAATCCAAGGCCGATAATGTTGTTTCCAAAGATGCAATGTGACTCGATAGTAGTTAGTTTTGTCCGTCACAGAGTCTGAATGGCCACCTCACCCCCTTTTATACCCTGTGGGGTGTGGTCCAGTGTCTCAGCTTAATCTCTGGCATGCCTTTTCTTCTGTTGCGCGCGCTTATCTCTGCGACGCTGCCGAGGATCCAGCCAAGACTCATTTCCCTCATCACTGTCCACCTGTGGCTGCATGGATGTGCTTGGCCCCGGCCCTATCTCTTGCCCTTTGGCGGACACCAAAGGCATTGCCAGAGAGGAGGGTCCTGGAGAGGGAGGCCTTGCCAACTCCTCTCCTTCACTCTCGGAGTCCTCTCCTACCGATGACACAGGCTCAGGTAATGGAGCCACAACAGATTTGTGGACTTCAACTCCCATAATTCCCCAGCTAGCATGGCTGGTTGAGGAATTCTGGGAGTTGACGTCCACAAGTCTTAAATTTGCCAAGTTTTGGAGACCTTAAAGGATGTTCAGGTCATTTTTACAGGTAGCCCTCAAGAACTACTCAAAATTTCCACTACTGGTTCTCCAGAACTGGTCAGAACCTGTTGAAACCCACCTCTGGACTGAATGTTGAGGGATGGAAGGATTTATACTCTTTGCAGACAGCTGGTCATTTGCATCCTTTTAGAGAGTCCTGAGGACAATCTGTGTCCTCAGGGTCATCTGAGTGGTACAAATGGGTGTGGAACCTTCTTGGCTGCAGAACGTTTTCTTCCCCATGTCCCTTCACTGTTGAAGATGCAGGCGCAGGCTGTTGGGAATAAGTCTGTGTTGTCTGCATCTCAAACTGAAGCGCAAATCGTTCCCGTAGTCTGCGATTTTTCCGGAAATCCGTTCAGACTAATGGTGGGAGTCAAATAACTTAACAACTGGTTCACCCAGGGTCAGGTTGGCTGTCGTGGAAGGCATGGCCCATGCCCGTCCTCCAGCTCTGCCGCACATGTGGGATGAGCCACTCACGGCGGCCATCCTGATCCGGGGCGAACCGGTTGTTAAATTACACCACCACTACCCCCGCTATCAAAATGGATCCTGGGTGCTGCGCTGCAATGGAGAAATGGGCAATGGAGCAGCCGGCATGAGGGAAGGAGGAGGAGCAGGGAGAAGAAAGAGGGGAAACGGCCTTCTTCCCTCGTGCCGACCGCTCCGTTCCCCATTTCTCCATTGCAACACAGCACTAAGGATCCACTTTGATAGCCGGGGGTAGGTGGATTGCCCGAACTAATGCGAACTGGCTGAATCCCATCACTGCTCCCACCCCATTCGAAGGATGTTCATTTATTTATTTATTATTTATTTATTACATGTATTTATATGCCGCCATTCTCCCGAAGGACTCAGGGCGGCGAACACAAGTTAAGAAACAAGTACAATAAAATCATAATTTAATCCAAATAATGAATTAGTAATAAATAATAAAGCCTGGAATCAGTCTCAGCTTATTTGTTTGAAAAGCCAAGTCTTCAAGTCCCGACGGAAGGAGCGGAGATCAGGAGCCGTTCGGAGCTCAGTAGGTAATTCATTCCAGAGGGTGGGAGCACCCACAGAGAACGCCCTACCCCTGGGCACAGCAAGGTGACATTGGCTCGCCGTCGGAACCCAGAGGAGAGCGGCCCTATGTGAGCGAACAGGACGGTGAGAGGCAGGCAGGAGAAGGTCCTGCAAATATCCCGGACCTAAGTCATGAAGGGCCTTATAGGTGAGGACTAGCACCTTGAAGCGGACCCGGAGAACCACTGGTAACCAGTGCAGCTCACGCAGGAGGGGTGTTATATGGGAGTAACGAGGGGCTCCCGTAACAACCCGTGTGGCTGCATTCTGGATCAGCTGGAGTCTCCGGGTGCATCTCAGGGGCAGGCCCATGTAGAGGGAATTGCAGTAATCCAAGCGGGAAGTAACCAGGGCATGAGTGACTGTGCGAAGGTCACCTTGGTCCAGGAAAGGGCACAACTGGCGCACCAGGCGAACCTGTGCGAAGGCCCCCCTGGTCACGGCCATTAGATGGTCTTCTAGGGATAGCCGAGCAATTTCATCCCAAATTGCATAGCTAAAAATCTATGGAGATTCTCAGCCATCCAGGGCATGGTTGTCCCCAAGGTGCCTTTTTAGGACTTTCTTGTTTTTTTGCCTTTGAAGATGTTTCACTTCTCATTCAAGAAGCTTCTTCAGCTCCATGCCCATTTGCAATACGCAGGTGACTCTGAGGACACAGATAAACCTCCAGGTGGCCTCAATGACCCTCTAAAAAGAATGCAAATGACCAGCTGTCTGCAAGGAATATAGGACACGATGATAACCGGATAACAGAGTTGGAAGGGAGGTCTTTTACTCTGACCCCCTGCTCGGGCAGGAAGTCCTACACCATTTCAGACAAATGATTGTCCAATCGCTTCTTTAAAAAAAGCCTCCAGTGTTGGAGCATCCATAACTTCTCAAGGCAAGCCATTCCACTGATTAATTGTTGTCACCGTCAGGAAATTTCTCCTTACTTCTAGGTTGCTTCTCTCCTTGATTAGTTTTCATCCATTCCTTCTTCTCCTGCCTTCAGGTGCTTTGGAAAATAGTTTTTTTAAAAAAAAAAAATCTTGCATTGGGATGCCATGAGGGAAGAAGTGTCTAAAAAGCCAACATCAGGACCACAACAGTATCATTGACCCCCATAAAAAGAGCGTAGGCTTCAAGGGCATGGTTGCTATGCCCTCTTTACTTTCGGGAAGCCGTGGCCTTCATCCCCATTTTCCGCAATATTCCGTCTTCGGCAGATCTTCCCATTTCGTTACTCAGCGTGACGTCCCAAAAACAAGTTAATTCGATAATCAAACGAAACATCCTATGCAAATGCAGCCATTGGATGATGGCGGCTATTTGCATTTTAATTAGACTTCCTCCATTGTTCATTACCGAGAATTGCTTTGCTAGAATTTGGCCATATAGAGAGGCTTCCATTTCAGAATTTTATACCGAATGTTCTCCTAACGTCACCCTCTCTCAACTGGAAGCAAAAATGGAGGGGGTGTATATTGGACACGGCAAAAAGCATCCTGCAGAACACAGCCTCACAACACAACAGTCTTTTCAGCAGTCCCAAAAAGACTCCACACCTATTTGCACTACTCAGGTGATGCTGAGGACTTAGACTATTTGCACTACTCAGGTGATGCTGAGGACTTAGAACCTGCAAGCGGCCTCAACGGCTCTCTAAAAAGAATGCAAATGACCAACTGCCTGCAAGGATTGTGCCATTTGTAACTTTAAACGGTCATTAAAGGAACGGTTGTAAGTTGAGGACTACCAGTAACTGTTTGCCTTCCATCGCCCCCCCCCCAAATGGAGCTGTCTTTTGCATTCCTTCTCCCCCTCCTCACCCCCCACCCCCAAGTAAATAAATAAGTGCTTGCATTATCCTGCTCTTTCTATGGGACATGGCTCCACAGTGTCCAGTGACAGGGTCTTTTCAGTTGTGGTGTCAATCATCCCAACTTGGTCAGTTAGAAAAGACGAACTCTCAAATCCATTGTCCCAAAGGTGCTTTTTTCAAGAGGCATCTGGACTTCCTGGTTTTTCTTTTATGGTGTTTCGTTGTATGGGTATACTGTGTATACACGTACAATAACAATAAAGTAGTTGTTATTATTATTATTATTATTATTATTATTATTATTATTATTATTATTATTATTTAATCTTTAGTGAGATTCACAGTCTTTGAGGCTGGTTAATAGCTCAGCAGCTCGAGTCCTAACCAAGGACCTAGAAACTGTTAAGGTATCGTCGGAGGATGTAAGCTGTTCCGAGTAAGGTGGTTTTTTGTAGAGTCAAAATGTTCAAGTCCGGTAAATTTAGAATTTCTAAATAGCGGGGTAGCCCTTTGGGTATTGCTCCAAGGGCTCCAATTACAATCGGGACAACACACGATTTCTTTTTCCACAGTCGCTCAACTTCAATTTGCAAGTCCCGGTATTTTGTGATTTGTTTCTTGCTGCTTATCTTCAATCTGTGCATCACCAGTTATTGCGATGTCAATGAACCATACTTTTTTCTTTTCAACTATTGTTATGTCAGGTGTGTTGTGGACCAAGTGCCTGTCAGTCTGAATCCAAAAGTCCCACAAGATCTTGAGTTTCTCATTCTCTAAAACTTTCTCAACCTGATATTCCCAGTGGTTTTTGCTGTACTCAAATCCAAACTTCTGGCACAATTTCCAGTGAATGATCTTAGCAACACAGTCATGGCGTTGTAGGTAGTTAGTTTGTGAAATTTTGCTGCACCCACTGATCAGGTGGTCGACTGTCTCATCTTTCTCATTACATTTGCTGTTGGTGGTAACATGTTGAATTTTTTGCCTTCATGCAGTTTGTGGCTAGGGCTTGTTCTTGAGCTGCCAAAAGAAAGCTTTCTGTTTCTTTTTTCAGTACTCCTGATCTTAACCAGTTCCAAGTTAGTTTCTGGTCAGCTTTGCCTTCAATACTTTTCAAGTATTGGCCATGCAGAGCTTTGCTTTTCCAAATTATTTTAATTTTTATTTTTATTAATTAAAATTTATTATTATTATTATTATTATTATTATTATTATTATTATTATTATTATTATCATCATCATCATTATTATTATTATTATTGACGGTATACACAGCAAACGAGATGACCATGCTGGATTTCGTATCCCAAATCACTAGTCGAACACTTCCCAAGCGTTTAGGACTGCGTGATGTATCGGCGGTGTCAGCGTCTCACCGCTGGCATAGAGAGGAGAGAGATAAGCCCTGAACTTTTGCCTGCTAAATCCCTTTGAAGCTGGGTCATCTTGGAAATGAAGGGAGGGGGGACATTCCTGTGAAATGACGAGACAAGGTCAGTAGAGTGACTTGGAAGATAGCCAATGAGAAGCAGATAATTGGGGATCGGAAAGGGAGGGATTGGGGGGCAAAAGGTCAGTCTTGTCCGCATCGAGTCATGATCCAGTTGCTGTGCTCAAATAAAGAGAAGATTTCCTTAAAGATTGGCAGTTTGGAAATTTATTTATTTTGAGATAGCATCGAAGTCTGACAGGCGGATTATGTGGGCAGATCCCAGTAAGGTGGCCTTCTGCAGCTGACCAATGGTGATCTTTTCAGTGCCAATTGTTTTTAAGTGCTTGCCTAGGTCTTTAGGCACAGCACCCAGTGTGCCAAGTACCACTGGAACCACCTGCACTGGTTTATGCCAGAGTCCCTGCAGTTCGATTCTCAAGTCCTGATATCTGGTGACTTTTTCAAGTTGTTTCTCGTTGATTCTGCTGTTTTTATTATTGTTGTTGTTGTTGTTGTTATCCAAGAAGCTTCTTCAGCTCCACACTCATTTGAACAACTCAGGTGACCCTGAGGACACAGATAAACCTCCAAGGGGTCTCAATGACCCTCTAAAAGGATGCAGATGATCAGCTGTCTGCAAGGAATATAAATCCTTCCGTTCCCCCACCCTCCAGTCAGAGCTGAAGAAGCTTCTTGGAGGAGAAGCGAAAGGTCTTCAAAGAAAAAAAGCCAAAAAGTCCAGTTGCCTCTTGAAAAAGCACCTTTGGGGTTTTCTTTTACTGTCTTTCACTGTGAGTTGTATTGGGTTGGGAGGGGGGTGTACGAAGGGAGGCTCACCCAATCTCATTGTACACATGTTGTACTCTGACAATAAAGGTTTGAATTTGAATTAGCTTCACAGAAAGACTAGCAGAATTTGGAACCAAATTCTAGTGGAGGTAGCAATTGCAATTACTTACATACCCACTTCACGGTGCTTTACAGCCCTTTCTAAGTGATTTACCGAGTCAGACTATTGCCCCCCAACAACCTGGCTCCTCATTTTACCAACTGTACACCACCCTGAGTCCTCAGGGAGAAGGGCGGTATATAAATTGGAAATTAAATTAAATTAAATTAAATTAAACTTCAGAAGGATGAAAAGCTGAGTCAATCTTGAGCCTGTGAGATTCGAACTGCCGAACTGCTGGCAGTCAACAGAAGCAGCCTGCAGTACTGCATTCTTACCACTGCGCCATCACTACCACCACAGTAGTGGCTCAGACATCAGTCGTTGAGTTTAAACATGCTTGGGGCAAACACATGTCCATCATCTGACAAAAATTTTAAAAAATGAAGTAAAATTAAAAAAAATAATTAAAAATAATAAATAAATGGAAAAGGAAACAAACAAAAAATGCAACGGACCACCGTGTCTCTTTGTGCCATGAGTTTTCTAGGTTTCAGTCTGATTTGGTAAGGCCACACTTGGAATAATGGATCCAGTTTTGGTCGCCACAATGTAAAAAAGATGTTGAGACTCTGGAAAGAGTGCAGAGAAGAGCAACAAAGAGGATTAGGGGACTAGAGGCTGAAACATACGAAGAACGGTTGCAGGAACTGGGTATGTCTAGTTTGACGAAAAGAAGGACTAGGGGAGACATGATAGCAGCATTCCAATATCTCAGGGGTCTTAGCGGCCCTAATCAGCCTGAGTCAGCACCATGGACAGTTCCAAGACCAAGACACTTGTCTCTCCTCTGTGTCCTCTGCCAACAGACTCCACAGTTGATCTGTCTTAAGAACATAAGAAATTTCTGCTGGATGTATCCAAGGCCATCTTAGTCCATCATTTATATTTTTTATAATGAACAACTAGATGTCTCGTCGGGGGTTTGCCTGCAAGAAGTGGAGTTTGTTCATTCCCAAGGGTGCTTTTTCAAAAGGCAACTGGGCGTTGTTTTTCCTGGAAGACTTTTCGCTTCTCATTCAAGAAGCTCCCTCAGTTCTGACTGAATGGTGGAGAACTGAAGCAGCTCCTTGGATGAGAAGCGAAAGGTCTTCAAGGAAAAACAAAGTCCAGTTGCCTTTTGAAAAAGCACCTTTGGGACAACTGTGACCTGGATGACTGAGAATCTCCATAGACAATGCATTCATTCATTCATTCATTCATTCATTCATTCATTCATTCAATTTCTATGGCTTCCCATCTCAAACAAGTGACTCTGGACAGTAAACAATTATAAGGTCAATTAAAACCAATAACAAACAGCAGCTGAAACATTATAATCTATAAATCCATAAATTATAATCCATATATTAAAATTCAATTTAACTGATTTATTACACCTGTTAAATCCATTCAGCACAACGCTATCATTGCTCCTTTGCAACAGGTAGTTGAGGCATCCCTAGATAGAGGGATTAATAATTTCAAGACCCTTGGATGGGATTTTTCCTCCATGAATTTATTCATATGTAGAGAGGCACAACCCAACTTTAATAAAGCCTCCCCTGTAGAACCTCCACCTACAGCCTCACAAATTCTGGCCCCAAGCACAGTCGTAAGTCGAGGACTACTTGTCTAAAACAGTGGCACCTTGTTCAATTTGCATTTTGGGCTATCAACGCTGCTGGAAAATGGGGACATTGTCATCTCTAACGCAGTGACCTTCAGAAGCACCTCTGTGGAGGCCTGTGCTCAGGACTGCCATCCTGCTACACCATGCATTGCTTGCTCTCAGCCTGCCATGCTCAACCGGGGAGGGGATTGTGCCGTCCTGTGAGAGCCGCCAGCTGTTCCAAGGTCATACTAAGGAACGCAGAACCATCCAGCCCATCCAGACAATTTGTTAGCACCTAATTGGACACTCACAGATAACCAGTGGGGAAAGGTGAGAACAAAGGAAATGTGAACCATATGCTTTGGGCGTGAAAATCTCAGATCCGGCTTTGCTTCTTCTGTAACCTTTTGGCTTTAGTAAAGTGTACTTTCGTGAACAATGGATTTGAGATGCTAAATGTCTATGGAGAGTCTCAGTGATATCCAGGTCATGGTCGTCCCAAAGGTGCTTTTTCAAGAGGCAATTGGACTTTTTGGTTTTTTTCTTTGAAGACATTTCGCTTCTCCTCCAAGAAGCTTCTTCAGCTCTGACTGGATGGTGGGGGAACGGAAGGATTTATATTCCTTGCAGACAGTTGGTCATTTGCATCCTTTTAAAGGGTCATTGAGGCCACTTGGAGGTGTCCTCAGGTTTACCTGAGTGGTGCAAATGGGTGTGGAGCTGAAGAAGCTTCTTGGATGAGAAGCGAAACGCCATCAAAGAAAAACCAGAAAGTCCAGATGCCTCTTGAAAAAAGTACCTTTGGGACAATGGATTTGAGAGTTCGTCTTTTCTAACTGACCAAGTTGGGATGATTGACACCACAACTGAAAAGACCCTGTCACTGGACACTGTGGAGCCACGTCCCATAGAAAGAGCAGGATGATGCAAGCACTTATTTATTTACTTGGGGGTGGAGGGTGGGTAGTGGGAGAAGGAATGCAAAAGACAGCTCCATTTTGGGGAGGCGAGGGAAGGCAAACAGTTACTGGTAGTCTTCAACTTACAACCGTTCCTTTAACGACCCTTTAAAGTTACAATGGCACTGAGAGGAGTGACTTACGACCAGTCTTCTCCCTTGAAACCTTTACAGCATCTCCACGGTCATGTGATCAAAATTTGGGGGCTTGACAACCAGCATGAATTTACAATGGTTGCACTATCCCAGGGTCATGTGATCACCATTTGAGACCTTCCCAGCCAGCTTCCCGTGGTGGCGCAGTGGTCAGAATGCAGTACTGCAGGCTAACTCACTGCTCACTCCAGGAGTTCGATTCTGAGCAGCTCAAAGTTGACTCAGCCTTCCATCCTGGGTGGGTAAAATGAGGAGCCAGATTGTTGGGGGACAATATGCTGACTCTGTAAGCCGCTTAGAGAGGGCTGTAAAGCATATGAACCAGAATATAAGTCTAAGTGCTGTTGCTATTGCAGTCTAACTCTGTCCACTGTCAGGAGTTCAATCCTGACCGGCTCAAGGTTGACTCAGCTGTCCATCCTTCCGAGGTCGGTAAAATGACGACTCGCATTGTTGGAGGGCAATATGCTGACTCTGTAAACCGCTTAGAGAGGGCTGTAAAGCACTGTGAAGCGGTATATACCCTGTTTTCCCGAAAATAAGACATCCCCTGATAATAAGCCCAATCGGGCTTTTGAGTGTATGCGCTAAAATAAGCCTCCTCCCGAAAATAAGCCCTCCCTGAAAATATTTAAACGCAGAGCTGAAAATCAGATAAGACGGCAAGAGGAGCCCCATTCTTGCTCCACGTGCCCCAAAATAATAAGACCTCCCCGAAAATAAGGCCAAGCACTTATTTTGGGGTTCAAAAAAAATATAAGACAGGGTCTTATTTTTGGGGAAACACGGTAAGTCTAAGTGCTATTGCTATTCCCACAAGCAAAGTCAGTGTGGGAAAACGGATTCATTTAACAACCGTGTGATTTCACTTAACAACTGTAGGGATTCACTTAGCAATCAGGGCTTTAAAAAGGGGGGCATCAAATCAGGTGGACCGCACGGGTGTCTTCGACTTATGACAGACATGCCAGGCTCCGTGATGGCCGTCCTTCGAGGACCGCCTGCACTATTTCCAGAAAACAGCCCTGTCTTCTTCAGAGTTCCATCTTAGTTCCTCTTGATGTTTTCACAGCTGACCTGCTGTGATACCTTTAAAAACATTTTTGTCTTTTGCCAAAGGCTAAGGGAAAAAAAAATTATTGGCAGGAAGGAGTGAAGGGTGGGTTGCTTGCCAGCCAGTCGCTCCGATTGGTTTGATATTCTTTTTAACTCTTTTCTGCTCCGTAATTACATTGCATTGCCTGATATTTCCATGGTATATTAACTCAAGTCAGGTGATTTCTCGTCTCTTTTCCCCACCCCTCACCCGCAACCCCACAACGCCTCTCCGTTTCCCCATAAGACGGCCCTCCCTTCTTAGACCCTGACATTATTAATAGTCCTATTCATTAAGTATTACTCTTGTAGAATGAGTAGCATAATATTGGCCTGGAGATAGGAAAAGGCAGAAGGAATAAGTCAAATTAATTTTCCGCAGCAAACGCCCCGATTCTGTAAATGACATTCTATACTGTTAGCATTTTAAATGTGACACAGAAATGGCAGGAGATACAATTTGGGAGCCAAATACTCCGAGAACTGGCTCAGGATATAATAGGCTGCATAAAAATTCAATAACATCACTTAGAAGGAGGGAAAAGAAGAACTGAGCCATCATTGGGGAAGTGTAGGGGGGGGGGATGCAGTATATTTTTTTAAAAAAATGTAATTTAACCCCCTCCATCACTTGCTATAAGATTCTGTTCCAAATGGTGGATCTGTCGGTAGGATTGAAAAGTCCTCACAAAAACACCCTGGCCATCTGAATGAGGATGGGGAAAAGATTTCCAATTTCTCTTTCCAAACTTAGGAACAAACAAACAAACAAAAAAATTAGAAAGAGTGCAGAGAAGAGCAACAAAGATGATTAGGGCAGTGGTGAGTTTCTACGGGTTCGCCCCGGTTCGTGCAAACGGGTAGAGGCAGTGGGAGGCTCCGCCCACCCGCCCAGACGTCATCAAAAACGCTCTGTGCATGCGCAGAAGTGCCGCGTGCTCACGCGCTACCGATAGTGAACTGGTAGCACCGGGATTTGAAACCCACTACTGGATTAGGGAACTGGAAGATGGAAGTTTGATGAAAAGAAGAACTAGGGGTGACATGATAGCAGTGTTCCAATATCTCAGGGGCTGCCACAAAGAAGAGGGAGTCAAGCTATTCTCCAAAGCACCTGAAGGCAGGACAAGAAGCAATGGATGGAAACTCATCAAGGAGAGAAGCAACTAAGGAGAAATTTCCTGACAGTTAGAACAATTAATCAGTGGAACAACTTGCCTCTAGAAGTTGTGAATGCTCCAACACTGCAGGTTTTTAAGAAGATGTTGGATCACCATTTGTCTGAAGTGGTGTAGGGTTTCCTGCCTAAGCAGGGGGTTGGACTAGAAGACCTCCAAGGTCCCTTCCAATTCTGCTATTCTATTCTGTCCTGTCCTGTCCTGTCCTGTCCTGTCCTGTCCTGTCCTGTCCTGTCCTGTCCTATTCTATTTTATTCTATTCTATTAAGGATATTGGTCTTGTGTTACCAACCAGCAGAGTAAATGCACAAGGAAACGTTGCTGAGAGCAATGAATAAGAGTTATGCAAACTGGTTTATCAAAAGCTTACTTTATAGTAGAAAAACAATCTCATAGTCTTTAAACAAATTCCAAGTCTTTGCCAGTTAAATCAGTCCAGTAGTTACAGATATCTTCTTACCAAACAGACAGTAGTTGGTTAGAATAACAAACTCACTCTGGTTCACAAACCACGATGGTAGCAGATCCATCAAACCGATGATAGCACAATGGTTGCAACTCCACACACTATGGTAGCTTATCATCAACTGAATATGTTACAGTACCTTTCTTAAATACGTTCACAACTAATTACAGCATGACTCAGCTTTACAATGAATCAGCAAGAAAACCTTTGAAGTCACATAATACATTTTCAGATTAAAGTTACAGTACACATATATTGCCTGGACAACTTGTTAGGCTCAAACCACATCCTAACACATTCTATTCTATTCTATTCTATTCTATTCTATTCTATTCTATTCTATTCTATTCTATTCTATTCTATTCTATTCTATTCTATTCTAAATATTGTTTCATCTTGTGAGCATCCTAGATCGGGGTGTCAAACTCGATTTCATTGAGGGCCACATCAGGGTTGTGTCTGACCTTTGGGGGCCAGAGTGGGCATGGCTAGGGTGGACGTGGCCAGCTCGACATCACTCTCATAGGTGCTGGTGGTGGCCCAAGAGCTCTTCCAGTGAAAATGGGCTCCCAAGCTTTGTTTTTGGCTGCAGTGGCCTCCTACAACCCTCTGCCAGCAAAAATGAAGCTCAGGGGGGCTGCACACACCTCTGAGCTCGCTGGCAGAGGCATTGTGGGGGCGGTCCTTCACTGTTTCTAGGGCAGCCCCACGGGCCAGATCTAAGCACCTCACAGGCCAGATCTGGCCCCTGGGCCTTGCATTTGACACCCCTGTCCTAGATCAAACTAAGTCCAAAAATGCTGGATTAATCCAAGAATTAATCATCCATCAACAGGCACATTTATATAAACAATATCTACATACTTGGATTAATCAGTCATCAACAGGCACATTGAGATAAATAACATCTACATACCATTCAAAAGAGACAATCAAAAAGACCAAAAGAAATAAAAAGACCAAAATCCCTCCTCATCAGCAATCAACATTCAGATGAACAGAAATTAACACCAAGATTAACTCGAGACCAGCAATACCCCAATCAAGGAGCGATCAACACAGACAAACAAGCTACCAATAAACAATAGTTTAATCTAGGAATCACCAAGATCACTCACACCAACATTGACAGGAGAAGTCATGAGTATATAAAAGTAAACACTACTCCCTTCTAGCACTGATGAAGTTACCTAGTTTGGTAATGAAACATCTGCAAGAAAACCACCCAGCTCAGAGCAGCCAGGACCTAAACCAAAAAATCTATATATTAAAAAATGGCTGTGTGTGTGGGTGTGTATGTTCCAGCATAACTCTGGAACGCCTTGAGCAATTTCAACCAACTTGGTACACAGATGACTTACACTCTGGAAAAAAATACTGTGGTGGTAAGACACCCCTAACACCCCTCGGGGTGTGTGTTCTCTAAAGATACAGCCTGTTGTGCCTTAAAATGGCTTCTACTGTACTGCCTTAAAATGGCTTCTACTGTGCAGCACAGTGGAGTTGCCATGGTAACAGCTTCACATTACTCCACAAGGGGGCTCCCTCTAATAAGGGGGAAAATCCAACATTAGAAATTACGTTTGGTCCGGACATTGGGATTGGGATAAATAAATACCCGGGCAACGCTGGGTTATCAGCTAGTATATTATAAAGTGCAAATGGGCTCAGTTGTGGTTGTAAATCGAGGACTTCCTGTATTCTATTTCCTTCTATCTTTCTCAGCGTTATAACTTTTTCTACAGAGCTGAGTCCTCACATCACGTGTCCGAACTGGCAAACCCTTCGCAGTCTTTAAAGAAATTAGCAGACAGCGAACGGGAATCCTCCCCCAACTCCCTTCCCTTCTTGAATTAAGAAAACGAAAAGAGGGAGATGGTAGCCGAAGAGGAGGACTAAACACGTCTGCCAGGAAGACACAGGAGTAAACATAAATATTCATGATTCGGTGCCAGATTTACATTTATATGAGAAAGCTTTCACCTGCTCTGGTGCTGTTTCTGCTCCATGGCTGGAGGAAGAGAATAACAGTTCTTAGAAAATGGAGGTGAGTTTGGGCCCCTGTTCAGTTTGAATGTCAAAACGGATTTGGGGGGGGGGGAATCAATCAGTTTGAAGGCTTGAACATCTAACAGTAAACAGTGTCCCCATCAAGGAATGACCGATTTAGACAATTAGTATAGAGTAGCCTAATCTGGGAACCACCGAGAACATGTCCACCAACACGGCAAAAGACTGGTATATAAACAAAGAGCAAACCCCACTGCCTTCTAGCACTGCTGATGTTACCTACTTGGGTAATGAAACGTCTGCAACAAAACAACCAAGTTCAGACAGCACCAAGGATCCCATTTCTCTCTCTCTCTCTCTCTCTCTCTCTATCTATCTATCTATCTCTATCTCTATCTCTCTCTCTCTCTCTCTATTTATCTATCTCTTTATCTATCTTTCTATCTCTATCTATCTATCTATCTATCTATCTATCTATCTATCTATCTATCTATATCATCATCTATCACCTGCCTGCCTAATCAAAGAACCACCAAGAACACTCCCCACCAACCCTGACAGGGCAAACTGCTAATATATAAATTGAGAGCATATCCCACTCCCTTCTAGCACTGATGATATTAGCTAGTTGGGTAATGAAACGTCTGCAAGAAAAGAACCTCAGAGAACACCAAAGAACCCACATTTGAACATTTAAATCCATTCAGAAAACCAATCCTAATTTTCTTGCAAATATTTCATTACCCATTATTATTATTATTATTATTATTATTATTAATATTATTATTATTATTATCTCTATCTATCTATCTATATCGATCTATCGATCTATCGATCTATCTTTTTATCTATCTATCTATCATCTATCTATCTATCTATCTATCTATCTATCTATCTACTCACCAACCCACCCATCCACCCACCCACCCATCCATCCATCCATCCATCCATCCATCCATCCATCCATCCATCCATCTCTATCTATCTATCTATCTATCTATCTATCTATCTATCTATCTATCTATCATCTGCTGCCTAATCAAAGAACCACCAAGAACACTCCCCACCAACCCTGACAGGGCAAACCGCTAGTATATAAAATGAGAGAAAACCCCATTCCCTTCTAGCACTGATGATGTTACCTAGTTGGGTCACAAAAAGTCTGCAGGAAAACAGCCAAGCTGAGAGAGCACCTTGAGCTACAAATGTTCTCCTCTACCAGTAGAACACCTTCATCATCTCAGCCTCGGCGTTGCCTTCTTTCAACAAGTAACTCCCAAGGCCCCTTCCTAAGCCACCCCAGACACTGCCTCTTCCCATCTGTCCAGCTGAGTTCACCTCTGAAGTTCCATCAGAAACAAGAGCAGCAGCAGGGAGGAATTACGTCCGTCTCACCCACCAAATGGAATGAGTCACAACATTTCCCAAGAATGGTGTCAACATACACCGTGGCGCCTGAACTCCCTCCCTCCCTCCCTCCCCCTTTTTTTTTTCCAATTTAGTGTTGTTTAATATGCATTTAATCAACCCGTTCAAGATTATAGTCTATGTAGCATGACTTTTTCCCTGTGTCACCGAAGAAGCGTTCATAGGCCATTAGACTAAAGTAATATGTATGAGGAGCCAGCTTTCCCCAGGGTGTAGTAACTACTTCAGCTCCCCAGCCATCCCCCATTAAATCATTAAACCTCATGACTATGCCTCCTGAACTCTTACCCTGATCTTTAAAAAGCAGAACATTAAAGGGCATCTACCACACTTCGGTGCTCAGGCATCGCCGTTTATGTATTCAAGGCATTACAGCTTTTGTCAGTCTATACATCATCAGCTTCGAAAGACGGCTTGCCCACATAGGAAAGGCTTGCAACCCGTGTCCCTTGCATAGGGGAACGGCTGAAATGGTGTGGCTTTGGGGAAGGGAGGGGTGAGCTGCCAATATGCTAGAGGTTGTATGGGGGGAAAGCCCAGCATCTCCCGTTTCCATGGGGTCGGTGGCGGGACAAAGGGAGGGTAAGCATCAGAAAATGGGTCTCGTGAAAGGAGAGAGTTGGAAGAAAAATCCGGTCCGGTTCGAAGCCAGGAGAAAGGTGCTGGAAATAAAACGGAGGCTGACTGGCTGCAAGGAAAGAAGGTTTACTGATGAGCAGAACCAGCAACCACAGCATGTGGTTCTGGGACAGCTGACCAAATGGTTGAATGAGCGGATGGATCTTTATAGGTTTCTGTGACTTTGAAGTTTGAACTGTTCTGGGGATTGTGCTGTGATGACAAGGCACAAAGGTCACACAGCCAGCTGAGAATTCAAACTCCCCTTTAATGCTCCAAATTTCCCCCCAAACACTCCCACATTCTTGGCAAGTACCATAACAAAGCACAAGTGCGTGCACACTCACAGTCCAGCAAAACAAAGAAACAGGGAAATGAGTCCACGAAACAAGGAACAAACAATGAGTCCACAAAGTCAGGAACAAGGTACTGAGTCCACAAGTATGGAAGAAGCAAGCAGTCCTGCAAACTCCAAATGTCTATACCGGTACACCAAACTCTACCAATTCAGTGTTTGTTCCCAAAAAACGCCCCTCCCCACAGCATCTCCTTAAATCTTAGTCCCCAGATATTCCTTGTGAAGAGGGGCAGGGCGCTTTCCTCCTGAGTCGTCGGGTTGGCCTGCGCTGTTCCCGGCTTCTCTCCACTCTCCATGCTCGGGGATCAGGAGGGGGTGGTCCTTGCTCGTTGCCTGAGCTCTGTCACTCCTCATGTCCACTGCTTGCCCTCTCTTGGTCATCCTGCCCCAGTTCCACCCTCCTAACAAGCCGTTCCAATTGTGAGGGGCCCTGGGCTGCCTCTGCCTTCTCCGCCCCACATTCCTCTGAAGCCAACAAAGCTGTCCCCTCTAGCTCCAGCTCATTCTCCTCCGCAGATTCAGGCTCAGGGCATGACATGTGCAATGAAGGGGCTTGTGCCTTTTGTTATTTCAATGGTGGTGAGTTAATCCTGTTATGTCCTAAAAGGTCATGTCCCATCCTTCTTAATCCCACCCCCTGGGGCAGACGGTGCTTTGTTTGTGAATAGATTGGTCCAGTTTTTGTTAATGGGCACAAAATATCCATCTCTAAAGTTTTCAGGCATCTGCTGGGGACTGTTTTATTATGCAGGAAAATGGAGTTGCTTTCTGCCTTTAAGAGCATGTGTCTCCATTTCTTCTTTGGGGAAAATATAATATTCTGCCTCTTTTGAAATTCCCCAAAAATATTTCATTCTCTGTGTGTGGGGGTGCATAATTACTTCTTAGAAGGGGGTGTGAAGTTGGGAGTTTCTCCTCCCTTTTAAACAGGGACATTCCATCAACATTGGGGGGGAAAGGGTGGGAGGGAATGGAATATAATATAGAATCCAATTGCGCCTTGGTGGCGCAGCAGACTAAAGTGCTGTTAAGGAACACCAGCTGCCTGCAATTACTGCAAGTTCAAATCTCACCAGGCTCAAGGTTGACTCAGCCTTTCCATCCTTTCGAGGTTGGTAAAATGAGGACCCGGATTGTGGGGGCAATAAGATGACTTTGTATAAAAAAAGAACACCGCTTAGGGGGGCCCGAAAGCCCTACTAAGCAGGTATATACAAAAAGTATGAAGGCTATTGCTTAACGCATTGTAAGCCGCCCTGAGTCTCCGGAGAAGGGCGGCATATAAATCGAACCAATAAATAAATAAATAAATAAATAAATAAATAAATAAATAAATAAATTTAAATCTACATCTTAATCCAGGAGCCCAAATTCGGCATAGTTGCGGAACTCACAAGTATGAACTTTCTCATTCAGTCACTTTGATATCACTGTGAAAATCCTAACAAAGAAAAACCAGAAAAGATCATCATTCAGCAAGCTTGCGGACACTTGGAAATGAACAAAGTAATGAGTAGAAACCAGCATGGGTTGGTTAAAAACTGGTCATGCCGGCTGCACCTTATTACTTGTTGTTTTTTATAAAGAGACTAGATTAGTAAACCAAGGAAATGCTTCTTTCCAGATAAGCTAATTCTACTTTATTGTAAAGCTACAATAACAGATTCTTGCAAGTCTGAAAATATAATTCTCCTGCCATCTCCTTTACAGGTTAAAAATTAGGGAGGGTCCCTTTTGACTTTCTTTCTCCACCCACTTTACAGTAGTGGGCTACACCTTCTCTTATCTGTCCATTCCCTAAGCATAATCTCTTCGTCCCCGTCTCCCAAGTCTTTCCTAACAATAGTGGTATTTCATGGCAATTTTAATGTGATTTTATACACACATGGTGTCAAGGTTCCAAGTAATACATCCCATTCAACAAGAACGCCAAGGCAGGCAAATTCCTCAAAGAACGTTTTATTGGGACCTATCAAATTGGCACATTCTTGGTGGAAAACCGGCTCTAAATTGCCGCCGATTTTACACCCAATTAAAAATAAAACTTTGTCACACACACCCCGAGTCTCCAGTCACATGGTCCAATCCAGGGGTGAAATCCAGTAGGTTCTAACAGGTTCTGGAGAACCAGTAGCGGAAATTTTGAGTAGTTCGGAGAACCGGCAAATACCACCTCTGGCTGGCCCCAGAGGGGGGTGGGAATGGAGATTTTGAAATATCCTTCCCCTGCCACGCCCACCAAGCCACACCACACCCACCAAGCCATGCCCACAGAACCGGTAGTAAAAAAAATTGGATTTCACCCCTGGTCCAATCAGCATACAGTCCAGTTGCTAGGTGACCTCAGTCTCCACCTCTCGAACACCTGCACAAATGTCCTTGATTCCCAGGCGAAAGAATTTTATTTTGGCTACAACACTGGAGCTATCTCTACACCCCACTCCCTGGCTCCTTCGCTCCAGGCTGTGTCAGTCCTGAAGTTGTGAGAAGAGAAACCTCCTTAGAGAAAACTACCAAAAAGAAAATGGCCACAATTCCGGCCAACTTCAGGGTTGACACATGCATACATACCCACACATATACATATACATATACATATACATATACATATACATATACATATACATATACATATACATATACATATACATGCAAGTTTTGGTGTATTCGGGTCTTTTCCCGTGTAAGATTGAGAGTATCTTGGCGATGTTTCGATGAGGTCCCACTCATCATCTTCAGGCTGGTGTCCTCGGCTTCGTGCTTGTGCAAGAAAAGCTTTCCATCTCCTTTTAACCTTATTTACCTCTGTTAGAACATCTCTTCCATGACCCCATGGTGTTTTTTTTCAAGAGGCAACTGGACTTTCTTATTTTTTTCCTTGAAGACGTTTCACTTCTCATCCAAGAAGCTTCTTCAGCTCGGATTGGATGGTGGGGAAAGGAAGGATTTATATTCCTTGCAGACAGCTGGTCATTTGCATCCTTTTTAGAGAGCCGTTGAGGCCACCCAGAGGTCTGTCTGTGTTTGTCTTCAGGGTCACCTGAATAGTGCAAATCGGTGTGGAGTCTTCTTGGCTGCAGAATGTTTTTCTCTGCCCTGTGTCCCTTCCCTTTTGAAGACAGCCATAGGCTGTTGGCAGGGGTGGGTTCTAAATTTTTTTACTACTGTTCTGTGAGCGTGGCTTATTTTGTGGGCATGTGACAATTCTTTAGGATTTAGCAGAGGTACTGGTTTACCAGGCTTTTAACTGCTTGCAGAGCTGTACCAGTTTATCCATTTGTTCTTGGAGCGTTCCGGTCTACCCATTTGTTTTTGGAGGCACCGGTCTATCCATTTGTTTTTGGAGGCACTGGTCTACTCATTTGTTTTTGGAGGCACCGGTCTACTCATTTGTTTTTGGAGGCACCGGTCTACCTATTTGTTTTTGGAGGCATTGGTCTACCAAATTTGTTTTTGGAGGCACCGGTCTACTCATTTGTTTTTGGAGCACGTCTATTCATTTGTTTTTGGAGGCACCGGTCTACCCATTTGTTTTTGGAGGCACCGGTCTACTCATTTGTTTTTGGAGGCACCGGTCTACTCATTTGTTTTTGGAGGCACCGGTCTACCCATTTGTTTTTGGAGGCACCGGTCTACTCATGTTTTTGGAGGCACTGGTCTACCTATTTGTTTTTGGAGGCACCGGTCTACCTATTTGTTTTTGGAGCACCGGTCTACTCATTTGTTTTTGGAGGCACCGGTCTACTCATTTGTTTTTGGAGGCACCGGTCTACTCATTTGTTTTTGGAGCCACCGGTCTACTCATTTGTTTTTGGAGCCACCGGTCTACCTATTTGTTTTTGGAGGCACCGGTCTATCCATTTGTTTTTGGAGGCACCGGTCTACTCATTTGTTTTGGGAGGCACCGCCTACCCATTTGTTTTTGGAGCCACTCTACTCATTTTTTTTGGAGCCACCGGTCTACCTTTTTGTTTTGGGAGGCACCGGTCTACCCATTTGTTTTTGGAGGCACCGGTCTACTCATTTGTTTTGGGAGGCACCGGCCTACCCATTTGTTTTTGGAGGCATTGGTCTACCCGTTTATTTTTGGAGGCACCGGTCTACCCATTTGTTTTTGGAGGCACCGGTCTACTCATTTGTTTTTGGAGGCACCGGTCTACCACCACACTGCCTTTTAACACTGATCAGCTGTAGGGTGGCCCTTTGAAGCTCCGCGACAAGAGTTTAAACAGTTTTTTTTCCTTCTAGCCGATCAGCTGGGACTTGGGAGGCAGCGAATAGATAGGGGGCGGGGCCAAATAAAAGGTAAGAATAACGTGGGGGGCGGGGGCAGGAGGGCCCAGCTCCCGAACAAAGAGAACCTGTTTGGTGACGTCATATCGTCACCACTACTGACTCGGCCAAACCGGGCCGAACTGGGAGGAACCCACCACTGGCTGTTGGGGATGAGTCTGTGTTGTCTGCATCTCAAACTGAAGCGCAAATGGTTCCTGTAGTCTGCTTTTTTTCTGGAAATCTATTCATACTCCTGCCCCATTCGAAGGATTTTCAACCCAAAGTGCATAGCTAAATATCAATGGAGATTCTCAGTCATCCAGGTCACAGTTGTCCCAAAGAGGCAACTGGACTTCCTTGTGTTTTTTTTTTCTTTGAAGACATTTTGCTTCTTATCCAAGAGGTTTCAGCTCCACATCCATTTGCACTACTCCAATGGATTTCCTGCCTAAGCAGGGGCTTGGACTATATGACCTCCAGGGTCCCTTCCAACTCTGTTATTCTATTCTATTCTACTCAGGTGGTCCTTGAGGACACCAGACACTGGACTCCAGAAGTTGTGGGTGCTCCATCACTGGAGGTTTTTAAGAAGAGATTGGACAACCATTTGTCCCGAATGTTATAAGGTTTCCTGCTTGAGCTCGGGGTTGGACTAGATGACCTCCAAGGCTCCTTCCAACTCTGTTTTTCTCTTAGGTCTCTTTTCTCTCTTCCATAGCTCCTCAGGAGGGTCACGTTAAGTTAAGCACGCTACCTCCGTTCCTTGCATTGATGTTACATGCTGATTGTAGGTCGTCCAGGTCAAATCTTGCTGGCTTACTTATCCCCTTTAATTTTCCGAGTCTAACCCTTCTATTTGACACCGATAATTCATGGTCTGTTCCACCATCTGCACCTGAAAGTAATCCTGGCTTGACTTGATTGCGCTTCTCCGTCTTCGGCTTCCTATTATGTAGTCAGTTTGATTACAATGTTGAGAATCCGGTGATGTCCAAGTGTGGAGTTTGCATTTATATTGCTTCCAAGGGGCACCGGCAGCCAAGAATTCCCTTTGCAAAAAGGAAAATTTTTTTTTGCTAACCTATCTCTGGCCTGGATCATGTTTATTCAGTCCAAATCCGACTGTGTCTCCTTCCATCTTTTGAATTAACACGACTATGTCCTTATTATATTTTGTGTAGCTGCCAATTTGCTGTACGGTTCCCCCTGTATAGCTTTGTATTTGTGTCATGGCTGTATGTATCACCGTATAGCATTTGTCTTCACTGAAACAAGTACAGAGTCCAATTTACACTGTCTTTTCTGAGTATAACACCTACTTCATTCCTCCATATGGTCTTTTCTCAACACATACACACACACACACACACACACACACACACACACACAGACACACCACACATACACACACGCTCGGTAACCCACCATCAACATTTCAGAAACATTTCCTTCTCTTAGCAGAGAAACAGAATGAATAAGATTGGGCAAAAAGTAGTGGGAGCAGGGCAGGGGTGAAATGCTCCGGTTCAGTCCGGTTTGCCCGAACCAGTAAAAAAGGCTACTGGTTCACCGAACCGGTAGTAAAAAAGGCCACTGGTTCGCCGAACCGGTAGTAAAAAAGGCCACTGGTTCACCGAACCAGTAGTAAAAAAGGCCACTGGTTCACCGAACCGGTAGTAAAAAAGGCCACTGGTTCACCGAACCGGTAGTAAAAAAGGCTACTGTTCACCGAACCAGTAGTAAAAAACGTAAAAAAAAAAAAGTTCCGACAATCAGCTGAGCGACACACGATTGTCGGAACGTTTTTTTCTTTTTTGGCATTTTTTTACAAAATGCTACCCCCAAAAAAGGCTCCGAAGATCACGCGCCACAGCTGTGATCGTCAGTCCCTTTTTTTTTTTACTTTTAAAAGCATTTTTTTATAACCTTGGTAGTACAGTGGTCTAAAGCACCCTGTTATTAAGACCAGCTGCCTGCAATTACTGCAGGGTTCGAATCTTGCCAAGGCTCAAGGTTGACTCAGCCTTCCATCCTTTCTAAGGTAGGTTAAATGAGGACCCAGTTTGTGGGGGAAATAAACTGACTTTGTATAAATATACAAAAGTATGAAGGCTATTGCTTAACGCATTGTAAGCCGCCCTGAGTCTCCAGAGAAGGGCGGCATATAAATCAAATTAAAAAACCTATTCGCCCGAATAGGTTGTAAAAAATGCTTTTAAAAGTTAAAAAAAAAGGCTCCGAAGTTCGCACGCTACAGCTGATCACACATACCCCGTGCACTGTTCTACTTACCCCATGCCTCCTTTTGGCGTGCACTGCGCGTGTGCACCTCGCATTTGGTGCATGTTGGGCAATGTGCATGCATGCATGCAGTGCGCATTTGATGCACGGTGCGCATGTGCAGTCAGCAAACCGATAGTAAACTGGTTCAGATTTCACTACTGGAGCAGGGACAACTTCTGACTTCTTGCCAGCCTCCTCATTGAATTTGTTCATGGGACTCTCAAAGGAAATATTGGAAAACTCCTTTCCTTTCCTTCCTCCCTTCCAATTTCTTCCTTTGTCTTTCCTCCCTCCCTCCCTTCTTCTCTTCCTCCCTTTATTCCTCCCTTCCCTGGTCTTTCCTCTCTCCCTCCCTCTCTCCCTCCCTCCCTTTATCCCTCGTCTTTCCTCTCTTCCTCCCTCCCTCTCTTCCTCCCTCCCTCCCTCTTCTTTTCTCCCTCCCTCCCTTGGTCCACCGACGAGGGGTTGGGGAGCCTGCCTTAGGCAGGACTAGAACTCACAGTCTTCTGGTTCCTGCGCCAGCACCTTCATTACTAGACTAAACTGGCTACCTTGTTAGAGCCAGGAATTGGCACCCCGGATTATGACCACACAAAGTGAATCAACTTTCACTACAGTAAATTTACACTCACAGATATCCAGAGATGGAAAATAAAGGAGGGGGAAAGGATGAGTTGTATTATTGGTGCGATGCAATGCAAACCCTCTCTTTTTCATATGTACATTGTGAGGTTGCTTACAAGTCCACCAAGGACAGAACTTACGACAACGTTGTTTTTTTCCCCATCATTTGCATGTCATTGCAGCTTGTACCAAACCTCTCGTACATCAAAACTCCATTAACCATTACAGTTGAGACTTTTATGAATTTTGCAAGGCCTGCTGCAAGGAGAAAGAGAGAGGGAGGGAGGGAGGTGAGAGAGAGAGATATATATATATGAGATGAGATAAGAGAGAGATGAAAGGGAGGGGGAGAGAGAGGGAGAGAGAGATGAGAGGGAGGGAGAGAGGGAGAGAGGGGGGGAGAGAGAGATGAGAGGGAAGGAGATGAGAGAGAGGGAATGAGAGAGAGGGAGAGAGAGGGAGGGAGAGAGAGATGAGAGGGAGGGAGAGGGAGAGAGGGGGGAGAGAGAGATGAGAGAGATGGAGAGAGGGGGAGAGAGAGTGGGAGAGAGATGAGAGAGAGATGAGAGGGAGGGAGAGAGAGATGAGAGAGAGATGAGAGGGAGGGAGGGAGAGATGAGAGGGAGACGGAGAGAGAGCGAGAAGGAGAGAGAGAGTGTGAGAGAGGTTTGTGTGTATATATGTATGTGTGTGTGTGTGTGTGAGAGAGAGAGTATTATAAAACATCTACAAAAGGCCATTTTATGGAAATTGCTTATGTAAAATATAAACATTATACAAAAAGGACCGTATCAGTCAACATTAATAAACATATATAGTCCATGCACACGTTAAAAAATATATGAATCAATTGCGAAACGTTAGAGAAATCTTAAAATAGAAGATTTGAAACAGATTCATTTGCAGCCCCTGTCGATCCAAGAATCCCTCAGGATGATAACTGTGAATGAATCCTCCAGGTTCACATTTTACACCTTCTGTAGGTTTTGTTAGTGGCCATCTGGAAACAAGGAGTGGAATCAGTGGATTATCAGCTATCAAATCAGCGGTGGGTTTCCAATATTCTTACCACTGGTTCGCTGTGTGTGCGCGCCTTCCGCACATACGCCTGGCCTCAAAAACATGCCTAAATAGGACAGCATAGAGCCAGGGCAAGTGGGCGGGGCCACTCGCGATCTCCGCTACCGGTTCGCTTGAACTGGTACGAACCGGCTGAATACCACTTCTGTATCAGATCTAGTAAAGTTGTCTGTGCTTCTGTTTGTTTATTCTGATAAATTTACAAAATTTGTTCCACCGTCGTTAAGTGAATTGCAAAGTCGTTAAATGAATCTGGCTCTCCCATTGACTTCGCTTATCAAGCAGCCCCCTGGGAGCGCTGCAAATGGCACCCATATGACCCCGGGACACTGCAACCTTTATGAAAATAGCACTCAAGTTTTGATCACGTGATCATGGGGGACCCTACAATGGTCGTAAGTGCGAGGATCAGTCATAAGTCACATTTAACCCCATCATAACTTCAAAAAGTTGTTGAGTAAATGGTCATAAGTCGAGGCCTGCTTCTACAGGTAGTCCTCGATTTACAACAGTCCGTTTAGCGACCATTCAAAGTTACAACGGCACTGAAAAATGTGACTTATGACTGTTTTTCACTGTTACGACCTTCCCAGCCTCCCCACGATCATGTGATCAAAATTGAGATGTTGGCAACTGGTTCATATTTATGACCGTTGTTGTGTCCCAAGGTCACGTGATCCCCTTTTAAGACCTTCGGTCACAATCAAAGTCAACGGGGAAGCCAGATTCACTTAACAACTGAGTTACTAATTCATAAAACAACACTGATTAACAGCCGTGGCATGAAAGTTCAGTAAATGGGGCAAAACTCAGTTAACAAATATTTCACTTAACATCAATTTTGGGGCTCCATTCTGGTCGTAAGTCGAGGACTAACTCTATTTCTATTTTCAAGCCTGTGTATTTTTTTTTTAATTTTTCATCAGTTCTGTCTCTTCTCTTCCCTTCTGTCGTCACCAGGTATTACTCCATCCATCCATCTTTTTGGGGGCATGAGACATCCTTTGTTAACAAGAAAGACAATTATTGACAAGATGTTGTGTAGGATGTTGTGTGGCAGATGCTCGTTGCTAATTTATCAAAGACAGTGATTCACTTAACAGCGGTGGCAAGAAAGAATAGAATAGAATAACAGAGTTGGAAGGGGCCTTGGAGGTCTTCTAGTCCAACCCCCTGCTTAGGCAGGAAACCCTACACCACTTCAGACAAATGGTTATCCAACCTCTTCTTAAAAACTTCCAGTGTTGGAGCATTCACAACTTCTGGAGGCAAGTCGTTCCACTGATTAATTGTTTAGTTTCCATCTTTTGCTTCTTGTCCTGCCCTCAGGTGCTTTGGAGAATAGGTGGACCCCTTCTTCTTTGTGGCAGCTCCTCAAATATTGGAAGACTGCTATCATGTTACCCCTAGTCCAGAAGTGGTATTCAGCCGGTTTGGACCAGTTCAGATGAACCGGTAGCGCCGACAATCAGTTGGCCCCGCCCACCCGCCACTGCTCTATCCTGTCCTTTATTTCCTGCTTTGTAGCTCACCTCAATCATGCAGCACAGCTGATTTCCACCACCCCCCACACACCTCACTGTTTTACTTACCGTTGCTGACTTGGAAGGTAAGCAGCTGAGCTTCTAAATGCTCCATTTTGAGTGCTGTTCGCAAGCACCTTAGACATGTGCACTCTCACCAAACCGGTTGCGGTTAAACGAGCAGCATCCCACCCAGTGGTGAAATCCAAATTTTTTTACTACTGGTTCTGTGGGCATGGCTTGGTGGGCATGGCAGGGGAAGGATACTGCAAAATCCCCATTCCCACCCCACTCTGGGGCCAGCCAGAGGTGGCATTTGCCAGTTCTCCAAACTACTCAAAATTTCCGCTACCGGTTCTCCAGAACCTGTCAGAACCTGCTGGATTTCACCCCACCACTGCCCTAGTCCATCTTTTCATCAGACTATACATGCCCAGTTCCAGTAACCGTTCCTTATATGTTTTAACCTCCAGTCCGCTAATCGTCTAAGCAAAGGTTGTAAAATGGGGCAAAAGCTCACTTCACCAATGTCTCACTTAACAACAGAAATGTGGGGCTCGATTGCAGTCGTACGTCCGTTCTAAGTTCGGCTGAGTAACCCGGCCCAACTTTTCCCTATAGCCGAAAGCCAGCAGTTCTTTCTTTTTTTTGAAAAAGTTTTTTATTTTATTTTTTCCCATAAACATATCTTAAATCTACAATTTCTTATCTAACATACATGTTTTCTTTTAACTTTCATACTAATACAATCTTCATCCTAAACAATTTAATGATATTCGGGGTTACTCTTCTACCATTTCATCTCCCTTGTTTTATAACAATCCTTCTTCTCCCTCTCCTCTCTTTCCTTTCCCTCCCTTCTTCCATCTACTCTTCTACTTTCTTCTTTCCTCCTCTCCTTTTGCTTCTCTACTTCCCCTTCCTTTCTTTCCTTTCTTTCCTTCTTCCTCCCTTCTAACCTTCTCTCCTACTCGTTTCCCCACTCTTTCTTCCTCTCCTTTTCCCTTTCTTCTTTCCCTCTCTCTCCTTCCTCTCTTCTCTCCTCTATCCCTCTCCATTCTCTCTCTATTGTTGTGTTCATTTTCAATCAAGTATTTAGAAAGTCAGCAGTTCTGCCGATAATTAAAGTCGCAATTATTCACCGGACTTTGGCAAGGAAAGTCCATTCGCTCTCTACTTCCTTCTCCCCATTTCGATCAGTTCTTGCATCCTTCAGCTCTTCCTTAGCTTATTTTCACCCTCCGCGGAGGGGCGTCTGCAAAGCCCAATCAGCCAAGTTTTGTTTTTTATAATTAGTGCCCCTAAAAATAATTCATTGGAGGTGTTAATAGCCTCATTTTTAAAAATCTATTAGGGCTTTTTGGGAAAAACTGGACCGATCCCTTTGTGCTTGGTTTTTTATTTTATTTTTTTCCCCTTAGAGGTTTCTTAGAGTTTCCTTTTAGTTTGGTTCTATTAATTTTTTTTTTTTTTGCTGTACACTAATTAAAAACAGTAGGGCTGCAGTTTGGAACAATACGCAGGCAAGGTTACCATCTATAAGGTGATAGGCACTGCTGATTTTTTACTCTTGCTCGCCTCCCAGGTGCCTCGGAAACTTTGGGGTTTATTAATGGCCTGGTTGCTTGTAAGACTCACGTAAGCCGCTGGCACGGCCCTACTCCTGAGTTGCTCTCAGTAAGGAAACAAGAGAAGGAAGAAATGGCCCAAAAAAATACAAAATAAAAATAAAAAATTGAGTTGCAGCCTGGCCTGCTGCAGTTCTGAATTTTCAGGGAGGCTGGTGATTAACAGCATAACAAAATAACAGAGTTGGAAGGCAGTCCTCGACTTACAATCACAAAATGGAGCCCAAAACAATGCTGGTATTCAGCCGGTTCTATCCGGTTCGGGCGAATTGGTAGCGGCGGCTACGGGAGGCTCTGCCCACCCACCCGGACGTCATCACGTCCCGTTTTTGACACTCTGCACATGTGTGGAAGGCTCTGCACATACGCAAGCGTGCTCCCATTTGGGAACCCATAGCAAAGGTAAGTGAATACCACCCCTGGCCCAAAATTTATGTGGCTACAGTAAGTGAGAAATTGGTTAAGGGAGTTCTGCCCCATTTTACGACTTTTTCTTGCTGCCGCTGTTAAGTGAATCATTTCATTTATTAAATTAGTAATACGGGTGTTAAATGAATCTGGATTCCCCATTGCTGTGACCCAGGCCCAAGTAGTATTAATTGCAACCACTTCGAAAACAGACAGACTTTATTAGAACAAGTTTCAAGTTTCAAGTTTAATGTGATTTATATGCCGCCCTATCTCCAATGGACTCAAGGCGGCTCACAACAGTAAAATACACAATAACATTAATACACTATTAAATTAAAAAGTCCGAATTAAACAATTTAAAATCAGTTTAAAAACTATTAAGAAAACACCCCCCTCATCAGTCCAGGCTACGAAATAACCAGGTCTTCAAATCACGGTGAAACGAGCGAAGGTCAGGGGCCATCCAGAGCTCCAAAGGAAGTTGGTTTCAAAGGGTGGGTGCGCCCACAGAGAAAGCTCTCCCCCTGGGGGGCGCCCGCCAACATTGTCTGGCCGACGGCACCCTGAGGCGGCCCTGTCTGTGGGAACACACCATGCGATTGGCGATTGTTGCTGGCTGCAGAATTAACTCATTCTCAGCGTAGTCCAAACTAAATGAAAGCAAATTCTTCAAAGCACCATTCCTCAGTTTATCACAGACCTTGGTATAATTAGGCAAACTGCCAAAGGCTTTTCTTGGCAAAAGTTCAGAAGCAGAAGACGCCGATAAGAAATGAATACAGTGAAACAAGAAGCAATTCTCTCAACGTTGTTTTCCGGCAAAGAGGCCAAGAGCGGTTGCTGGTCTTTTAAGGCTTATGGGAGGGGCCAATCATCTCTTGGCCCTACTCCCGAGTCGTCCTCTCTGCTTTAGCTGCTCCTGCCTTCTGGCAGCTCTTCACATGGGTGCACTAAGGACAGGCTCCTCCTGTTCCTCTGCCTCTCTACTGTCAGCCTCTGGAGGCTCTGAAGTCCGCACATCACTCCCCGATGGCCCTGGCCCCATCTCTGCCTCTGACGCAGAGCCCTTATCCAGTCCTTCCCCAGCCTCCAGGACTGGCCCGTGTTCTTCCTTAGCCTCATCGCTGTCCGACTCCACTGCCAGCTCCGCAGGCTGCTGGCAGACCACAATACCCATGGATTTTGCTTGTCACAAAAGGGGATCACGTGATGCTGGAACACTGCAATCATCATAAATATGAACCAGTTGCCAAGCTTCTGAAGTTTGATCATGTGACCATGGGGAATGCTGCAATGGTCGTAAGTGTGAAAAACGACCATAAGTCACTTTTTCCGCGATGTTGTAACTTTGTTACAACACTAAACACTACAACACTTTGTTACTTACCACTAAACGAACAGTGGTAAGTGGCGAACTATCTGTACCTTAGTGATTAGTTTTTTTTCTTCGAGTTTTTAAACCTGATGCTTTTCAGACCATTTTTTTTTCTTTCCTCGGACATTTTCGCCCAATTTATTGAGAATCGCATGAATAATTTTAATTACATCAGCAGGCACTGTTGTCAAAGGTCAAGAATGCTGCGAAATTATATTTAACCCATGAGCAGGCGCCCTGATAAGTCTACCATTATGAGCCATGGTGGCACAGTGGTTAGAGTGCAGTACTGCAGGCTACTTCTGCCGACTGCCGGCTGTCTGCAGTGCAGCAGTTCGAATCTCACTAGGCTCAAGGTTGACTCAACCTTCCATCCTTCCGAGGTCAATAAAATGAGGACCCAAATTGTTGGGGGCCAGAGGCTGGCTCTGTAAACCGCTTAGAGAGGGCTGTAAAGCACGATGAAGGGTATATAAATCTAAGTGCTATTGCTATTGCAGGCTAATAGAGTAGAGTAGAGTAGAGTAGAGTAGAGTAGAGTAGAGTAGAGTAGATAGAGTAGAATAGAATAGAATAGAATTAGAATAGAATAGAATAGAATAGAATAGAATAGAATAGAATAGAATATTCTGCCCACTGCCAGCAGTTCAATCCTGACTGGCTCAAAGTTGACTCAGCCTTCCATCCTTCCGAGGTCGGTAAAATGAGGAACCAGATTGTTTTGGGGTGGGGGGAGCATAGGCTGAGTCTGTAAACAGCTTAGAGAGAGCTGGGAAGCCCTGGGAAGCGGTGTATATATAAATCTAAGTGCTGTTGCTACTGCTACTGTTTTTCCGAGTATGATTTTGATCAGCTGACTGTCACACAATTTGTCACACGGTGAATCTGGCTTCCCCGATGACTTTGCTGGTCAGAAGGTTGCGTGACCGGAACATTTCAACCGTCATCAATATGAGTCAATTGCCAAGTGTCTGAATTTTGATCATGTGACCACAGAAGATGCTGCCAGGGTTGTGAGTGTGAAAAATGATCATGTCACTTTTTTCAATGCTGTTGTAAGTTGAATATTCACTAAGTGACTGGCTGTAAGTTGAGGACTAGCAGTAGTAGAAAATTACAGATTGCAGAGAATAGAATAGAATAGAATAGAATAGAATAGAATAGAATAGAATAGAATAGAATAGAATAATGAAGTGGAATGGAATGGAATGGAATAGAATAGAATAGAATAGAATAGAATAGAATAGAATAGAATAGAATAGAATAGAATAGAATAGAATAGAATAGAATAGAATAATGGAGTGGAGTGGAGTGGAGTGGAGTGGAGTGGAGTGGAATGGAATGGAATAGAATAGAATAGAATAGAATAGAATAGAATAGAATAGAATAGAATAGAATAGAATAATGGAGTGGAGTGGAGTGGAGTGGAATGGAATGGAATGGAATGGAATGGAATAGAATAGAATAGAATAGAATAGAATAGAATAGAATAGAATAGAATAGAATAGAATAGAATAGAACAAGAATAGAACAGAAGTAGAACAGAACAGGAGTAGAGTAGAGTAGAGTAGAGTAGAGTAGAGTAGAGTAGAGTAGAATAGAATAGAATAGAATAGAATAGAATAGAATAGAATAGAATAGAATAGAATAGGAGGGACCTTGGAGGTCTTCTAGTCTAACCTCCTGCTCAAGCAGGAGACCCTATACCCGTGATGGCGAACCTATGGCACGTGTGCCACAGGTGGCACACGGAGCCATATCTGTGGGCACGTGAGTCGTGAGCCCTAGCTCAGCTCCAGTGCGCATGTGTGCGCCGGCCACTGATTTTTAGCTGGCCCCGCCCATGCCACCCCTCCCCTCCCAGGAATCTCCATGAGGCCCGTTTTGGATGCCAGTTTAGTACAGGGCTCAGATGGAGGCTCTGGGAGGGCGTTTTCAGCCTCCAGAGGGCCTCCAGGGGAGTGGGGGAGGCTGTTTTCACCCTCCCCAGGCGCCAAGAAAGCCTCTGAAGCCTGGGGAGGGCAAAAAACAGACCTACTGCACCCACCGGTAACCTTTTTGCCGTCGCGTGCCAAAAGCAGGGGTGTGGGAGGGGGGGCGTGCCCGTATGCATAAGGGTGCGGGGTGAAGGGGGCATTGAATTATGGCTGTAGGCCCACACGTGTGCGACCCACCTGCACTCCCCCTGTTTTTGGCACGTGATGGCAAAAAGGTTAGTCATCCCTGCCCTATACTATACCTGTGCATTTGGTTTTTCTTGCCTAAATGTAGAACCTTTTCAAAAGAAAAAAGAAAGGAAGAGGAAATTTTGCTTGTGCTAAGAACATTACTGGTCATCAAAGAATGGAAAAAAACTGAGGGAAGGTGGTAGATTTGCTATACTATAGGAAGCTTTTCAATCTCTTATCTCTGTACAGTGTGTGGGCTTTTTTTTTTTAAAACAACAAAAAAAAAGTGTGTTGAATGAATGCTCTATTTTCTAATTTCCAGTATTGAGGAAACGGGTTCATTTGCTAATTAAATCATGCAACTTGGGCCTTCCCTGCTAATAATAATAATAATAATAAAATAATAATAATAATAATAATAATAATAATAATAATAATAATAACAACAACAATGCATTAAACTTGTATGCTGCTGACTTTCAATGACTCTGGACATGTCCACACACCATCAGAGAAACTACCATAAAATCTATAAAACATTAAAAAATAAGATAAAAAACTGGACTTTTTTTTTTTTTTTGCTATCCGATAGCAGATTGGACAACCATTTGTCTGGAACGGCATAGGGTTTCTACCCTGAGCAGGGGGGCTGGACTAGAAGATCTCTAAGGTCCCTTCCATCTGTTCTGTTCTGTTCTTTTTGTTCTGTTCTACTCTTAAGTCTATTCTGTTCAACCCTACCCTACCCCCCTACCCTACCCTACCCTACCCTACCCTCTATTCTATTCTATTCTATATCTATTCTATCTTATTCTATTCTATCTATCAAATTCTATTCTATCCAAATCCATTTCTATTCTATTCTATATCTATTCTATTCTATTCTATTCTATTCTATTCTATTCTATTCTATTATTTATATTTATATTTATATTCTACCCAACCCTACCCTACTCTATTCATATTTATAATCTATTCTATTCTACCCAACCATACCCTATCCTATTCTATTCTACCCTACCCTACCCACACCACCCCATACCACCCCACCCTACTCTACTCTACTCTACTCTACTCTATTTTATTCATATTTATATACTATTCTATTCTACCCAACCCTACCCAACCCAACCCTACCCTACCCTACCCTACCCTACCCTACTCTCTCTCTACTCTACTCTACTCTATTCTTCTATCCCATTTCTACATCTATTCTATTCTATTCTATTCTATTCTATTCTATTCTATTCTATTCTATTCTATTCTTCTATCCAATTTCTACATTCTATTCTATTCTATTCTATTCTATTCTATTCTATTCTATTCTATTTATATTTATATTCTATTCTATTCTACCCAACTCTACCCTACCCTACTCTATTCATATTTATAATCTATTCTATTCTACCAACCATACCCTACCCTATTCTATTCTACCCTACCCTACCCACACCACCCCATACCACCCCACCCTACTCTACTCTACTCTACTCTACTCTATTTTATTCATATTTATATTCTATTCTATTCTACCCAACCCTACCCTACCCTACCCTATTCTACTCTACTCTACTCTACTCTACTCTACTCTACTCTACTCTACTCTACTCTACTCTACTCTACTCTACTCTATTCTTCTATCCCATTTCTACATTCTATTCTATTCTATTCTATTCTATTCTTATTCTATTCTATTCTATTCTATTCTATTCTATTCTATTCTATTCTAGTCATAGTCATAGTCATAGTCATAGTCATAGTCATATTTATATTCTATTCTACCCTACCCTACCCTACCCTACCCTACCCTATTCTATTCTTATTCTTATTCTTATTCTTTGCAATGAAGTGAGGGGTCTTCCTCGTTGAAGGACTGCAGCTTTTGAACTGAAAGTGAAAAAAATACATTACAGCAAAGTTAGGAAAAACACTCCTTGTTTCACAAAATAAAACAAAATGTACAAGCAGCAATTTTTTTAAAAAAATAATAACAATAATGTGCATTCAGCTTTACTCCGGCTCGGCTGTTCCAGAGCATTTTGCAACGGCAAATCTGATCTGAAAGTTCTGAACAGAGGCAAGGCAGCCTCTCGAAACAAACCATTTATTAATTTTCCTCTTCCTCATAGACTCCGCTGATAAACACAAACCGGACGAGGTTGTTTATGAGCCGATCTGTTCCCATCATAACCCAGGGAAGACAAGACGGATCAGACAGGCTGGTGTAAAAATTACAACAGGCAATACATCTTACCTCGGGTTGGAATGCCGAGCTGAGGGTTAATCAATAAAGCCCTAACTCGGGTATTGTATGAAATGGCACTTCATCCATTACTTGGAGTTTGGGATAAAAGACGACTTACCGGCTTGATATATTGGCTCTTTCACCTCGGGGACCTACGTTCAAATCCAGTCCAACCTGAAGTGACTAAAGATTGCTTTCCCTGCAGAGAGAAAAGGCAGAAAGAAAGGTGGATATGCAGGCGTGGGACAGAGGCCACTTGAGTTTCAAAAACAAAAAAACCAAAAACCCCATTGGACAAAATGTTAAGCAGGGATCAGGTGTGGCTTGGTGCGAACAGAGGGACGGAGTCCAGATTCTCTCTCTAAAATGGCACGTTCGTTCATCTGAACAAAAATGGGTCCTCCCTTAAGATTGGAAGAACCCCGAACACAGTTTGAAGCAAGTATACAAAACTTTCTTATTTTTACTTGGTTACGTAAGAGGAATTCAGCATAATATAGCAGATAAAGTGCAGAAGCTGCAAAAATACTGTATGTCTGGAATGGTATAGGGCCGTGATAGCTAACCTTTTTGCAATCACTTGCCAGGAAGGGGGAGCAGGTGAGGTTCACGTGAGCGTGCCCACACCCATAATTCTATGCGCCCCACCCCGCGCATGCGCGCACGACCCGCCCCTCCTCCGCCCCTGGCACGTGATGGCCTAGTAGGCCCGTTTTTCTTTCTCACCTGACTCCAGATCCTCTCTATGCATATGGGGAGGGTGGAAACAGCCTTCCACATCCCCTTGGAGGCCCTCCAGAGGCCCGAAATGGCCTCTCTAGGAGTCTCTGGAGGCTGGGGACAGCAAAAAAGTCACTTCCTGTCCAACCGGAAGTTGGGAAACGGGCCAGTTTGGGCCTCCGGAAGGCCTCCGAGAGGGTGGGGAAGGCTGTTTTCACCCTCCCCAGATGCATAGAGAGGATCTGGAGCCAGGTGAGAAAGAAAAACGGGCCTTCCCCACCACAACCCCAGGACCTCTGGAGGCAGGAAACAGCCTGTTTCCCTACTTCTGGTGGGCCCAGAAGGCCCGAAAATCAGCTGGCTGGCACACACTCCTGTCAGCAGGGGATTGGACTAGAAGACCTCCAAGGTCCCCTCCAACTCGTTATTCCGTGAAGGGTGAAATAAGAGACAGCTGAACTCAGAGAAAACAATGGGGAAGGGCAAACATCTAAGGGACCTCCACCAGTTTCCTGGGCTGCAGATGTGAGGGAGGAAAGATGCAGGAGATGACCAGGCTGAGCCTGAGGGAGGGGTTGACTGCATCATCAGTCTCGAGTCCCTTGGCACTCACAAGGGATCTAAGTCCAGCCTGCCTTGAATTCTGTTGACTCTTATCTACCGCCAATTTGCTTTGACCGTTAGTAGTTCAGATTCTTGTAGAAAGTACTAGCATGCATTTGAACTGCCTGGGCTCCTGATTTCTTGCGCCTGACAAGACATTTATTTTCAGACTTGTAAGATTATCTTACTGTAACTTCAGAATAGAGGTGCAGGTAAAATCCTCAACTTACAACAATAGTTGGGGCCAGAACCTCCATCGGTAAGCAGAGTATTCATTAAGTGAGTCACATCTGATTTTACAACATTTATTGCCATGGTTGTGATGAGCAGAAAGGTCTTGATATTGATCTTGGGTTTGGTCTTGGTCTTGACGTGGGCCTTGATATTGATCTTGGCTTTGGTCTTGGTCTTGACATGGGCCTTGATACTGATCTTGGCTTTGGTCTTGGTCTTGACATGGGCCTTGATATTGATCTTGGCTTTGGTCTTGGTCTTGACATGGGCCTTGATATTGATCTTGGCTTTGGTCTTGGTCTTGACATGGGCCTTGATATTGATCTTGGCTTTGGACTTGGTCTTGACATGGGCCTTGATATTGATCTTGGCCTTGGTCTTGGTCTTGACATAGGCATTGATATTGATCTTGGCCTTGGACTTGGTCTTGACATGGGCCTTGATATTGATATTGGCTTTATCCTTGGTCTTGACATGGGCCTTGATATTGATATTGGTCTTGGTCTTGGTCTTGACATAGGCCTTGATATTGATCTCGGTCTCGGTCTTGGTCTTGATCTTGATACTGATCTTGGCTTTGGTGTTGGTCTTGACCTTGGTCTTGGTCTTGACATTGGCCTTGATATTGACCTTGATCCTGGTCTTAACATGGTCCTTGATATTGATATTGGCCTTGGTCTTGGTCTTGACATAGGCCTTGATATTGATCTCGGTCTTGGTCTTGACATTGGCCTTGATATTCATCTTGACATTGGCCTTGATATTGATCTTGGCCTTGGCCTTGGTTGTAGAGGTCTGCCACATTTTCTAAATCGTTTGCAAACCATGGACAACCTTAATGTGAAGCTTCTGATCAAAAACCTATTTAAGCACCGAGGACCCCTCCCCTATTTAATTTCCTGGACAAAAGGTAGTGCAGAAATGATGCTGTTGGTGAGGACACATTTCCACCAGATTTCAGAAGGTTCAGAGGGGTTGTCTTGAAGCGTTCCAGCCCAAAGAAGCCCAAGAACTGTCAAACCACCTCAAGAACAATGTCAGGTAGTGAGGTCACACTGCACCGCAGCAGATCCAATAGAAGAAAAGATTTGTAGCTCAGGGTTGAACTGTGGAGTCCTCAGTGTTCTCTGAGGTTGGTGGTTTGCTTTTGGACATTGCACTGATAAGCCTCAATGCACTGATGACATCACCTAGTTGGGTCATGAGATGTCTGCAGCAAACCACAAAGTTCAGAGGGCACCATAGTTCGAAAATGGGCTTCCACCATTCATTGTCTTTCCTTCCGGCTCCTTTGGCTTCTCGCCACGAGGAACACTATGGTGCAAGCGGGGAAGTTTGCAATTAAAGTCGTGCTTGAGAATCGGGGAAGAAGAAATGGGGGCGTCTGCGGAGAGAAGCAGCGATATAATGAAACTGCTTTTTCAACCATAACTGAAGCACAACTGCTGTGATGTTGTAATTGCAATGCCAAGGAATACGCCGGCTTAGGAAGGCAATAAGTGCCACGATCAGTATTAAATAAAATGCATCATTTTGGGGGGCGGGGATGGGAAGGGATATTAAATCAAGTATTTGCGTGCATGTTCCTATTGAAAAAGGAGAAAAGGATCTCTCCCCCCATCCCCGCCAGCCCCACCTTCCCCACTTAGCTGTGCAAATATTTAAAAGACTCTGCAGTTTATCTGTGCAAAAACAACTTATGTATGTTCGACGTAATGTAATCTAACATGGCATAAGGAGACCTCTTAAAATTTAAGGAGAGTGCAGAAAAGAGCAACAAAGAGGATTAGGGGACTGGAGGTTAAAACATATAAAGAACGGTTGCTGGAATTGGGTAGTTCTGTCTAGTTCCGTGATGGCAAACCTATGGCATGTGTGCCCGAAGTGGTATGCGGAGCCATGTCGTCTGGCACACACGGCATCACCCGTTCATCTTCCGGGTTTCTGGTGTGCATGTGTGCATGACGATTAGCTGACCTTTGTGCTCGCATCAGTGCCGGAAACTGGAAAAGCTGATCTTCCATTTTTTAGCGTGAGCATGTGCGCTGGCCAGCTGATGATGCACATGCATGCAGGGGTGGGTTCTAAAAATTTTTACTACCGGTTCTGTGGGCGTGGCTTATTTTGTGGGCATGTGACAATTCTTTAGGATTTAGGATTTAGCAGAGGTACTGGTCTACCAGGCTTTTAACTGCTTGCAGAGCTGTACCGGTCTACCCATTTGTTCTTGGAGCGTTCCGGTCTTCCTATTTGTTTTTGTAGGCACCGGTCTACCCATTTGTTTTTGTAGGCACCGGTCTATCCATTTGTTTTTGTAGGCACCGGTCTACCCATTTGTTTTTGTAGGCACCGGTCTACCCATTGGTTTTTGGAGGCACCGGTCTACCCATTGGTTTTTCGAGGCACCGGTCTACTCATTAGTTTTTCGAGCGCACTGGTCAACCACCACACTGCCTTTTAACACTGATCAGCTGTAGGGCGGCCCTTTGAAGCCCCATAGCAAGAGTTTAACCAGTTTTTTTCCTTCTAGCCAATCAGCTGGGACTCGGGAGGCAGCAAATAGATTGGGGGCGGGGCCAAATAAAAGGTAAGAATAACGGGGGGGCGGGAGGGCCCAGCTCCCGAACAAAGAGAACCGGTTCGGTGACATCATATCATTACCACTACCGGCACAGCAGAACTGGGCCGAACCGGGAGGAACCCACCACTGCATGCATGGCAGTAACCTGAAGAAACTGCAAGTACATTCTCCAGTGCAGGCACGGTCGGTGGGTGGAGCGTTCTGCCGGTTTTACTACCGGTTCTTGCGAACCGGTCCAAACCAGGGGCAACCCACCACTGCAGGGGATGTCTTATTTTCAGGGAAACACGGTATAGAATCTCTCTGGTTCATCCAGGTGAACCAGAGAGATTCTTTCTTAACAACTTTTGTCTGACTTAGCCACAAAAATGTTGAGCTCTCTTGTGGTTACCTATACATTTATTCTTCATAATCTTGAAAAGAACTCCTTTAGCAAGAAATGAACATTCCGGCTTCTTCAGACCCTTTGAACTCAGAAGCTGGACTGGTGGGGTGGAAATCAATTATTTAAATCAGCCCCCCCCTTTTTTTTTCTTGTTGCTCTATGGTGGTTTTAAGCGCCTTGATTTTAAATCAAACCGGCAGGACTTCAAACTCTCTTTGGACTTGCATACCCAACCAGAAAGCCAGGAATAGATGCAATTTTCTTTAAACTAGCTCACGAATTTATTAAGTGCAGTCAACCTGAAGGAATACAAGGTGAGGATTGGGAGGCTAATGATTCTTAAAAATATTTCTTGTTTCCAGACAGAGAGAGAGCGAGAAAGAAAGAAGAGGAGGGGAATGTCTATGGAGATTCTCAGTTATCCAGGTGTTTGAGATGGGAAGCCATAGAAATTGAATGAATGAATGAATGAATGAATGAACGAACGAATGAATGAATGAATGAACGAACTGTCTATGGCGATTCTCAGTCATCCAGGTCACCGTTGTTCCAAAGGTGTTCTTTCAAGAGACAACTGGACTTTGTTTTTCCTGGAAGACCTTTCGCTTCTCATCCAAGGAGCTTCTTCAGTTCTCCACCATTCAGTCAGAACTGAAGAAGCTTCTTGAATGAGAAGTGAAAGGTCTTCCAGGAAAAACAACGCCCAGTTGCCTTTTGAAAAGGCACCCTTGGGAATGAACGAACTCCACTTTTTGCTGGCAAACCCCCGACGAGACATCTGGGTCTTCGGAGAGGGGCGGCATATAAATTGAATAAATAAATAAATAAATAAATAAATAAATAAATAAATAAATAAATGAATGAATGAATGAATAAATACATATCTAGTTGTTCATTATGAACAATATAAATGATGGACTAAGATGGCCTTGGCTACATCCAGCAGAAATTTCTTATGTTCTTAAGACAGATCAGCTATGGAGTCTGTTGGCAGAGGACACAGAGGAGAGACAAGTGTCTTGGTCTTGGAACTGTCCATGGTGCTGACTCAGGCTGATTAGGGCCGCTAAGACCCCTGAGATATTGGAACGCTGCTATCATGTCTCCCCTAAGTAAGTGCCTACCTCCACTGGAATTTGGTTCCAAGCTTCTGCTGGTCTTTCTGTAAAATCCCAAAGGCGCTTTTTCAGGGGGACTTTCTTGCTTTTTCTTTGAAGACATTTCACTTCTCATCCAAGAAGCTTCTTCAGTTCTCTACCATTCAGTCAGAACTGAGGGAGCTTCTTGAATGAGAAGCGAAAGGTCTTCCAGGAAAAACAATGCCCAGTTGCCTTTTGAAAAAGCACCCTTGGGAATGAACGAACTCCACTTTTTCCTGGCAAACCCCCGATGAGACATCTAGTTGTTCATTATGAAAAATATAAATGATGGACTAAGATAGCCTTGGATACATCCAGCAGAAATTTCTTATGTTCTTAAGACAGATCAACTATGGAGTCTGATAGCAGAGGACACAGAGGAGAGACAAGTGTCTTGGTCTTGGAACTGTCCATGGTGCTGACTCAGGCTGATTAGGGCCGCTAAGACCCCTGAGACTGCTATCATGTCTCCCTAAGTAATTGCAATTGCTACCTCCATTAGAATTTGGTTCCAAGCTTCTGCTGGTCTTTCTGTGAAATCCCAAAGGTGCTTTTTCAGGGGGACTTTCTTGCTTTTTCTTTGAAGACATTTTGCTTCTCATCCAAGAAGCTTCATCACTTCTGACTGGATGGTGGGGAACAGAAGAATTTATATTCCTTGCAGACAGTTGGTCATTTGCATTCTTTTAGAGAGTCATTGAGGCCACCTGGAGGTTTGTCTGTGGCATCAGGGTCACCTGAGTGGTGCAAATGGGTGCAGAGCCTTCTTGGACCTGCTGAAAGGATTGTGTTTTGTGGGGCTTGTCAGGGTGGCAATTAATCCCATTCTGCTTTGGGGTAATTGCACCTTGATTAGAGAATGGATCGTGACCTTTCCTTGAAGTATAGTTTAAGAAAATAAAACCAAGATATATTCTAATAAACACATTTTATTATAAAGAAGTAAAAACATCTTACAAGCTAATTAATTACATCTTGGCAAAGCTTTCCCGGCCACCTCTCCTGGCCGGAGAACAAAGAAAGATAGAAGAAAGTGAAGGAATGTGGACATGCGCAGTTTGCTTAGAGATAAGAACTTGGCAAGCTACGGTAAGTCTGAAAGTTCAAAAATAAGAGCTCATCTGGTAAATACAAAAAACGCAGTGACAGGGCTGTTCTTTCTGCAGGATGTTTTCTGGCCTGTACCCCTTCCAGGGGTGGGCTGCTGGGGGTTCTCAGGGGTTCAGGACAACCTCTAGCTAAGATTACATGCATTTTGGGGAACCCCCAAATCCCACTCCTGGCTGGCCCCATTCACCCTGCTCCACCCTTCCCAGGAGTCCCCACACAGCCTGATTTGGATGCAGGTAAGTGCAGGGCACGTGCGGGGGCTCGGGGAGGGTGAAAAATGAGCCTACCAGAAGTTTGGGTCTCCAGAGGGTCTCCGGAGCCTGGGGAGGCCATTTTCGCCATCACGGAGGAAAGACTTTGGAGCCCGGGGAGGGCAAAAATGCTCTCACCCCCACCGTTGGTGCAGGAGGCCGACTAGGCACGTGTGGGTGCGAATCTCCCCCGCTCCCCGCTTCCTCGCATGTGATGGCAAAAAAGTTAGCCATCACTGGTCTAGGTAATCAGTAAACAGTCATTTTGTGACTGTTCAAAGTTACAGCGGTACTGAAAAAAGTGATTTATGACCATGGTGGCGCAGTGATTTAATGGAGTATTGCAGACAAATCCTGCCCACTGCCAGGAGTTTGATCCTGACCGGTTCGATGTTGACTCAGCCTTCCATCCTTCCGAGGCCGGTAAAATGAGGACCCAGATTGTTGGGGGCAAGACACTGACTCTGTAAACCACTTAGAAAGGGCTGTAAAGCATTGCAAAACAGTATATAAGTCTAAGTGCTATTGCTATTTTCACACTTATGAGCATCCTCGGGGCCACGTGATCAAAATTTGGACATTTGGCAATGTGGCTCATATTTATGACAGTTGCAGTGTCCTGGGGGGGGTCATGTGATCACCTTCTGCAACCTTCCGACGAGCGAAGTCAACGGGGAAGCCAGATTAACTTAACAACCACGTTATTGACTTCACAACTGCGGTGATTCACTTAACAAATGTGGCAGGAAAGGTCATAAAATCAGGCAAAATTCACCTCACAACTGAGTCTCGCTTAGCGACTGAAATTTTGGCCCCAAGTGTAGTCATAAATCGAGGACCACCTATATTGTGATCAGGGGTGGGCTTCAAAAATTTTAGCAGGAGGTTCTCTAACTGGTTGCTGGGTGGGCGTGGCCATGGTGGGCGTGGCCTAGTCAGCCTCCTGCACCACAGCGGGGGAGGCATTTTTGCCCTCCCTAGGCTCCGGAGGCTTTGTTTAAGCCTCCGGGAGGACGAAAACGGCCTTCCCATGCTCCGGAGGCCCTCTGGAGGCCTTCGCGAACTTCCGGGAGTCCTATTTTTCACCCTCCCCGAGCCTCCACACACACCTTGCACTTACCCGCATCCAAAACGGACCGCGTGGGGACTCCTGGGAGGGGCAGGGTGAGCGGGGCAGGGCCTGCCAGGAGTGGGATTTGGGGGTTCTCCAAACTGCACTGACTTAGCTAGAGGTTCTCCCGAACCCCAGCGAACCCCCAGCAGTGTGATTGTGATTCTGTGCGCTGCCAACACTCCCTGCCTCTCAGTCTGTGGATTTAGTACCTTGTTGTCGAAAGATTGGCGGTTTTGTTTCATCTGTTGTCAGGCCTGTATCGAAAGCTGCCCGTACTTCAGTTAACCAGATGATCCTTTAATACCAAACGAAGTCTGAAACAGCTTAACCTTCACCCATCCATGTTAGAAATAGGAGAAGAGAGAGAGAGAGAGAGAGAGGGAGAAAGAAGGAAGGAGAGAAACCTCCTGGACTGTTAATACAGTGCGGAATTGTGTTCTCGATTATTACATCTGAAATCCGTTAAAATTTCACACAATTTCCTTCACAGCAGTGTATATAATAATGCTAGGAGCCAATATATTTCTGTAATTGGTTCTGGAATGGGGCAGAATCCAAGGCAATTAATTCAGCCCTCTTCCCTTGTTTACGCCCGTATAAAGCTTGACAGGATGGTGCATAATTGGAAGTGAATGGCCTCTATCCCCTCCCGACTTTAAATTAATATTTTCCTGTTCTGATTTAATTTTGCCCAATAACAGAGACAGCAAGACATGGTGTGTCAAGCACTAACTAATCTTTCGCGGGCTGCTTAGGAAAAACTTTCTCCGCGCTGGTAATATAGTGCTCGGGATGTAATTCCTTTCCTTGCACACAATATTTCTGTCAAATGGGCAACTGTATTTAAACAGGTATGTAATCAAATTACAGATTAATGCTGTGGAGGGGAGGAAGGAGGAGAGGGGACCCATCTATTTAGTGATAGAGATCCATGAATTTTGAGGTCTGTGGCAAGTGTTCCCCTATCTCTAATTTTATTTATTTCTTTTTCTTTTAATTTGTTACAATTTTATCCCGTCTTTACTACTTTTATAAGTAACTCAAGGTGTTGAACATACGTAACGCACTTTTTTCTTCCTATTTTCCTCAAAACAACAACCCTGCGAGGGACTGGCTGAAAATCACCCAACTGGCTTTCATAGCTAAGGCAGGACTAGAATTCATCATCTCCTGGTTTCTAGACCAGCACCTTAACCCCTACACCAAACTGGCTCTCAATTTATAAATTTTCTTCACCACCCAGCTAACCTAGGCAGGGGTGGGCTTCAAAAATTTTAGCAAGGGGTTCTCTGCCCGGTTGCTGGGTGGGCGTGGCCATGGTGGGTGTGGCCTAGTCAGCCTCCTGCACCATGGCAGGGAGACATTTTTGCCCTCCCCGGCCTCCGGAGGCTTTCCTCGAGCCTCCGGGAGGGCAAAAATGGCCTCCCCAGGCTCCAGAGGCCCTCTGGAGGCCAGAAATGGGTCCCTTTCCGGCCTTCCCGAACTTCCGGTAGGCCCGTTTTTCACCCTCCCTGAGCCTTTGTGCGCACCCTGCACTTATCTGCAACCAAAACGGGCCGCGTAGGGACTCCTAGGAGGGGAGGAGCGGGGTGAGCGAGGTCAGCCAGGAGTGGGATTTGGGGGTTCTCTGAATTGCACAGAATCTTAGCTAGAATTTCTCCCAAACCCCTGCAAACCCCCAGCAGCCCACCGCTGCACCTAGCTCCAGTGGTGGGATTCAAATAATTTAACAACCGGTTCTCTGCCCTAATGATCAGCTGGGTAGGCGTGGCTTGGTCGTCATGTGACGGTGTGGGCGTCGCCAGCTCAACGTCACTCAGGTAGATGGGTGCTTCGCCTTAGCTGTTAACAATGTAATAAGTGTTAACCGGAGAGGCAGTTTCTGTAAGCAGGGCAATAAAGATTAGACTGGAAAAAACACCAGAATATTTCTTTCCTTCCTTCCTTACAGGATTAGCCCTGTAAAGTGGAAAAAAAAAACAAAATAAGATTTCTTCCAACAACCGGTTCTCCGAACTGCTTAGAAAGTTAACAACCTGAATAGGTGCGAACCGGCTGAATCCCATCACTGCCTAAGCCCCCCAATTAGTGATCTCACCTATTAGAAATAATCCCCCAAAACATTTGATGGTGAATATTCACTTTTTTCTTCACATCTCCCTACTGACATGTAACTGGGATGAAGTTATAGTTTCTTCCTGATGAAACTATTTTGCCCCATTCCTTCTGTTGGATTCATTCATCAGAAACTCCAGATGATTACAGACCAGACCATAAAGAGACAAGACCCCCAGGTTTGAGGACTGGCCTATTAAATAAGGTAAGTGAGGGCTATCCCCATGGATAGGCAAAAAGGTAAGGTTGATCCTGTCCTGTTTAGTGGCACAAATGATCCTAAGCAATCAGGAACTTCCCAAGGAATCAGGGTGTGTGGATATGAAATTTCTCCTTAGTTCTAGGTTGCTTCTCTCCTTGATTAGTTTCCATTCATTGCTTCTTGTCCTGCCCTCAGGTGCTTTGGAGAATAGCTTGACTCCCTCTTCTTTGTGGTAACTCCTGAGATATTGGAAGACTGCTATCATGTCTCCCCTAGTCCTTCTTTTCATCAAACTAGACATATCCAGTTCCAGCAACCGTTCTTCATATGTTTTAGCCTCCAATCCCCTAATCCTCTTTGTTGCTCTTCTCTGCACTCTTTCTAGAGTCCCCACATCTTTTTTACCTCCTGGTGACCAAAATATAAAACTTTAGTCTAGTAAAAAGAAGGACTAGGGGTCACATGATAGCAGTCTTCCAATATCTGAGGGGCTGCCACAAAGAAGAGGGAGGCAAGCTATTCTCCAAATGAAGAGCCTTGGTGGTGCAGCAGACTAAAGTGCTGTTAAGTAGCACTTAGCTGCCAGCTGCCTGCAATTACTGCGAGTTCAAATCTCACCAGGCTCAAGGTTGATTCAGCCTTCCATCCTTCCGAGGTAGGTAAAATGAGGACCCGGATTGTGGGGGCAATAAGCTGACTTTGTATAAAAAAGAACACCGCTTGTGGGGGAGGCAAAAGCCCTACTAAGCAGGTATATACAAAAGTATGAAGGCTATTGCTTAATGCATTGTAAGCCGCCCTGAGTCTCCGGAGAAGGGCGGCATATAAATCGAACCAATAAATAAATAAACAATAAATAAAGCACCTGAGCGCAGGACAAGAAGCAATGAGTGGAAACCAATCAAGGAGAAAACCAACTTAGAACTAAGGAGAAATTTTCAAAACAGTGAGAACAATTAATCAGTGGAACGACTTGCCACCAGAAGTTGTGGATGCTCCAACACTGGAAGTTTTTAAGAAGAGGTTGGACAACCATTTGTCAGAAATGGTGTAGGGTTTCCTGAATGAGTGAGGGTTGGACTAGAAGACCTCCAAGGTCCCTTCCAACTCTGATGTTCTATGTTCCTATTCAAAAAACAGAGAGTAACATTTATTAGGATCCGAACCCCTCTTTTGACACATACCTCTTCCAAAATGAAAAAGTATACAGATAGTCCTCGACTTACGACAGTTCATTTAGTGACCATTCAAAGTTACAACGGCACTGAAAAAAGTGACTTAGGACCTTTTTTTTCACAGTTACGACCTTTGCAGCATCCCCACGATCACGTGACCAATATTTAGACGCTTGGCCACTGATTCATATTTATGACCGTTGTTGTATCCCAGGAGTCACACGATCCCCTTTTGCTGCCTTCTGACAAGCAAAGTCAATGGGGAAGCCAGATTCACTTAACAGCTGAGGCAAGAAAGGCCGTAAAATGGGGCAAAAGTCACTTCGCAAATGTCTCACTGAACAACGGAAATTTTGAGCTCCATTGTGGTCGTAAATGGAGAACTACCGTACTAATCTGGGGTATGTGCAGCCAAGTGTCTGTTTGTGAATATGTCGTTGTGTGTATGTATGCTGTCGAGAATATATATGTAAATAAACACAGGAGGGACAGAGGAGGCCGTGGGAGGGAGAGGAGGCCTGCCAATCCCAGCCATTAAATCAAATTACAGAGAATAATGTCTAAACTCTCCCTCTTACATGTAACACTCAATTTATATAGTCAATATGGCAGTGAATGAGTGAGTGAAGGTACTAACAGCACAAATCTAAATTCAATATACATATCTCAGAAACAGCAAAGCAAGGCTTTAAGAAAATGTCCTTACACACACGAACAGAGAAATAGGCTTTTTAATACAGAAAATTCTGAAGACAAAAATAAAGATGAAACTGGAAATTTTCCTTTTGGGTCTAATGGAAAAAGATTTGGAGAAAGCATTGGGATCATTGTCCCTATATATGTTGACAGCAGCAAGAGACTATTGTACGCACAAAAATGGAAGTTTTTGTGGACAAAAGCTGATGGAGTTGGCAGAAATGGCACAATTGACCACTTGGATTAAAAGAAAAGAATATACCGTACTTTTGTTTCCACGTGGAAACCGCTTCTGAACTTTGTGCTTGGGGTGAGGGGGAAAAAAATGAAACTTTGATTTTGGGTTTTGCCAATTAGATTAATAGATGCTTATAGAAATGGCTAATTTATATTACTATGGAAAAGCAGAAAGTCGTGGTTTGATGTTAATGCTTTATTTTATTGCATATTTTCTTTTCTTTTTCCCAACCCGCCCTCACTTCTCTTCCCCTCCTTTCCCGCCACTTCTTTCCTATTCACTTTTATATTTTGTATCTTATCACTTAATAAAATATTCAAACTTGACAAATACACAGAGAAGCTGATTGTTTTTCACACTTATGTCCATTGCATCCCCATGGTTACGGGATTAAAATTCAGACCCTTGCCAACTGACTCCTATTTTTGATGATTGCCGTGTCTCAGGGTCACGTCATCCCCTTTTGCAACCTTCTGTCCAGCAAACTCAATCAGAGAAGCCAGATTCCCTGAACAACCAACTCACTTAACAACTGCAATGATTCACTTAACAACTCGTGGCAAGAAAGGTCGCAAAACAGGGCCAAACTCACTTAACACCAGAGGTGGGTTTCAACAGGTGTCTGACCAGTTCTGGAGAACTGGTAGCGGAAAGTTTGAGTAGTTCGGAGAACCGGTAAATACCACCTCTGATTGGCCCTGCCCCCATCTATTCTTTACCTCCCGAGTCCCAGCTGATTGGGAGGAAATGGGGATTTTGCAGTGTCCTTCCTCTGGAGTGGGGTGGGAATGGAGATTTTGCAATATCCTTCCCACAAGAGTGGGGATTTTGCGGTATCCTTCCCCTGCCATGCCCACCAAGCCACACCCACAGAACCAGTAGTAAAAAATTTTGAAACCCACCACTGCTTAATACATCTCACTTAGCGACAGAAATTTCGGGCTCAACTGCGGTCCTACATCGAGGACTACCCCTACCAATGACTTTTAACATGTTGTGTGAACCCAAACCAAAGACCTACAAGAATTGGGATGCAAACATAAGAGATGGAAGCATCCGGTTTGCAACCGAACCCAACATTGCAATCCAATTTTTTAAAAAAATCAAAAATAGGTTTTTTTTAAGAGCTGAAGAAATTAGGCAGATGTATTTTTGGGGGGGGGGAGGAATAAATAATTCTTCCCACTTTGCAATCAGATTTTAAAAAATCAAAAATAGGTGTTTTTTTAGAGCTGGAGTACTTTGGCAGATAAATTTTTTGGGGGGGGAGGGAATAAATATTTCCCCCCATCCTTTGACTAACCCACCACCTTTTTCAAAACGGCTAATACTCCAGAGGTGGGCTGCTGGGGGTTCGCACGGGTTCGGGAGAACCTCTAGCTAAGATTCTGTGCAGTTCGGAGAACCCGCAAATCCCACTCCTGGCTGTCCCCACCCACCCCACCCCTCCCCCCCCAGGAGTCTCCACGCGGCCCGTTTTGGATGCAGATAAGTGCAGGGCACGCGCGGAGGCTCAGGGAGGGCGAAAAATGGTCCTACTGGAAATTCAGGAAGGCCGGAAACTCCAGAGGGCCTCCGGAGCCTGGGGAGGCCATTTTTGCCCTCCCAGAGGCTCGAAGAAAGCCTCCGGAGTCCGGGAAGGGCAAAAACACCCCCCTCCCGCCATAGTGCAGGAGGCCGACTAGGCCATGCCCACCATGGCCACGCCCACCCAGCAACCAGGCCTTGCTAAAATTTTAGAAGCCCACCTCTGTAAACGTCCCATTCTCTGTGTAGGAGAACTAAAGGGCTAAATTTACTCCCCTCGTTAGCTTTTTAAAATAGCGGCTGTCTTTCAGCGTTCTTTCTTTCTAGCCTTAAACATACACACACAAACACACACAGGGAGACAAGCACACATCCCACCCCCTCAAAAAAAAAAAACCCACACAAACACACACCATGCCAGCCTCCACAACTCCACATCCTTCGGTTCTGATGTACAGTTTGAAACCAATCAATAGCGGCCTAATCATAGTCAGCACGCTGTGTAATTTTTATATCATTAGTTCTCATTTTCCGCTCCCTACGCATCTCCCCCCCCCGCACCCCCCCCCCCCCCCCCAAAAAAAGCTTACAACGGCCTCGTAAAGTTTATTTAGTATTCTATGAATTCCTAATCAGTTTCATTTCATAATGATTCAGCAGCGGCCGTCCACCAGGGCTCGGGTGTCAAAAAATCAATAAAACCAACACCGTTTTTCCTGATGGAGTCTGCAAAAGGATCTATTGTGGGAGAATTATGATTTATGTCCCGGGCTCCTGCAAGGCAGCCGCAAAACAGCGCGCCCCCAAAAGCTGAGATGTTCGCCAATAATGATTTATATGCAGCAGGACTCTCCTGGTCTTGTTTGCACACCCCTGTGTACATACACACACAGACACATTCGTCTGCCATTGTTCCCCGCGCACAGACCTGCAGGTAGGGTCTTTGCAGCAAAACGGAGGGCCTGTATTTTCTTTGGGATAGGGATTTGATGGGGTTCAGCAGCTCTTCTTTAAGGGAAGACCCGCCCCAAGGGTCAAAAACTTCAAAATGGCGGCCACGAGCATCCGGTGGAAGCCCTGCCCCCCCGTCTTTTTTTTTGAGCACGATGGGGCTTCGTTTGCATGCTTGTGGCTGCCATCTTAACTTTTTTTGACCTCCGCCTGGGTGCCTGAGGAAAGATCGAGCTGGATAGAAACTGGACGTGAAGGAGGGTGATAAAGCAATAGAGGTAGTCCTCGACTTACAACAGTTTGTTTAGTGACCGTTCGAAGTTGCAACGGCACTGAAAAAAAGTAACTTAGGACCGTTTTTTTACACAAACGTTGCTAACATCCCCGTGGTCATGTGATCAAAATTCAAGACGCTTGGCAACTGACTCATACTTATGACGGTTTCAGTGTCCCGGGGTCACCTGATCCGCTTTTGCGGCCTTCTGACAAACAAAGTCGATGGGGAAGCCAGATTCACTTAACAACCGGGTTCTTAACAACTGCAGTGATTCGCTTAACGTCTGTGGCAAGACAGGTTGTAAAATGGGACCAAACTCACTTAACAACTGTCTCGCTTAGCCACAGAAAGTTTGAGCTCGATTTTGGCCGTAAGTCGAGGACTACCTGTAAGCAGCAAAATTTCAGGGTAAATAGTGCAGAGTGGACATTTTAGATCATCCTCGACTTATGACCAGTGACTGAAAGACCATTCGAAGCTACCTGAAAAGTGGAGCTTAAAATCTGGATCCGAAATTCCAATGGTCAGCCACCCCACCACACCCCACAATCACACGACTGCATTTCAAGTGCTTAGTGCATTTCTGCTGTTGGCAGTGTCCCGTGGCCAAAGCAAAGGTAATTTTACTGTTCTAAGCTAATGCCAAGATATAAAACCTTAACATCATAGGTAATATCCCCAAAATGCTTTTTTTTTTCAAGAGGCAACTGGACTTTCTGGTTTTTTCTTTTGAAGACGTTTCACTTCTCATCCAAGAAGCTTCTTCAGTTCTGACTGTATGGTGGGGAACGGAAGGATTTATATTCCTTGCAGACAGCTGGTCATTTGCATCCTTTTAGAGAGTCATAAGGGACGCGGTGGCTCAGTGGCTAAAACGCTGAGCTTGTCGATCGAAAGGTTGGCAGTTCAGCGGTTCGAATCCCTAGTGCCGCGTAACGGGGTGAGCTCCCAGCTTCTTGTCCCGGCTTCTGCCAACCTAGCAGCTCAAAAGCAAGTAGAAAAATAGGGACCACCTTTGGTGGGAAGGTAACAGCGTTCCATGCGCCTTTGGCGTTGAGTCATGCCAGCCACATGACCATGGAGACGTCTTCGGACAGCGCTGGCTCTTCGGCTTTGAAACGGAGATGAGCACCACCCCCTAGAGTCGGGAACAACTAGCACATATGTGCAAGGGGAACCTTTACCTTTAATGCTAGTTACAAATATTTCTTTGTGCAGATTTGTCATTGGAACAAAAGTGAATGTTAGTAGGCACCATTCAGCTTGGACACTCACATGGAAATGACATACAAGTAGTCCTCGGCTTATGACCACAACTGAGCCCAACATTTCTGTTGGTAAGTGAGACATTGGTTATGTGGCTTTTGCCCCAGTTTATGGCCTCTCGTGCCAGAATTCTTAAGTGAATCACTGCAGTTGTGAAATTAGTGACACGGTTATTAAGTGAGTCTTGCTTCCCCATTGACTGTGCTTGTCTTCTCCAGCACCACCAGACATAGTTAGAAACAAACAGATTTTGGGTTTGGCTAGTCTAAAGAAAAGAAGAATTAGTGGGGACATGATAGCAATATTCCAACATTTGAGGGGCTGCCACAAAGAAGAGGTCATGCCAGCCACCACGGAGACGTCTTCGGACAGCGCTGGCTCTTCGGCTTTGAAACGGAGATGAGCATCGCCCCCTAGAGTCGGGAACAACTAGCATATATGTGCGAGGGGAACCTTTCCCTTTACCTAGAGAGTCATTGAGGCGACCTGAAGGTTTATCTGTGTCCTTAGGGTCATCTGAGTGCTGCATATGGGTGTGGAGCCTTCTTGGAACTGTTGAAAGGACCGTGTTGTGGACTGGAGATAGATGATGTCGTATCTTTTCCCCTCTGTTGAGAGAGGACTGCTCAATTTGGACATAGATGGCTTCTTTCACCCCTCTTTCAAACCAGCTGTCCTCGCTGTCCAAAATGTGGACTTTGCTGTCCTCAAAAGTGTGGCCTTTGTCTTTTAAAAGCAGGTGGACTGCTGAATCTTCTCTTGATGAGTTTGTCCTCCTATATCACAGACCAAGCCTCCAAGTGGCCTCAACAACTCTCTAAAAGGATGCAAATGACCAGCTGTCTGCAAGGAATATAAATCCTTCCATTCCTCCACCATCCAGTCAGAGCTGATGAAGCTTCTTGGATGAGAAGTAAAACGTCTTCAAAAGAAAAACCAGAGAATCCAGATTATTTATTTATTTATTTATTTATTTATTTATTTATTGGTTCGATTTATATGCCGCCCTTCTCTGGAGACTCAGGGTGGCTTACAATGCGTTAAGCAATAGCCTTCATACTTTTGTATATTTATACAAAGTCAGCTTATTTAACAGCATTTTAGTCTGCTGTGCCACCAAGGCATAATTATACATGATGTTCTCTTGTTATAATTTGGCACTGAAAAAAAAAATAAGTTCGTTGAATGAGGCATGTGAGCCTTTCACAGTCCTTGTCTGGGAGTAGCATGAAACCTAATATATAAATTAAAAGAAAAATAAAATCTGCATGGCCCTAGTGAGAGGTTTTGCATTAAAAAAAAAACCTGCTTTGAAATGGGATGGGATTGAATCATATATCAATATAGCCCAGGGTCGCTGAAGCCTGACGATTATCTCCGGACGGTTGTGAATTGCAGCATTTATTTCACCGTGGACAAAGGTGAAATCGGTTATCGTTCCTGCTCTTCGGATGTTGTGTTTGGCATATTTTTCGTGCTCCAGCCCATAGGGATGTTTTAATTTTACCTGTTTTTGCATTAATGTTCACAAGATGGCTTATAATTGCACTGCGTTGTACATGGAACATCTTCCATTGCTTTGTTTTATTTGACAGACTCCGGTTCGCAAAGCCATGCTCAAAATGTTCCTGATCCACTTTTGAGCATGGCTTGCAACTTAAAACAGCGATATATGAATAAATAACATCGGCGTGGCGATATTTACAAGAGGTGCGCCTCATAAAGAGCAAGCCGACGTAATTTTTGGGCCTCGCTGCAGTGCGATTATAGCCATCGATCCTCACTACGGGCCTCGCCATGATACAATTCTAGCCACTGATGCAATTATAGTCACTAGGGCACTGATGATATTCCCTAGTTGGGTAATGAAACATCTGCAAGCAAAGCCACCAAGCTCAGAGAGCACCAAGGAGGCCTCAGACTAAGATCATGAAATCTATTCTACTTGTTATTTAGGAGTGATTCTTATTTGAGAATAGAATAGAATAGAATAGAATAGAATAGAATAGAATAGAATAGAATAGAATAGAATAGAATAGAATAGAATAGAATAGAATGAGCCGAGGTGGCGCAGTGGTTAGAGTGCAGTACTGCAGCTACTTCAGTTGACTGCTAGTTCAGCAGATCAGCGGATCAAATCTCACCGGCTCAAGGTTGACTCAGCCTTCCATCCTTCCGAGGTGAGTAAAATGAGGACCCAGATTGTTGGGGGCAACGCAATGCTATTTAGTATACTGTCTTTGGTGTAAGCCAACCAGAATCCTTGGAGAGTGGGCGGCATAGAAATATGACAAATAAATAGAACAGAATAGAATAGAATAGAATAGAATCAGTGTTGGGTTTCAAAAAATTTTATTACCGGTTCTGTGGGCGTGGCTTGGTGGGCATGGCAGGGGAAAGCACCTGAGGGCAGGACGAGAAGCAACGGATGAAAACTAATCAAGGAGAGAAGCAACCTGGAACTAAGGAGAAATTTCCTGACAGTCAAAACAATTAATCAGTGGAACAACTTGCCTCCAGAAGTTGTGAATGCTGGAAGTTTTAAAGAAGAGATTGGATAACCATTTGTCTGAAATGGTATAGGGCAGTGATGGCGAACCTTTTCGGCACTGAGTGCCCAAACCGGAACGTGTGTGCATGTGCATGCATATGCGTGTGCCGGAGTACCGGAAAACCAAAGATCAGCCGGCCGGTGTGCACACGCCTGTTTTTTGGCCATTTTTGGGGCCGTTTTCAGGCCTTTTGGGGGTTGTTTTCAGAGCGTTTTTCAGGCCGTTTATGGGCCAAAAAATGGCCCGGAAAATGGCCTGTTTTTTGGCTGTTTTCAGGCATTTTTCAGGGTGTTTTGGGGGGCATTTTCAGGGTGTTTCAGGGTGTTTTTGACCCAAAAAGCGGCCTGAAAATGGCCCAAAAAACGGCCACATGTGCACCGGAAACCAAAGGAGCAGCTGGCGACGGTGCACATGCCCACAGAGAGGGCTCTGCATGCCACCTCTGGCATGCATGCTATAGGTTTGCCATCACGGGTATAGGGATTCCTGCCTGAGTGAGGGTTGGACCAGAAGTCCTCCAAGGTTCTTTCCAACTCTGTTATTCTTTTCTGTTCTGTTCTGTTCTGTTCTGTTCTGTTCTGTTCTGTTCTGTTCTGTTCTTCTATTCTATTCTATTCTATTCTATTCTATTCTATTCTATTGACAATTTTAGAATACCAGTTATAGTGTAAATTTATGGATATGTGATGGAATGTAGTAAGGATTCTTAAGAGAATCACTGCAGGAGACTTTGAGTTCTAGGGCAATGAAAGCTGGCTGGTGACCTTGAACGAATCACCAGGAGACAGTGAGTTCTAGTCCCGCCTTAACCATGAAAGCTGGCTGGTGTCCTTGAGCCTATGAAAGTTGACTGGGTGACCTTGAGCCAATCACCAGGAGTCTGTGAATTCTAGTCCCACCTTAGCCATGAAAGCTGACTGGGTGACCTTGAGCCAATCACCAGGAGACTGTGAATTCTAGTCCCACCTTAGCCATGAAAGCTGGCTCAGTGATGTTATCCCAATTATCAGGAGACTGAGAGTTCTAGTCTCGCCTTAGTCATGAAAACCCGCTAGATGACTTTGGGTCAATCACTTTCTCTCAGCCCAGTCCACCTCACAGGATTGTTATTGTGGGGAAAAGAGGAGGAAGGAAGGTGTTTTTGGATATGTTCACTGCCTTGGGTTATTTGTTAAAATAATAAAGACGGGATACAAATCAATACATAAAATAACTCTCCCACATCCTGAAATGGTGTAGGGTTTCCTGCCTAAGCAGGGGGTTGGACTAGAAAACCTCCAAGATCCCTTCCAACTCTATTATTCTATTCTATTCTTGGAGCCTTGGTGGCGCAGCGGACTAAAGTGCTGCTAAGTAGCACCTAGCTGCCAGCTGCCTGCAATTACCGCAAGTTCGAATCTCACCAGGCTGAAGGTTGACTCAGCCTTCCATCCTTCCGAGGTAGGTAAAATGAGGACCCGGATTGTGGGGGCAATAAGCTGACTTTGTATTAAAAAAAAGAACACCGCTTAGGGGGGCCCGAAAGCCCTACTAAGCAGGTATATACAAAAGTATGAAGGCTATTGCTTAACGCATTGTAAGCCGCCCTGAGTCTCCGGAGAAGGGCGGCATATAAATCGAACCAATAAATAAAATAAATAAATAAATATTCTATCCTATCCTTGAGCCTCATGTTTTTCCTGCCCAATTGCTGAATGGTGCATTTCTCTCTTGTTTCTTTCAGTCAGTCTAGATCCTTCCGCCTCTTCTCTCTTTCACCTCCTAGCTTTGCTAGATGGCAAGTTACTGGTGACTTTCCTGCACATCATTGTCTGCCTGTTATTTTAAACTTAACCAGCTGATGCTGCCAATTTTCAAGGGCATCCTCCAACACCTTCCCCTCCCCCCCTCTCCATTCTCATGCACACCCACACACCCACAAGTACAGACATACCCTTATGGAAATCCCTATCAATTGGCCACCAAGAGTTCCTTCAACTGTGCCAAGGGTTAAACCTCTTCCCTGATGTTGCAATAAAGATAAATTACACATAAAAATAGCAGCCATTGGCAGAATGCAAACTGGCTCTTGGCGGTAGGAAAACCAGGGGGGGGTAGAAAGAGAGAAAGAGAGAGAGAGGAAGAGGGAGAAATAGAGGGGGGAAGAGAGAGACAAAAAGAAAGAGGGATGGAGAACAAGAGGGGGGAGGGAGAGAGGGAGAGAGAGGAAAGAGAGAGAGGAAGAGAAAGGAGGAAGAGAGAAAGAAAGAGAGAGGGAGAGGGAGAATGGGAGTGAAAGATGAGTGAAAGAGAAAGAGGAAGAGAGAGAAAGAGGGGAAGAAAGAGACAAAAAGAAAGAGGGATGGAGAATGAGAGGGGGAGAGAGACGGAAGAGAGAGGGAGAGAGACGGAAGAGAGAAAAATAGAGAGAAAGGAAGAGAAAGGGGGAAGAGAGAAAGAAAGAGAGAAGGGGATGGAAAATGGGAGTGAAAGAGAGGAGTGAGGAAGGGAGAAAGAGAGAAAGAAAGAGAGGGAGATGGAGGATGGGAGTGAAAGAGAAGAAGGGAGGAAGAGAGAGAAAGGGGGAAGAGAGAGAGACAAAAAGAAAGAGGAATGGAGAACGAGAGGGGGAAAGAGAGAGGGAGAGAGAGGGAAGAAAGAGGAGGGTGAGAGGGAAAGAGAGAGAAGAGAGAGAAAAATAGAGAGAAAGGAAGAGAAAGGGGAAGAGAGAAAGAAAGAGAGAGGGGGTGGAGAATGGGAGTGAAAGAGAGAAGGGAGAAAGAGGAAAAGAGAGGGGGAAGAGAGATACAAACAGAAAGGGACGGAGTAAGAGAGAGGGGGAGTGAGAGAGGAAGAGAAAGGGAAGGGAGAGATAAATAGAGAGGAAGAGAGAGGAAGCAAGGGGGAGAGAGGGGGGATGGAGAAAGGGAGTGTGAGAGAGAGGGAGTGAAAGAAGAGAGGAAGAGAGAAAGGAAGAGAGAAAGGGAGAGGGAGGGAGAGACAGAGAGTGGGAGGGAGAGAGGGAGGGAAAAGAAGAGGGGAAGAGAGAGGAAAAGAGAGGCAGGGAGAGATAAAGAGAGGGAGAGAGGGAGGGAGGGACAGAGAGGGGAAGAGTGTGTGTGTGTGTGAGAGAGAGGGGGGGGGGGGAGCTGGTCTTTGTATCTTAAAGTGCAGCCAGTTGTAAAAGCCGAAAGAAAAGGAAGTGTGTGAGATTTCCCAGCACACATTATCTAAGTGAGCGTCCATATTTTACGGTGACACCAGCTTTGAGACTCATTTCCTTGAGTTAAGTAGCACAGGGTGAAGTATCTTCTACACGCTTACTGACTATTCATCTGAAGCCGTATCCTGGGCATTTAACCTGGAGCGCGTGTTGATGTATGATCAAATCAGAAGAAAAAGGCCAGGCTGCTTAACCCTCTCCTCCTAGAGTTGCACTTAATGAATGTCACACGGACCCACAATAGAAATGACGGGCCATCCCTCCTAGTAAATATCTTTGCGGCTTCGGCCGCCACAAAGATATGGAGAAATATGCTGAAGACATTCAGGAAGCCTTCGACAAAATGCCCGCAAAATGCACTCTCACTCTCTCTCTTGACTTTTTTCTCTCTTTCCTTACCTCTCTCTCTCTCCCCCCACCTTTTCTCTTTCTTTCTCTCTTTCTCTTTCTTTTTTCTTTCTCTTTCTCTACCTCTCTCCTTTTTCTCTCTCTTTCGCCCTCTCTCTTTCTCTACTGCTCTTTCTCTCTTCTCTCTTGTCTTTTTTCTCTCTTTCCCCATCCCTCTCTCTCTCCTTTTCTCTTCCTTTCACTTTCTTCCTTTCTCTTTCTTTTTTCTTTCTCTTTCTCTACCTCTCTCCTTTTTCTCTCTCTTTCGTCCCTCTCTCTTTCTCTACTGCTCTTTCTCGCTTCTCTCTTGTCTTTTTTCTCTCTTTCCCTATCGCTCTCCTTTTCTCTTCCTTTCACTTTCTTCCTTTCTCTTTCTTTTTTCTTTCTCTTTCTCTACCTCTCTCCTTTTTCTCTCTTTCGCCCTCTCTCTTTCTCTACTGCTCTTTCTCTCTTCTCTCTTGTCTTTTTTTCTCTCTTCCCTATCCCTCTCTCTCTCCTTTTCTCTTCCTTTCACTTTCTTCCTTTCTCTTTCTTTTTTCTTTCTCTTTCTCTACCTCTCTCCTTTTTCTCTCTCTTTCCCCTCTCTCTTTCTCTACTGCTCTTTCTCTCGCTTCTCTCTTGTCTTTTTTCTCTCTTTCCCTATCGCTCTCCTTTTCTCTTCCTTTCACTTTCTTCCTTTCTCTTTCTTTTTCTTTCTCTTTCTCTACCTCTCTCCTTTTTCTCTCTCTTTCGCCCTCTCTCTTTCTCTACTGCTCTTTCTCTCTCTCCTCTCTCTGTCTTTTTTTCTCTCTTTCCCTATCGCTCTCCTTTTCTCTTCCTTTCACTTTCTTCCTTTCTCTTTCTTTTTTTCTTTCTCTTTCTCTACCTCTCTCCTTTTTCTCTCTCTTTCGCCCTCTCTCTTTCTCTACTGCTCTTTCTCTCTTCTCTCTTGTCTTTTTTCTCTCTTTCCCTATCGCTCTCCTTTTCTCTTCCTTTCACTTTCTCCTTTCTCTTTCTTTTTTCTTCTCTTTCTCTACCTCTCTCCTTTTTCTCTCTTTCGCCCTCTCTCTTTCTCTGCTCTTTCTCTCTTCTCTCTTGTCTTTTTTCTCTCTTTCCCTATCCCTCTCTCTCTCCTTTTCTCTTCCTTTCACTTTCTTCCTTTCTCTTTCTTTTTTCTTTCTCTTTCTCTACCTCTCTCCTTTTTCTCTCTCTTTCTCCCTCTCTCTTTCTCTCTTCTCTTCTCTCTCTCTTCTCTTTTTTCTCTTTCCCTACCTCTCTCTCTCCTTTTCTCTTTCTTGCTCTGAGACTTGCCAAGAACGCAGGAGAGTTTGGGGAATTTTGGAGCATTAAAGAGGAGTTTGAACTCTCAGCTGGCTGCGTGGCCTTCATGCCTTCTCCTGGGTCACATGACCCCGGGACACTGCAACCGTCATAAGTACATGCCAGTTGTCTGAATTTTGATCACCTGATCACGGCGTTGTTCAATGAATCTGACTTCCCCCACTGACTTCGCATGTCTGAAGGTTGCAAATGGAAATCACAGGATCTCGGGATACTGCAACTATCCTAAATACATGCCAGTTGCCAAACGCCCAAATTTTGATCCTGTAACCATGGGGGTGCTGCAATGGTTGTGAGAATCGGGGCAAGTCCCTTTTTTCAGTGCCGTTGTAACACCGAATGGTCACTAGATGGTTGTAAATTGAGGACTCTGCTAAACAACTAATTCCCACAACACTGTCAAACTATTTAGTAAGACTGTATTACTATTATTGTTTTCATCTTTCCTATTACCAGTGAAGGGTTCCTCCCGGTTCAGTCCGGTTCGGCCGAGCCGGTAGCGGTGACGATATGACATCACCGAACCGGTTCTCCCCCCCTGCCCTCCTACCCCCCTACGTTATCCTTACCTTTTATTTGGTCCCACCCCCAATCTATTGCTGCCTCCTGAGTCCCAGCTGATGACTAGAGGGGAAAAAACTGTTTAAACTCTTGCCGCGGGGCTTCAAAGGGCCGCCCTACAGCTGATCAGTGTTAAAAGCAAACAAATGAGTCGGGTCGTAAGTGCGAAGACTGGTCATAAGTGCGAGGACCTTCCAGAAATGACTCTGACCAGCTACCCACGCCCACCTAATCACATGACCTCCAAGCCACACCCACAAAATATGCCACGCCCACAGAACCGGTAGTAAAAATATTTAGAACCCACCCCTGCCTATTACCTATCTCCTTTTCTACTTATGACTATAACTTTGTTGCTTGTATCTTTACGATTTATATTGTTTTATTTAGTATCCTAGTATGATTTATGTTGATCGCTTATTTAGTATCCTGTGACTATCACTAAATGTCGTATCTTATGATTTCTGATGAGTGTATTTTTACGATGACGATGATCATGATTTATCACTTATAGCTTTTACGTACACTGAGAGCGTATGCACCGGAGACAAATTCCTTGTGTGTCCGATCACACTTGGCCAATAAAGAATTCTATTCTATGTGTTTTTGAAAAGATCTGCAGCTGCCAGTTTCCATGGGAGGCCCTAAAGCGCACGACAATTGCAATAGATTTTCCTGTAACAGAAGAATCTGATCCAGTTGGTTTTTCTTTGAATAAAAACATGCCCAAACCCACCACCAATCCTCCCCTCCGGACAAAGACTACAGGAGATTGTAAAGTCCTCCATGAAAACAGGATAGTCATTATGGATGGTTGGTGGATTGGCTCAGGCTGGATTGATGGATGGGTCAATTGCTTTAAAAAAAGGAAGAGTTTAGACTGGAGAAGTTACATTTAAAAAAAAAAAACCTACCCTGGGGAAATTTGTCCAACCAAGAACAGCATTAGAAGTTATATCCAAAAGTGATTGTTAAGGAAGGGAAAGTTACAGACCAAAATGGATGTGGATTTTTTTTTTTTTAAATAGATTGAAAGTTTTTTTTTTAAATGATAGGTCTTGGGAAAAAAATGCACAAGGTAAAAAGGGACTGTATTTATATGTCTACAATCCCAAGGATGGCTGCTTTGCGCCTTCAGCTGTTCTGTTGCAGATTTCAAGGTCATAGGAAAAGCTCTTGATAGCAACTGCTCATTAAGATACATTAAGTGGTAACACATATTTTGCCAAAGTGGGTGTACTACAGGCTAACCCTGCCCAAAGTCAGGAGTTCGATCCTAGCCGGCTCAAGGTTGACTCCGCCTTCAATCCTTTCGAGTTCGATAAAATGAGAACCCAGATTGTTGGGGGCAATTTGCTGACTCTGTAAAACTGCTTAGAGAGGGCTGTGAAGCACTATGAAGCGGTATATAAGTCTAAGTGCTATTGCTATTGATTGATTGATTCATTCATTGATTCATTCATTCATTCATTCATTGATTCATTCATTCATTCATTCATATAAAAAAGAACACCATTTCGGGGGGCTGAAAGCCCTACTAAGCAGGTATATACAAAAGTATGAAGGCTATTGCTTAACGCATTGTAAGCCACCCTGAGTCTCCGGAGAAGGGCGGCATATAAATCGAACAAATAAATAAATAAATAAATAAATAAATAAATAAATAAATAAATAAATAAATTCCATCTCCTACTTATTAGATTTTAGAGCCAATTGAAAGCTTTTCCAGAAAAGAAGGGATATTATTGCAAGAGGGATCCTTCCTTCCTTCCTTCCTTCCTTCCTTCCTTCCTTCCTTCCTCCCTCCCTCCCTCCTTCCCTCCCTCCTTCCATCCATCCATTCATCTATGGAGATTCTCAGTCATGCAGGTCATGGTTGTCCCACAAGTGCTTTTTCACATTCATTCGTTCATTCATTCATTCATTCATTCATTCATTCATTCATTCATTCTCCCACTTATTATATTTTAGAGCCAATGCAAATCTCCAGAAAAGAAAGTTCAGAGGAATTATCTGAAGAACTCTGTTTTTTCAAGACGTCTCTATCCAATAGATAATTTTACACACACGCACCATGGAGAATACTTTATGAAATTTCCCCCGTTTTGGCCTTCTTATGAGAATCGTGAAGCTCAGTTGCAATTCTGAATCCAGCCTAATATCACCCAATATTGTTGAATGAAGCCATGGCTTTCATTACCTCCTCTATTTCAACTTAACCCGCCACCAGCTACAAAGGGTTGCAATTTAGAAAAATTGAAATAATCCTGTTAATTTTTTTTTCCTTTCTCCATTCAGCTCAATAAAAGTGAATTTATTTATTTTTTTCACATTTCTTTTGCAGAAGAGAATTTTGGTAAAAGCAGACAGCGGAGAGCGGGGGTGTTTTCACACTTAGCTTGGTCCTGTTTTTCTCCTTGCACAATCATCTCACTCCTGGTCTGTGGTCTTCTTGGATTCTCGTACTTCGATTAAACCCCCAAGGAAAGGCCTTGGGAAGAAGAAAAAAAATTGCCTGCGAAAGAAGCTTCTGGAAAAACAGATAACACCAACCGCAATCTTTTCTCTTCAGGAATAAAAGCTCTAAACCATCATTAAAAAGAGATACGAAAGCAATTCTCACTCTACCCTGAAAATAAAGAGGAAAAACCCGATGTTTCTTTTGAGGAAACACACTTTTTCAGAAATTGCAAGGTGGATTTGGCCGGATCGTTAGTGCCAATGGACTCTTTAAGTTATTCGAGGGGCGGAGGTGAAGCGAACGATGGAGAAAGAAATTTCCAGAATTCGCCAGGAGAATAAAAGTGCTTCTGAAGAAAGGGGGGGCGGGGGGACGGAAAGCAAAAAGATGCATTTAACATCTGAACCTCATCTTTAAATAGGTGCAAGAATGCATCTCGGCAGCATTTGGCTGAAATTCTCTTTTCCTTTAAAAGAAAAATTCACGTGAAAATATTGAATAATTTGTGCTAGTGAAAAAATTAGAGAATATATACATACACACAACATACACGGACAAACATATGTAGGAAGCCTCCTCCCTCCCCAGATTAAAATATTTTTATTCTTTTATTTTATTTTATTTTTTTATTTGATTTTTTTATTTGATTTATATGCTGCCCTTCTCCGGAGACTCAGGGCGGCTTACAATGCGTTAAGCAATAGCCTTCATACTTTTGTATATTTTATACAAAGTCAGCTTATTGCCCCCACAAACTGGGTCCTCAATTTACCTACCTTAGAAAGGATGGAAGGCTGAGTCAACCTTGAGCCTGGTGAGATTCGAACTTACAGTAATTGCAGACAGCTGGTGTTAATCACAATGCTTTTAGTCTGCTGAGCTACCAGGCCCGTTTATTAAAAAGAGGCAGGGTAGACTATTTCCTCTAAAAGAGAAATGGAGAAAAATCAAAGGCAGAAAGCAGCCTCAGTCTTCCTGCCATAGGAAAACAGCATCTTGAAGAGGCTGATCTTTAGGGATGGAGATTTTGTATCCATTCAGAAAGACTGGGCCAATCTATTCATAAGCAAAGAGACTCCAAATAAGCAACACAATTAGGCAAGTCAAAGCTGACAAGATTAGCTCAGACAAACTTTGTTGGTTTTGACCCCATAAGAAATCTGACAACAGCCATTAAAATATTAATGGACATATTCTTACACAGGAACAGGCATCTCAATCACAAAGCTCCCAAGAAAGAGCCTTGGTGACGCAGCAGACTAAAGTGCTGTTAAGTAGCACCAGCTGCCTGCAATTACTGCGAGTTCAAATCTCACCAGGCTCAAGGTTGACTCAGCCTTCCATCTTTTCGAGGTAGGTAAAATGAGGACCCGGATTGTGGGGGCAATAAGCTGGCTTTGTATAAAAAAGAACACTTGGGGGGACCTGAAAGCTCTACTAAGCAGGTATATACAAAAGTATGAAGGCTATTGCTTAACGCATTGTAAGCCACCCTGAGTCTCCGGAGAAGGGCGGCATATAAATCAAACCAATAAATAAATAAATAAATAAATGTATAAAAACCCACCTATCCCAATCCCGTTTTGTCAGCTACCCCAGAAACATGTTGCTGTCACTGAAATTTCTGGCATCCAAATAAATAGAGACCTCCTTTCCTGCAGCCAGCCTCCATTTTATTTCCAGCGTCTTTCTCCCAGCTTGGAATTGGACCAGATTCTTATTCCAACACATAGTCCTCTACTTAAACTTAAACAGTCACTTAGTGACTGTTTCACTGTTTGAGGTAGTGACACAACTGGTCCTTGCATTTACGACCATCGCATTAGCCTTACAGTCATGTGATCAAAATCCGGGCGCTTGATAAACCAGCATGTACTGCAGTAGTGGGTTCTAACCGGCTTTACTACTGGTTCTCTGTGCACGCACTTTGCTCGCGTGCGTGCCAAACTTGCGCTCCGCACAAGCGCGTTGGGAATCTGCCCAGCTGAGGTGTGGCAATCCATTCTGCTGCACCTATAGCTGGGCTAAAAAAGAAGAAATAAAAGGTAAGAATAATGCGGGGGCGGCCGAAGTGGGCCGAACCGGGCTGAACCAGGCTCGGCCAAACCGGGCCGAACCGGGAGGAACCCACCACTGATGTATTGATGATTGGCAACCGGTTCATATTTATGATGGTGGCAGTATCCTGGGGTCCCATGATCAACTTTTGTGACTTTCTGACAAGCACAGTCACAGAGGAAGCCAGATTCACTTAACATCCATTGTTACTAACCGGGGGGGGAGGGGGGAGAATGCAGCGATTCACTTAACAACTCTGGCAAGCAAGGTCATAATATGGGCCAAACCTCACTTAACAACCGCCCTGTTTAGCAATGGAAATCTGGGGCTGTCATGGTCGTAAGCCGAGGACCACCTGCAAGCCGCAATACATTGTGTCTGCAACCCGTTTCCAGCCTCCACTCCACTCCGAGCGACCGAAGTGACAGAAATAAATTGCTAATTTGTCACATTTTTTTCGGCCTTCCTTTTTAATAAGCTCCCGACAGGAAGAGGGGGGTGGGGGGGGGGAGAGGGCGGAGGCAAATAAAACTCAAGGGACACATAAATGATTCTTTGCAGCTTGGCTTTTAATATCGGGGGAAATAATTGCTAATCAAAGCAACCTGCGGTGGAAACGGCACAGGGGGAGAAAAAAAAAACCGTCTCGGCGTTCCCATCGCTGAATTTTATGGGGAGCCGAAGATGCAGGACACTCATTTCCACCTGACAAAAAAGGAGGAGGAGGAGGAGGAGGAAGGAGATTATCGGGTGATCAAAAAAAGAAAAGAAAAGAAAAATCAAAGACATGTTGTCCTGCAGAGCTGGGGAATGGTGACATGTCTTAGCATGCAGAGAGAACAGACATGGAGCAAGTGTAAATTTAGTCTGCACCAGGTGACGAGAGTCAATGTTCAGCTTTTTCTCTGTCTCTCTCTTTTTCATCTTTTATTCCTTTTAAAAAAAATGTATTTTAGCGCAGGGACAGAGAAGGGCAGTTTTGTCGGGGTTTTTTTCCTTTCCTGCCTTCTGTCGGCACCTTAGGGACCATCCAGGATTCACTGGGGTTTGATGGAGTCGCGTATACAGGGAGTCCTCGACGTACGACCATAATCGGGAGCGGAAATGTTTCAAATAAATTTGAAAAAAGGCCTTTGACTTTTAGTTCTACGGATAAAACTGTCGTGCGAAACGAGGCAGTTTTTAAGTGACTCCTGCTCCATTTGGCAAGCTTTCTTGTGGTTAAGTGATTCACGGCAGTCGTTAAGCGAATCACGCGGTGGTAAAGCGAATCAGGCTTTCCCCACCCCCTACCCCCATTGCCTTTGCTTGTGGGAAGCCGGCTGGGAAGGTTGGAAATGGCAATCGCGTGACCCTGGAACAGTGCCGCTGTTGTAAATGTGTGCTGTTTGCCCCAATTTTGACTACAAAACCGTGGAGATGTTGCGACGGTTGTAAGTGCAAGCAGCGGTCGTAAGTCACTTTTTTTCAGTGCCTGTTCTGGCCCGCCAGCGGCCTGCACGGATTGTAGCTGAATCCGACGAGGAGGCTGGTGTGGTGCTGCGCCAGCAGCCTGTGCAGCTGGCACTCAAGTCGGACAGTGAGGAGGCTGGAGAAGATGTGCCAGAGGCAGGGATTCAACCAGGGCCTTCAGAACCTCCAGCTCCTTTAAGTGAAGAGAATGAAGAGGAGGAGCCTCTTCTCAATGCACGGGCACGCAGAGCTGCCAAAAGGCAGGAGTGGTTCCTCAGGAGGAGGTCTCATCGAGAGTAAGGCTTAGGGCTAATTGCCCACTCCCTTAGCCTATTTAAGAAAGAACGCCACTTGCAACAAGCTATAGAGAACAACTTTAGTTCACTCTCTTTCGTGTCTGCAAAACTGCTTCTGGGCCAACTCTAGTAAGACTGTGATTTACCTTATCTTAGAATTCTGGTAGGCTGTTAAGACAGTTCATTAACAGCTTTTGAAATAATAAAGACTAAGTTATTTTGAGTAAATAAGCTTTGTAAAGAGTTTGTGTGTGCTGCGTTCTTTGGGGTCCGTAGCTGGGGCAGAACAGTGCCGTTGCAACTTTGGTCACTAAACAAATAGTTTAAGTCGAGACAATTGCGCATTTCTCCAACATACAATGCAGGTAGTCCTGTAAAAGTGACTTACGACCATTTTTCACACTTACGACCATCGAGGCATCCCCATGGTCCCACGATCAAAATTCAGATGCTTGGCAACTGACTCAGATTTACGACAGTTGCAGTGTCCCGGGGTCGTGTGTTCCCCTTTTGCGACCTTCTGATAACCAAATCAACAGAGAAGCTAGATTCACTTAACAACCGTGTTACTAACCTAACAACTGCAGTGTTTCACTTAACAACCATGGCAAGAGAGGTCACAAACTATCATTTCTTTTTTTTTCTTTCTCACACTGGTGATACATTCACAGCACCAACCAAAACACACAGGTCGTCTGTGTGTTCATTTAGCGACCGTTCAAAGTTACCGTAGCACTGAAAAAAAAATGACTTATGACTGTTTTTCAAACTTATGACCATTGCAGCAGCCCCATGGTCAGGTGATCAAAACTCAGATGCTTGGTAACTGATTCGTATTTATGACGGTTGCAATGTCCCGGGGTCATCTGATCAGAAGTCAGATGCTTGGCAACTGACTCATATTTACGACGGTTGCAGTGTGCCGTGGTCATGTGATTCCCTTTTGCGACCTTCTGATAACCAAAGTCAATGGAGAATCCAGATTCACTTAACCACTGTGGCAAGAAAGGTCGTAAAATTGGGGCAAAACTCCCTTAATATAGGTTTCACTTAGCCACAGAAATTTTTGTGGTCATAAATTGAGGACTGCCACAAAGAAGAGAGAGTCAAGCTATTCTCCAAAGCACCTGAGGGCAGGACAAGAAGCAACGGGTGGAAACTAATCAAGGAGAGAAACAACCCTAGAATTAAGGAGAAATTTCCTGACAGTGAGAACAATTACTGCTCCTGCGCGAGCTGCACTGGCTCCCGGTGGTCTTCCGGGTGCGATTCAAGGTGTTGGTTGTCACCTTTAAAGCGCTCCATGGCATGGGCCCTGGGTATCTACGAAACCGCCTTCTGCCACCGATAGCCTCCCATCGACCGGTACGCTCCCACAGAGAGGGGCTCCTCCGGGTGCCGTCAGCTAGACAATGTCGGCTGACGACCCCAAGAGGGAGAGCATTCTCTGTGGGGGCCCCTACCCTCTGGAATGAGCTGCCCCCGGAGATTCGTAGGATTACCAACCTGCGTACCTTTCGCCGTGCCCTAAAAACATTACTATTCCAACAAACAGGGCTGGCCTAAATAATAATAATATTTTTAATGGGTTGTTTGATTAGAATTTTCGGCCAATTGATTTAATTGTTTTAATTTGTTTTTAATTTTTCTATTGTCATGGTTTTATTTCTGGCTGTACACCGCCCTGAGTCCTTCGGGAGAATAGAAAGTATTCTTTCGATACCTTGAACTATTACTTCGAGGTATAGAAATTTAATAAAAATAAATAAATAAATAAAAATTAACTTGCCTCCAGAAGTTGTGAATGCTCCAACACTGGAAGTGTTTAAGAAGTTGTTAGGATAACCATTTGTCTGAAGTGGTGTAGGGTTTCCTGCCTAAGCAGGGGGTTGGACTAGAAGACCTCCAAGGTCCCTTCCAACTCTGCTATTCTATTTCTATTCTCTGCAGCTTATTGTTTGCAATTGTCAGTTTTCATCCATTGTTCTTCATTGCTGGCATCGATGATTCATATAAATAAAATTATTTTTTTTTTTTAAATCTCAATTATTCTTCCTCTCCTCTCTCTCTTTGGCTGGATCGCACGACGTTGCAGCCCGCCGATAAACGTCCGTTTACTTATTCATTTTAACCACACCGGCATTCAAAGGGAGACAGTCCCAGGCAGGCCCCTGTTTTCACCAACTTGGCCGGGGGAAAAAATCCGCTCCGTGCTCCGAACTCCAATATCCGGAGAGGCACTCTTGACCTTTGGCTCCTTGGCGGGAAGCAAGCGGTTATCAGAAGATCGGCTTCTTTTGATAACCTGCTGTGGACATCTGTCCTGGCAGAGTCTAATCAAAGTGGCCCGTCGGATTGTGCCAATTGTGTTCTCGGATTGTGACAAGAATATCGCATTCCCGTTGGGATAACTGCTGCCTGTAGAGACGTGGATGGGCTGTCTGGATAGATGGAGAATATGAGTGACAGTTTAATCCAGGTTTCTCTCGGTGCTGGGGTGTATGCACGTACAGAGGTGCGTTTTCATTTTTTACAGCTAGGAATCAGGGTTTTTTTTTTTTGGCGTTTTCCAACCACAAACCGATCGTTGTTGTTTTTAAAGGAAGGAATGTCCCTTCAGGCCGATGTATGTTCTTCATCCCTTTTTGGTTTCCACGTTGACTCGTTTCAGGGAAATGATGTTGGCTAATATTATCCTAATTAAAGGTGAATCAGAGAGCTCTAGGCCACGGGGACAGAAATGGCTGGGGATTTTTTGCTAATTTTCTCTAAGGAAGGACTGACAGATCACCTTTTGAAGTGACAATAAGAGCCTCCCCACTTTGAAACTACCCCAAGACAACACGATGCACAATGCACAATGCACAATGCACAAAATTATTATAGCACATCACCTGTGTATATTCAATTGATTCTTATGATTCTTGATGAACGTATCTTTTCTTTTATGTACACTGAGAGCAAATGCACCAAGACAAATTCCTTGTGTGTCCAATCACACTTGGCCAATAAAGAATTCTACTCTATTCTATTCTATTGTGAGATGGGCAGTGCACAAATTTGAGGAAGGAAGGAAGGAAGCAAGGAAGGAGGGAGGGAGGGTACTATTCAGCAGATTCTGACAGGTTCTGGAGAACCAGTAGCGGAAATTTTGAGTAGTTCAGAGAACCGGCAAATACCACCTCTGGCTAGCCCCAGAGTGGGGTGGGTATGGAGCTTTTGCAATATCCTTCCCCCAGGAGTGGGGAGAGAATGGGGATTTTGCAGTATCTTTCCCCTGGAGTGGGGTGGGAATGGAGATTTTGCAGTATCCTTCCCCTGCCATGCCCACCAAGCCACACCACGCCCACCAAGCCACGCCCACAGAACCGGTAGTAAAAAAATGTGAATTCCACCACAGGAAGGAAGGAAGGAAGGAAGGAAGGAAGGAAGGAAGGAAGGAAGGAAGGAAGGAAGGAAGGGAAGGAGGGAGGAGGGGGAGAGGAAAGGAGGAGGAGAGGGGAAGGGGGAGAGGAGAGGAGGAAGGAAGGAAGGAAGGAAGGAAGGAAGGAAGGAAGGAAGGAAGGAAGGAAGGAAGGAAGGAAGGAAGGAAGGAAGGAAGGAAGATGCGCCTGCATTTTTCCCAGTCACTTTTCATACAAGATGATAAAAAAGAATTTGCTAGGGAAATGCTTTCAAAAACAACATTTATTGAATTTTACAGGGATGCAATGACCTTCTGGTTCAGGGACATGTGAGTGTGTGGGGAAGTGTCAAACAATCCAAGATGGCAACAGCGACAACACAATGGACATCCCAACTTAGGTAACGCATGGCACATGTTAAATATGGAGAAACATCATTTAGGCAGTTATGGTGGCCCTCTTGTCTTGCCCACTCACATGCCTCCCACCGCACGCTGGGACAGGCCACCAAGCTGGAAAGTGTAACATTAAGAAGTTAAAGGTACTAATACCACTCTATAAAGCCTTAGTAAGACCACACCTAGAATACTGCATCCAGTTTTGGTCACTATAAAAAAGATGTTGAGACTCTAGAAAAAGTGCAGAAAAGAGCAACCAGGATGATTAGAGGGCTGGAGGCTAAAACATATGATGAATGGTTGCAGGAACTGGGCATGAAGAGAAGGACCAGGGGAGACATGATAGCATCTTCCAATATTTGAGAGGCTGCCACAGAAAGGAAGGGGGTCAAGCTATTTTCCAAAGCACCTGAAGGTCAGACAAGAGATAATGGATGGAAACTGATCAAGGGGAGATTCAACCTGGAAATAAGGAGAAATTTTCTGACCGTGAGAACAATCAACCCATGGAACAGAAGTTGCCTTCAGAAGTTGTGGGAGCTTCATCACTGGAAGCTTTCAAGAAGAGACTGGGCTCTCCATCTATCAGAAATGGTGTAGGGTCTCCTACTTGGGGGGGTTGACTAGATGACCTACAAGATCCCTTCCAACTCTGTTAATCTATTTTAAAGAAAAAGATGTATTAGAAAGCTTTGATTTTAGAAATGTGTTTAAAGAAAAGTTTAGCATTTTAAAAAGGGTGGGGAAAAAAGAATATTTTTCCCCGTAAGGTCAAAGAATCTGAAAGAATACAGTGAACCTTATTAATAAAAATAGTGATATGTCTCTGGAAATTCTCAGTCATCCAGGTCCTGGTTGTCCCAAAGGTGCTTTTTCCAAGAGACAATGTGGCTGGACTTTCTGGTTTTTCTTTGAAGACATTTCGCTTCTCATCCAAGAAGCTTCTTCAGCTCTGACTTGGATGGTGGGGAATGAGTCAGAGCTGAAGAAACTTCTCGGATGAGAAGCGAAACCTTTTCAAAGAAAAACCAGAAAGTCCAGTTGCCTCTTGAAAAAAGCACCTTTGGGACAAAAATGGGGATAGTTTGCAGGTAAATTGGAGGATTTTAAGAAGAGATTGGACAACCATTTGTCTGAAATGATATAGGATCTCCTGCCAGAGCAGGGGGTTGGACTAGAAGACCTCCAAGGTCCCTTCCAACTCTGTTATTGTCTTATTCTGGTCTCTCCTCCAGGACAAGGAAGGATGTCCCATTTTTGACTCATCCTCCCCCACCCCAAAATCTACAAATGGCTTCCTTCCATTCTACAGGCCATGTCATTTTCTAATGTGTTCCAGTCATAACTTCTCCTCCTGATATTTTTTGCTATTTTCTTGTTCGAAATAGTCCGACATTTGCATTTAAATGGGGAACATTTTCCCCTAAAAGGCACATTTTACAAGCAGTTCCAGGAGAGAGAGAGAGAGAAAAAAAAACCCTCAGTTCCTTATGCATTTTCCCCTAAACTATGCATTTTTTCTGTGCAGATGTTAGCTGGGTCTTGCACTGCGAAATCTGGAGAAGTGCACCATTGAAAGGATAACTGCCTTTTGGCCTACGCTATTTGTCCCAGGAAATTTGATTTATTCAATTTTCTCTTGCCCCGTTCTCCTTTTCTTTTCTTTTTTTAATTCCTCTTTCCTCCATAAAATGCATGATTCTCCAGATACCAAGACAATTGGAGAATTTTTCTCCACGTGGACATTGAACGAGATGCAAAAAACTGTTCCCAAACAGTACCATTTGATAGCAGGTTGCAAATTCAGGTCCCTTCTCCCTAATCATCATCATCATCCTCTTTTAACGACCCCATAATAATCCCTTGCAGGGTGGAGTCCAGGGAACTGAATGGAGTTGAGTGTTTTCATGGCCGGATGCCCTTCCCTGTTGCCAATGCGGAGGTTTTTTTTTTCAGCAGATATATTCTCATTGTGCCCAGACAGAGAAATATCTGCCTCTACCTAGGATCGAACTCACAGCCTCCTGATTGTGAGGCGAGAGCCCCACCTCTAGGCCAGCGCACCACTCAGGTCCCTTTTCCCTAATAAACCCTCAAATATAGAAGCTAGCATGTTAAGAGTCAAGATTTTTGTCACCACTAGTTTTCCACAGGCAAGGACATACAGGCAGTCTTTGGTTTACAAGCAGGTTGCTTAGCAACCGTTCAAAGTCTATCTGCAACTTATCTGACAGAAGGGGACTTACAACCCTGATCCAAAGTTCTGACGGTCACACACAGTCATGTGACTTCCACCTCAGCTCAGGCCCTCAGCAACATGGCTGCTTTTACAGCTGTCTGCAGCTCTCCAAGATCACATGACCTCGTTTTTCGATGGTTTTGCTAGAAATTGGGCCCGACTTCCGGGTTTCGGCCTTGAGCAAATCATTAGTTCGCTTAATGACAGCAGCGTTTGCTTAACAAACATTGTGAAAATGTCAAAATGATTATAAAATTGGGTGGGTCGTGTGACGGACTTGTTTTAAACAACCGTAATGGGCAGGCCTCCGTTGTGGGTTGTAGCTTGAGACTATCTGAATTCACTTGCAATGCAGGATAATAGACCCTGTAATTTCCTTTTTTTTCTCACACCCCGTGATACATTCACAACACCAACCAAAACACACAAGTAGTCCTCAACTTACAACAGTTCATTTAGTAACCATTCAAAGTTACAACAGCACTGAAAAAAAATAACTTATGATCAATTTTCACACTTATGACCATTGCAGCAGCCCCATGGGCAGGTGATCAAAATTCAGATGCTTGGTAACTGACTTATATTTACAACGGTTGCAATGTCCCAGGGTCACGTATTCAAAATTCAGGCCCTTGGCAACTGACTCATATTTATGATGGTTGCAGTGCCCCGGGGGTCACGTGATCCCCTTTTGAGATCGTCTGATAAACAAAGTCTGGATAGCTCAACAGACTAAAAGCCTGTTATTAACATTCAGCTGTCTGCAATTATTGCAAGATCGAATCTCGCCAGGCTCAAGGTTGACTCAGCCTTCCATCCTTTCTAAGGTAGGTGAAATGAGGACCCAGTTTGTGGGGGCAATAAGCTGACTTTGTATAAATATACAATAGTATGAAGGCTATTGCTTAGCGCACTGTAAGCCGCCCTGAGTCTCCGGAGAAGGGCGGCATATAAATCTAATTTTTTTTTAAAAAAAGTCAATGGGATTCACTTAACAACCGTGTCACTCATTTAACAATGTCCATGAATTCACTTAGCAACCGTGGCAGGAAAGGTTGCAAAATGGGGCAAAAAAAAAAAAACCTCAACAAATTTCCTCACTTAACAACAGAAACTTTGGGCTCAGTTGTGGTGGTAAAGTTGAGGATTACCTGAAGTCATTCAATGAACAATTCCTTGCCACGACCTGCAAATGCACCCTTTAAAAGCTTGCCCAAGAGAAAATTCTAAAGAGTAACAGCAGGAAAAATGTTTACAAAATAATAAATTTCCTTGGCGTTCATTGTCTCGGTGACGCAGATCAACAGCGATGGTGCCGAAAAGCTCCACATACAAACAGAAAGTGGTGAGCAAAACCGAATGCGGAGTTGTGTCTGGAAGCTGGCACCCCCAGGCAGCGCACGCCTGCAAGTACACACATATCTTAATGGTTGGTTTGATGGCTCGGCCTTCTGCTGTGCGGCCACAGAGAGCCAATTTTATCCTGTCCCTAGCTCCCTAGCCATTCCCCAAATGAAACAAAGGTACCAAGACAAAATTAGGAATTTCCTGCAGCTTCTTTGCCCAAAGAAAGAATTATCTCTTCAGAAAGATGGCAATAGGAGATGCCACGCTCTCCTGGCCGCTGAGACAGCACGCAACTTCGGCCAAAGTGAGATTCCGCAGACACCGATCACCTCCTAAGCTGGACTCCTGGCAGTCGGAGTGTGTGTGAGCTCCACCATGGAGTGCAAATTGGTGGAGGATGGAGAGACCATTGGGTATAAAGACCTCCAAGAAAACCTCGAGAGAGAGTGGCAGAAAAGTTTTCCCTTTTCCCGTGTCTGGCACTGTGAGAAGGATGGACAGAACTGTGAATAGAACACACTTAGCTGCACCGAAGCTAGCCTGACCGAGGCCATCTTGGAGGTTTCGGTGTTGCCACAACGGTGCTGAGGGATAGGGAGTGGGGAATAGACAGAGCTGGGGTTTTCAGTAGCCGAAACAAAATAGTTTCCCCTGAGAACCAAGGACGTTCCCACAGGTGGCTGAAGAGAGGAGGAGTGAAGTTTCCAAGCAACAGACGGCACCTTGATTGGACCATGTGACTGATTGTTTGGGAAAGGGAGGTGGGGAAATTTTTTACTTTTAATTAGGTGAAAACGATGGGAACCTTCAGAGTCGGTTTTCACCAGCCTGTGCCAATATGATATATCCAATAAACTTGTTCTTTGAGGAACCTGCTTGCCTCAGAAATTCTGTTTGCTATGGGTGTATTATTTGGAACCCTGACAACCATGTATTGCTTGGATAGTAAGCAAGAGGTTGTTGGGATGAAGGTGTTGTGGTCCGCCAGCAGCTTGCGGAGCTGGCAGCGGAGTCGGACAGTGATGAGGCTGAGGAAGAACCTGGGCCAGTCCTGGAGGCTGGAGAAGGTCCGGATGAGGGCTCTGTGTCGGAGGCAGAGATGGGGCCAGGGCCATTGGGGAGTGAGGTATGGACTTCGCAGCCTCCAGAGGTTGACAGTAGAGAGGCAGAGGAACAGGAGGAGCCTGTTCCTAGTGCACATATGAGAAGAGCTGCCAGAAGGCAAGAGCAGCTACAGCAAAGAGGACAACTCAGGAGTAAGGCCAAGAGATGACTGGCCCCTCCCATAAGGCTTAAAAGACCAGTAACGGCTCTTGGCCTCTTTGTCGGAAAACAACGTTGATAGACTTGTTCTTGTCTTGCTGTACTTATCTCTTGTCGGCGTCTTCTGCTCCTGAACTTTTGCCAAGAGAAGCCTTTGGCAGTTTGCCTAATTATACCAAGGTTGGTGATTAGACTGAAGAATTTGTGTTATGAAGAATTTGTTTTGATTTAGTTTGGACTATGCCGAGAATGAGTTAATTCTCAGCTGTTCTAATAAAGCCTATTTGTTTTGGTACTGTTTGCATCCATTACTACCTTCTTGGGCCTGGGTCACAACAGAAGGTCTGTAGGCAAAGGAGGGCCAGGGCCAGCATTTCCTTCCTCTAAAGCAGCGGTCCCAAACAGGGGTGAAATCTATTTACCTTCCTTACCAATTCGGAAATGTGTGTGCATGCACATGTGACATGCGTGCACAGACCTTCTCTGCATGCACAAAACCTTCTGCACATGCGCAGAGGGTAAAAAATACATTACTTCCTGGTTAAAACCAGGAAGTAACGACTCCCGGGTAGGTGGGCGGAGCTTTGCTCCCCCATCGCTACCAGTTCTCCGAACCACCGGCCACGATCGCTACCGGATCGCCCGATCTGGTCCGAACCGGGAGCATTTCACCCCTGAACCCAAACCTTTCTAGCTTGGCAGTCTAGCGGGGAGGGGGGAGGGGATGGCTCTGTGTGAGTGGCAGGGGTGCATGCAAGCGTTCGCAGTTCCAATTGTGCACCACTCACGCAAGTGGAGCTGCATGTGTGGACACACTCACCTGCCACTTACACAGTCTGGTTGAGAATAAATCGTGGCCCAGAGGTGGAAAGGGAAGGGGAGAGGAGAGGAGAGAAGATGGGGAGAGAGGAGAAGAGAGGGAAGGAGAGGGGAAGGGAGGGAGAGGAGAGTGAAAAAGGAGGGGAGCAGAGAGGGAGGAAGGAGAGGGGAGGAGGGGAGGGGGAGACAGGAGGGGAGGGAGAGGGAGAAGAGGATAGGAGGGGAAGGGAAGGGAAGGGAAGGAGATGAGGAGAGGGGAGAGGGGGAGAGAGGAAGGAGGAGGAAAGGGAGGAGAAGGAAAGAGAGGGGCGGGGAGGGAGGGGAGAGTGGGAGAAGAGGGGGATGGAGAAGAGGGGGAGGGGGAGAGGGGGAGAGGGGAGAAGAGAGGGAAGGAGAGGGGAGGGAGGGGAGGGGGAGACAGGAGGGGAGGGGGATGGAGAAGAGGATATGAGGGGAAGGGAGGGAGGGAGAGTGGGAGAGGAGGGGTGAGGTTAGGGGAGGGAGGAGAGGAGGAGAGAGGAGAGGAAAGGAGAGGGAGAGGGACACAGGAGGGGAGGGGGAAGGAGAAGAGGAGAGGAGGGGAGGTGAAAGGAAGGAGAGGAGGAGAAGGGAAGAGGATGGGGAGGGAGGGGAGGGGAGAGGGGCGGGGGAGGAGAGAAGAGGAGGGAAGGGAAGAGCAGAGAGGAGAAGCCAGGCAAGGGGAAATCAACCTCCTTTCTCTCTCCCAGAACGAGCCGTCCGATTCCAAGGACGCGAGGGAAGCGCAGTCTTGGGAAGCTGTGAAGGCAGGAGAAAGGAGGCGGCTGATTTTCGGCTCCATTCAGGTGGAAATGAGCCGTCAGCCTTTCCAATTCCCCGCCGCCCACCTGGAGCCGGCCCGTTGATAGACCCGCCGATCGATGGCGCTTCGTAGCAACGGAAGGGAAGCCGCGGTCGAGGAAGGCAGGGGACGCAGGCAGGGCCAAGGAGTGTAAATTTTAAGTCAATGGCTTCTTCCAAGACGCTCCCCTCCCCTCCCCTCCCCCCCCCACTTTCTCCCTCTTTCATCTTTGGAGGAAGAAGGAAAGGAGGGGAGGGGAGCGATCAATGCGGAGGGAGAGGAGAGGAGAGGACGCAGCAGAGGCTTCGCCTCCAAAGAGGAAAATTTCAAGGTCAAGTTTCCCACCCCCACTTCTCCAGGAAGGCAACGTGCTCCTTTCAAGGGCAGCCCAGTTTTATGTTGGTAGGTGATGTGTGTGGGAGAGAGAGAGAGACAGAGGAAGAAAGAGTGAGAAAGAGAGAGAGAAAGAGGTAGAAAGAGAAAAAGTGGTAGAGAAAGACAAAGGACAGAAAGAAAGAGAGAGAGAGAAAGAGAAAGAGAGAAAAGAGAGAGACAGACAGAAAGAAAGTGACAGTGAGAAAGAGGGGAGAGAAAGAGAGAAAGAGAAAAAGAGGTAGAAAGAGAAAAAGTGGTAGAGAAAGACAGGAAAAAAGGACAGAAAGAGAGAAGAGAGAGAGAAAGAGAGGTAGAGAGAGAAAAAGGTAGAAAGAGAAAAAGTGGTAGAGAAAGACAGAGAAAAAAGGACAGAAAGAGAAAGAGAGATAAAGAAAGAGTGAGAGAAAGATAGAAAGAGAAAGAGAAAAGAGACAGACAGACAGACACAGAGAGAAAGAGAGACAGTGAGAAAGAAAAAAAGAGAGAAAAAGAGGTAGAAAGAGAAAAAGTGGTAGAGAAAGACAGAGGAAAAAAGGACAGAAAGAGAGAGAACGGTAGAGAGAGAGAAAGGTAGAAAGAAAAAAGTGGTAGAGAAAGAGAGAAAAAAGGACAGAAAGAGAGAGATAAAGAAAGAGACAGAGAAAAGAGAGACAGAAAGACAGAGAAAGAGAGGTAGAGAAAGAGGGAAAAAGACAAAGAGAAAGAGAGAGATCTCTGTACGATTTCTTAACAGTCCAATAAATTTCTAACCATCACGTACACCAGGGGTGTCCAACTCTATTTCATTGAAGGCCGCATCATCGTTGTGTTTAATCTGGGGGGCGTGGCCAGGGGGCGTGGCCACTCATCGGGGCTCCGTTTTCGGCCACAACGGCTTCCTGTAGCCCATTGCCAACAAAAACAGAGCCTAGTGGGGCCGTGTGTAGTCTCCCCAGGCTCCATTTCTGCCGGCAGAGGGCTGCAGGAGGCCATCGCGGCTGAAAATGGAGCCCAGATGGCCGCATGCGGCCTCCCCGAACTCTGTTTTTGCTGGCAGAGGCACCATGGGCCGGTCCTTCACTGTTCCCAGGGCGGCCCTGTGGGCCAGATCTAAGCATCCCTAAACGCCTTGAGTTTGACACCCCTGACTTACAGGATCTAAAAAGCTGAAATCGGTACTGAAATGCTGTGCTCTTAAATTCCGTGCCATGTAAGAATTAAGTATCTTCTCTCTTTTTTTGAAATAATTTTTATTACAATTTTCCTTTACACAACTCTAATACATAATCAACAGACTGTGTCATTTTCATATACTTCGGATCAACATTCCATACAATATATACATTATATACATTCCGTATCTAATCCTCAATAGCCTTATGTATATTTCCAATTTTTATTTCTATTATCTATCCAGATAGACCATTTTTCCCAAACTGCATAATAATAATAATAATAATAATAATAATAATAATAATAATAATAATTTTATTTCTATACCGCCCTTCTCCCGAAGGACTCAGGGCGGTGTACAGCCAATTTAAAAACACAAGACACAACAATAATTAAAAATTAAAATAATTAAATAGATTTGGCTGATTTAAAACCCCAAAAATTTAAAATACCCCAATTTAAAATTATTATGTTGATAGCCCAGCCTGGCGGAACAACAGGGTCTTCAATGCGCAGCGAAACACCCGGAGGTCGGAGATCTTACGTATTTCCGGGGGCAGTTCATTCCACAGGGCTGGGGCTCCCACAGAGAAGGCCCTCCCCCTGGGTGTCGCCAGCCGACATAACTTGGCCGATGGCACCCTGAGGAGACCCTCTCTGTGGGAGCGGACTGGCCTGTGGGAGGCTATTGGTGGCAGAAGTCGATCTCAAAGGTACCTGGGTCCCATGCCATGGAGCGCTTTAAAGGTGGTAACCAACACCTTGAATCGCACCTGGAAGACCACTGGGAGCCAGTGCAGCTCGCGCAGGAGAGGTGTCATGCGGGCACAACGAGTTGCGCCCATAACCACCTGCGCGGCCGCATTCTGGACCAGTTGGAGCCTCCGAGTGCTCTTCAAGGGGAGCCCCATGTAGAGAGCATTACAATAGTCCAGCCGGGAGGTGACAAGGGCGTGAGTGACTGTGCGCAAGGCGTCCCGGTCCAGAAAGGGCTGCAACTGGCGGATCAGGTGAACCTGATAAAAGGCCCCCCTGGCCACGGCCGTCATATGCTCTTCTAAAGACAGCTGTGCGTCCAGGAGGATAATATTCCGAATCATCTTTTTCTTTTAATTCTACGGTCAGTTTATCCATTTTGGCACATTCATATATCTTCTGAATGATCAATCCCTCTGGCTCCTTTTTATTTTCTTTTATTGTGTTCCTTCCAGTATTGCGCGAACGCAATTCTTGCCACTGTTAGTATATGTAGAATCAAATCTCTTATCTTTCTATCAAATTTTGTTTCAAGTATTCCCAGGAGAACTAAGTATCTTCACTTAACAACCAGAGCAAAAAAAGTCATAAAATAGGGGGAAAGTAAAACTCATTTATCAACTGCTTTGCTTAGGAACGAGAAGTCCAGCTTCCCCCGTTGACTTTGCTTGTTGGAAGCCAGCTGGAAAAGTTACAAATGGTGACCCCTTGCAGACCCTGGGTTCTAAAATATTTTACTACTGGTTCTGTGGGCGTGGCTTATTTTGTGGGCATGGCTTGATGGTCATGTGACAATTATTTAGGATTTAGCAGAGGTACTGGTCTACCAGGCTTTTAACTGCTTGCAGAGCTGTACAGGTCTACTCATGTATTTTTGCAGGCACCGGTCTACTCATGTATTTTTGCAGGCACTGGTCTACTCATGTATTTCTGCAGGCACTGGTCTCTTCATTCTTCTAAATTTGCACAATACAAGAAATGTAAATTTATGTTCTGCCCCAGCTACGGACCCCAAAGAACACAGCATACACAAAGTCTGTACAAACCTTAGTTTACTAAATTAAATCAGTCTTTTCAAACAAAGGCTATGAATTAACTTTCTTAACAGCCTACAAGAATCCAAAGAATAAATAATCGTAATGTTACTAGTATTGGCAGAAAACCCGGAAGCAATTTGCAGGAAACTGATAAGAGAACTAAGATCAGGACGCGAAGGAGAGTGAACGAAGTTGTTCCCTGCAAATTGCCTCAGTCGTTGTCCATCCTTAAATAGGCTAAGGGAGTGGCCAATTAGCCCCAAGCCTTACTCTGAGGAGCCACTCCTGCCTTTTGGCAGCTCTGCGCGCCCGTGCATTGAGAAGAGGCTCCTCCTCTTCTTCCTCTTCACTTATAGAAGTTTCTGGAGGTTCTGAAGGCCCTGGCTGAATCCCCGCCTCTGGCACCACATCTTCTCCAGCCTCCTCATTGTCCGACTCGAGTGCCACCTGCACAGGCTGCTGGCGCAGCACCACACCAGCCTCCTCGCTGTCGGAATCAGCTACTAGCTGCACAGGCCGCTGACGGGCCACAACAATTTAAATCTATGGTTTGTTAGGTTTAAAGTGTCAAGGATCCTCCCTACCACTACAAAATGTGAATAGTAACAGCAACAACAAAAGTAGCTGAGGACAAAGGCCATAATCGGAGAGAAAGGGATAAAACAATCCCATATGCACAGCTAAGAGGCAGTACCAACTGTTTAGCTAATCTTGAAAAGCTAAACAGAGTTTTAACCTGCCTAGCAATCGGATGGAAGACCACCAGGTGATGCCAGCAGGTACAAACAGTTCAAACACATCTCATTAAAAAGAAGAAGAAACAAATCATACTTCCAAACTGCAATTCTCCAAAACTGCATTCCTCAAGCATTTCTGCTCTGCAGCTTCTATACAAGCAGTCCTTGACTTACAACAGTTCGTTTAGTGACCATTCAAAGTTACAACAGCACTAAAAAAAAAAGTGATTTAGGAGCGTTTTTTCACACTTATGACCATTGCAGTACCTCCATGGTCACGTGATCAAAATTCGGGTGCTTGGCAATTGGCTCGTATTTATGACCGTTGCAGCGTCCTGGGGTCATGTGATCCATTCTTGTGACCTCCTGACAAGCAAAAGTCAATGGGGGAAGCCAGATTCACTTAACAACCGAGTTACTAACTTATGGACTGCAGTGATTCACTTAACAGCCGAGGCAAGAAAGGTCGTAAAATGGGGGGAAAGCTCACTTAACAAATGTCTCACTTAACAATTGGGGCTCAATTGTGGCCGTAAGTCGAGGACTACCTGTAATTTCTTTCTTTTTGGGGGGGGGGAAGGGAAATTAGCAGCCCGAATGAACAGTGGACTTCTCCTCCATTGTTCTTCCTTCCAAGACAAAAGGTTAAGCTGCCACGTGTGGCTTTTTTGCGGCTCGATACCATCTCGGCCACTAATGACTTAATCCATTGCTTGCTCCTGATTTTCCTAATTAACAACCACTTCATCAAGATGGACCAGGATGAAAGTCGTCCCCGAGATTAAGATCTCGCCTCACTAATCGGCAGTCCTTCCTCCTTTTCCATCGACAGCCAAAAACAGGCGGACAATTTGGAATAGAATAGAATAACTGAGTTGGAAGGGGCCTTGGAGGTCTTCTAGTCCAGCCCCCTGCTTAGGCAGGAAACCCTACACCACTTCAGACAAATGGTTATCCAACATCTTCTTAAAAACTTCCAGTGTTGGAGCATTCACAACTTCTGGAGGCAAGTCGTTCCACTGATTAATTGTTCTAACTGTCAGGAAATTTCTCCTTAGTTCTAAATTGCTTCTCCTCTTTAGTTTCCATCCATTGCTTCTTGTCCTGCCCTCAGGGGCTTTGGAGAATAGCTTGACTCCCTCTTCTTTGTGGCAGCCCCTGAGATGTTGGAAGACTACTATCATGTCTCCCCTAGTCCCTCTCTTCATCAACGTAGACATACCCAGTTCCTGCAACCATTCTTCATATGTTTTAGCCTCCAGTCCCCTAATCCTTTTTGTTGCTCTTCTCTGCACTCTTTCTAGAGTCTCAACATCTTTTTTTACATCGTGGCAATCAAAACTGAATGCAGTACTCCAAGTATGGCCTTACCAAGGCATTATGGAATTTGACACCATCTCTGTAGAAAGTCAGCACCCATCCTCCTAGAAGAATGAAATATTTTGAGGAATATTTTTTTTTTAAAAAAAGGCAAGAATATTACATTTCCCTAAATGAGAAATGGAGAAACATGTTTTTTTTTAAGAGGCAGAAAGCAATCTCCACTTTCCTTAATAGCCCACTGCAGATGTCAGCACTTAAGAGATAGAGCTTATTGAAAACTAGATAGCTCTATTCATAGGCAAAGCAAATACGGCAGGCAGAAATCCATTCAAGACCAGGATATTTTGAAACTCCCTGTAGCAAAGTCTGAACAAAGGCAGAATGGTAGGATTAGCCCCCCTCACTCAAGATCCAAAATAGGAGAAAAGCCATTAAGGCACAATAGGAGTTGGCCAACAGCCTTTCAGAACGCAAGCCCCTTCATTGCATTATCTCAGAGCAGGCCAAACTTCAACCAAATTAGCTCAGACAAGCACCTAGGACAGTGATGGCTAATCTTTTTGCTGTTGCATGCCAAAAGGGGGGGGAGCGCGGGGGACGTGCGTGCGTGCACCCACATGCATAATTCAATGTGCCCTGCCCCCTGTGCATGGCCCCGTGATCGCCCCCGCACTCCCTCCACTTTTGGCATGCGATGGCACGGTGGGCCTGATAGGCTCGTTTTTCATCCTCCCCAGGCTCCAGAGGTGTTCTTGGAGCCTGGGGAGGGCGAAAACGGCCTTCGCCTCCCCAGAGGCCCTCTGGAGGCCGGAAATGGCCCGTTTCCTGACTTCCGGTGGGACGGGGAGGCCAGTTTTTCACCCTCCCCAGGCTCCAGAGGCTTTCTAGGAGCCTGTGGAGGGCGAAAATGATCTCCCCACCACCACCTGGAGGCCCTCTGGAGGCAGGAAACAGCCTGTTTCCTGACTTCTGGTAGGCCCGGAAGGCTCGAAAATCAGCTGGCCGGTGCGCGCATGTACGCTCAAGCTGAACTAGAGCAACATTCTCGTGCCACCTGTGGCATGCGTGCGATAGTTTTGCCAACACAGACCTAGGATTTGCATTTCCTCTTTTGCCTATAGAGACAGCTCTGACCCCTACATGACCCCATAGGAATCTGACAACAGCCAATAGAATACATGTTCTTACACAGGAACAGGAAGCTCAAATACCAAAAAAAGGTATTTATTTATTTATTTATTTGGCATAATGAGCCTGGTGGTGCAGTGGACTAAGCTACTGTTAAAGTAGTATTTAGCTGCCAGCTGCCTGCAATTACTGCAAATTCAAATCTCACCAGGCTCAAGGTTGACTCAGCCTTCCATCCTTCCGAGGTAGGTAAAATGAGGACCCGGTTTGTGGGGGCAATAAGCTGACTTTGTATAAAATAGAACACCGCTGGGGGGGTGGCGAAAGCCCTACTAAGCAGGTATATACAAAAGTATGAAGGCTATTGCTTAAAAGCATTGTAAGCCACCCTGAGTCTCCGGAGAAGGGCGGCATATAAATCAAACTAATAAAATAATAATAAAATAAATAATTAGTCATATTTCTATGCCGCCCACTCTCCGAGGACTCTGGACGGCTTACACCAAAGACAGTATACTAAATAGCATATTGCCCCCAACAATCTGGGTCCTCATTTTACCCACCTCGGAAGGATGGAAGGCTGAGTCAATCTTGAGCCGGTGAGATTTGATCTGCTGATCTGCTGAACTAACAGTCAGCTGAAGTAGCTGCAGTACTGCACTCTAACCACTGCGCAACCTCAACTCATAAGTGCCCCCCCCCACTACATTCTCAACTCCATTTTGTCAGCTGTCCAGAACCACAAACCCATGTGCTTCTGCTTTATCAATAAACCATCTTTTCAATCTTGATTAACATATCTTTTCTTTTATGTACACTGAGAGCGTATGTACCAAGGACAAATTCCTTGTGCGTCCAATCACACTTGGCCAATAAAAAAATCTATTCTATTCTATTCTATTCTATTCTATTCTATTCTATTCTATTCTATTCTATCAGTCTTTATGTTTTCAGTGTCTTCCTCCCTGTTTGGAACTGAACCAAGATGGATATTTCTTCCCACATCAAATCCAAACCTTTATTGTCAGCGCACAACATACGTACAATGACAACACATCCCCGACGAACGAAACAGGATCATGCCTTAAATGGACTAAATGATTGTAGAGGCTGGTAATAAAAAAAATTACTACGACTATTATAATACCACCACATAGGATTATCCAGGGAGGGAGGGAGAATGAGCAGGAAATAGAATTGGTAGTAAAGGGCGTAAAACATCAAATTGAGCTCAGCCAGAAGGAGAGTTGGTGGGGAAGGTGGTGGGGGGAAGTATCATAATTGCACAATAATTCTGTTGCCACTTGCCGATTCTCATTTCAGTTTATCTGTCTGGAATGGTTTTGCAGAGCTTGGCCAGGGGTGGGGAGGGGAAAATGTAAAAGGCAGGCTTTTTCAAAGATGGTTTCCCCTGAACCCAACGCGCCGGCTTGAGCTTTGGGTTTGCAAACCAGGGTTTTACGATTTCTCTTGTGACCTGCTTTCCATAGAGAGGACGCTTTTAGCAAACCATCAAGCTACCATATTACCTTAAGTCCGTGATGGCGAACCTACGGCACGCGTGCTATAGGTGGTGTTAAGGAATTCGCAGAGCAACCCTTGAGTAGCAAGGGTATGCACATGAAAAGCGATTGAGAGTAGTTAGGAATAACACAGCCAACACACAGATACACTGAGTTGTGTTTACTTTCAGGAAATAATAATAAGGCACAGTCCAATAAACTTTTAAAAGTAAAAAAAAAAAAAGCCTCTGATGATCACGTGGCTCAGCTGGGATCTTCAAATGCTTTTAAATGCCTCTGACGATCCAAGGTGAGTTGCCTGATCGTCAGAGGCATTTAAAAGAAAAAATGCCTCTGACGATCAGGCAACTCAGCTGGGATCGTCAGAGCCTTTTGAAAGCATTTTTTTACAACCTCTTCCCTGAAGAGGTTGTAGAAAAAATGGTTTTAAAAGTTAAAAAAAAAAATGGTCACACCCACCCGGTCACATTACCCCCCCAAGCCACGCCCACAGAACCGGTAGTAACAAATTTTAGATTTCACCATTTATACACACACAAATAATATAAAATACACATAAAGAAATATCTTCCCTCTTCATAACAAATATAAAAAATCCCCTTGTCTTAAAATGAGGAGCCTGAGTGGCGTAGGAGGCTAATGCCTCCTACTAAGGCAGCATTTAACATCCAGCTGCCTGCAATTACTGCGAGTTCAATTCTCACCAGGCTCAAGGTCGACTCAGCTTTCCATCCATTCTAAGGTGGGTAAAATGAGGACCCGGTTTGTGGGGGCAATAAGCTGACTTTGTATAAAATATACAAAAGTATGAAGGCTACTGCTTAACGCATTGTAAGCCGCCCTGAGTCTCCGGAGAAGGGCGGCATATAAAAATAAATTTTAAAAAAACGCAACAAATGAATTCTTAGAAACGTTGCATGGTCAATGATGCACACATTGACTCAGCCTTCAGATGCCCAGAACCTACATTCAAAAATCATGCCCAGACAGACCTTCAGATCACTGAAAGTCCAAGGACCCTAATCCTAAATGATTAGCTCTACTTAAATTTTGCTCCTGTCTGGTGAAGGAGGGACCAGGTTTCGTGCAGGGAACCAGAATCTCACTTGGCGATGGGGGAACTAATTGACGAGTCTTTGTCAAAAGGTGTGAAGTTCACCCAACGACAGACGAAGTTGTGTGGCCGTAATGAGAGGGCATGGGGAATTTGCAAGCGAGCAATTAATGAGAATAAAGCCGAAGAAAGGAAGAGAAAGAGAGGGACGCAAAGGTTTTAAAAGATCCCTGCTGACCCTTGAAATAATAGCGAAAAAGAAATAGAGTCGGTCCCTGTGGTAAAAACTATTAGAGTGGGCGAATTATAAAACTATTAACCAGAATGTAACTCCCAATTAAAAGATGATTTAACACTGGAATCTGATGGATGAATTTTGATTAAATAGAGGGACTATTAGCAGCCTTGGGAAATGGACTTCGCTCGCCACTTCGCAAAGTTAAAAGGCAGTTTGAAATAAAAATTTATAAATTAAGGTTAATTACTTTAAATAACAGAGCTGGAAGCAATAAAACAGAATTTATCATATTCTCCGGGGTTAGGAGTTGAGGGTGGAGGGTAGCGGCACATAACGTTTTGTACCTCTTAGTGGAATAAAGACCACTGGATTTTTTTAATCTTCTGTTACAGGTTGGAAAAGACGAAGACTATTTATTTATTTATTTATTTATTTATTTATTTTTAAAATTTTTATACCGCCCCCTCTCCCAAAGGACTCGGGGTGGTGAACAGCCAAAATTAAAAACACACAATACAAATATTAAAATACTTTAAAACGAAATTAAATTTATCTTTGGATTCCCCAATTTAAAACCCCTTACCCATAAAATTTCCCAATTAAAAGATTTTTAACCCAGCCCGGCTTGCTGAAATAAAAAAGTCTTCAGGGCCCGGCGGAAGGTCCGGAGGTCTGGGATCAGTCGTATCCCTGGGGGTAGCTCATTCCAGAGGGCGGGTGCCCCCACAGAGAAGGCTCTTCCCCGGGGGTTCGCCAGCCGACATTGCCTGACCGACGGCACCCTGAGGAGGCCCTCTCTGTGGGAGCGGATTGGCCGGTGGGAGGTTATCGGAGGCAGAAGGTGGTCTTGTAAATAACCGGGCCCTAAGCCATGGAGCGCTTTGAAGATGAGAACCAATACCTTGAAGCGCACCCGGAAGACCACTGGAAGCCAATGCAGCTCGCGCAGGAGAGGTGTCACGTGGGAGCGCCATGTCGCCCCCATAATTACCCGCGCGGCCGCATTCTGCACCAGTTGGAGCCTCCGAGTGCTCCTCAAGGGGAGCCCCATGTAGAGAGCGTTGCAGTAGTTGCAATTAAAATTAGGCATAGCAACGGAGCAAGGAAAGATAAATAGTTTCCTTATTACTCAAATGGTAATCAAATATTTTTGTCGTCGTTAACGGAGAATCTCGTGAAGTATTAGTACCGCTCTATAAAGCTTGAGCAAGGCCACACCTGGAATAGTGCATCCTGTTCTGGTCACCACATTAACAAGAAAAGATCTTGAGACTTTGGAAAAAGTGCAAATAAGAGCAAATAAGATTTGCTCAAAAATTTTAGCAAGGGGTTCTCTGCCCTGTTGCTGGGTGGGCGTGGCCATGGTGGGCGTGGCCTACTCTGCCTCCTGCACCACGGCGGGTAGGAGCGTTTTTGCCCTCCCTGGGCTCCGGAGGCTTTTTTTGAACCTCTGGGTGGGCAAAAATGTATTTATTTATTTATTTATTTATTTATTGGTTTGATTTATATGCTGCCCTTCTCCGGAGACTCAGGGCGGCTTACAATGCGTTAAGCAATAGCTTTCATACTTTTGTGTATACCTGCTTAGTACGGCTTTCGCCCCCCCCCAAAGCAGTGTTCTTTTTTATACAAAGTCAGCTTATTGCCCCCACAATCTGGATCCTCATTTTACCTACCTCAGAAGGATGGAAGGCTGAGTCAACCTTGAGCCTGGTGAGATTTGAACTCGCAGTAATTGCAGGCAGCTGGCAGCTAAGTGCTAATTAACAGCACTTTAGTCCGCTGCGCCACCAAGGCTCTTATAAATAAAATGGTCTCCCCAGGCTCCAGAGGCCTTCTGGAGGCTGGAAACGGGCCTTCCTTCTCATTAGGTGGCCAAAGTATCTGAGTTTGATCTTCAGGATCTGGCCTTCTAAAGAGCAGCCAGGGTTGATCTCCTCTAGGACTGACCGGCTGGATCGCCTTGCAGTCCAAGGGACTCGCAGGAGTCTTCTCCAGCACCAGAGTTCAAAGGCCTCAATTCTTTGGCGCTCAGCCTTCCTTATGGTCCAAATTTCACAGCCATCCATTGCAACTGGGAAAACCATAGCCTTGACTATACACACTTTTGTTGGCAGGGTGATGTCTCTGCTTTTTGGTATGCTGTCTAGATTTGCCATAGCTTTCCTCCCCAGGAACAAACGTCTTTCAATTTCTTGGCTGCAGTTGCCATCTGCGGTGGTCTTGGAGCCCAGGAAGATAAAATCTGCCACTACCTCCATTTCTTCCCCATCTATTTGCCAGGATTCACCTAGTTACTGACACTGAATTTTATTCAGGTGATCATGGGAATGCCACAATGGTCCTGAGTGTGAAAAGCAGTCACTTTTTTCAGGGCCATTGTAATTTCGAATGGTCATTAAACAAACTGTTGCAAGCCGAGAATTAGTTAATTAATTAATTGGTTCGATTTATATGCCACCCTTCTCCGGAGACTCAGGGCGGCTTACAATGCGTTAAGCAATAGCTTTCATACTTTTGTATATACCTGCTTAGTAGGGCTTTCAGCGCCCCTCCCCCAAGCGGTGTTCTTTTTTATACAAAGTCAGCTTATTGCCCCCACGATCCAGGTCCTCATTTTACCTACCTCGAAAGGATGGAAGGCTGAGTCAGCCTTGAGCCTGGTGAGATTTGAACTTGCAGTAATTGCAGGCAGCTGGTGCTACTTAACAGCACTTTAGTCTGCTGCGCCACCAATACAAGAATTACCTGTATGGGTTTCTATGCTCAGTTCTGCTATGATGCACAACTCTTAGGATGCACATAAATGTTTCTTGGTCTTTGCTGTTTAGAAACAGGTTTTCTTTTTTCCAAGTTGTTAATTTTTTTACAAACATATCAATGCGTGAACAGTGTGGCACCTGAGTGTCATACATTCTAATACAAATAAAACTAACAAAATTAATCATAGTTATGACATTCAATCAACTTATATATTTCTAATAATAATAATACACATTTATATTAAGTTGCAGTCTGTCATTATTCAATTATTCCATATTTTCTCTTGTTAATTGCTTTTATTATATAAAAGTGTATATACCAACATTTCCCCTTTCTCTTATTTCTATCTCTTATTCTAACTTTTAATCATATCATCCTTTATTTAAAAAACGTTTTCTTTCTATCCTATCTAACTTCTAGTCATGTCACCTACCTAAAAAAAAGAAAAGAAAGAGCAAGCAAAAGAAAAGCAAATCAGAACAACAACAAGAGAAATCATCTATCATCATATAGTACAGAAACAGATTTTCTGTACTAGACTAGACTAGACTAGACTAGACTAGACTAGACTAGACTAGACTAGACTAGAATAGAATAGAATAGAATAGAATAGAATAGAATAGAATAGAATAGAATTCTTTATTGGCCAAGTGTGATTGGACACACAAGGAATTTGTCTTTGGTGCATACGCTCTCAGTGTACATAAAAGAAAAGATACATTCGTTAAGAAGCATAAGGTACAACACTAAAGCAGCAATAAAAATGAATGTTTTACCTAGGTTTTTATTTTTGTTTCAAATGATACCAATACTTAAGAAAGATGATAATTTGAGGGAATGGCAGAAGGGTATTAATAAATTTGTTTGGGCAGGGAAAAGACTGAGAATAAAGTTAAAAATAATGCAAGATATACGTGAAAGAGGAGGTCTTAAAATGCCTAATTTAAGATTATGCTATGAAGCAGCTGTCCTAACAATAATTAGTGACTGGATTAATTCAACAGAAGAAAGAATATTGAATATTGAAGGATATGATTTGTTATATGGCTGGCATGCTTACTTATTATATGACAAAAAGGTGGATAAGACCTTTAAAAGCCATTTACTAAGGAATGCCTTGTTACGAGTTTGGAAGAAGTATCAATATAAGTTAAATTATAAGATACCTATATGGGCAATACCCAGACATGCGATAGAGAATATAAGTGTAGAACAAAAGCAAGAGGTGATTACCTATAAAGAGCTTCTTAAAATGGAAGGGGGTATATTGCAGTTAAAATCTATAAAGGCATTAAAAGAAGAAAAAATAATTCAAACTTGGTTTCAGTATGGACAGTTGCAAGCTAGATGAAAAGAAGACCAGAGAATTGGTATCATGCAGAAGGAGGAAAATTTGGTAAAACAAATTAGAGATCAAGGTCAAATGCATATAAAAAGATTATATAATATACTGATAGAAATAGACTCAGAAACGGAATTAGTTAAGGATTGCATGATAAAATGGGCACAAAACATTCAGGAACCAATAATGATGGAAACTTGGGGAAAAATATGGGTTAGAAATGTAAAATTTACGCAAGCACAAAATTTAAGAGAAAAGTTTTATAAAATGTTTTACAGATGGCATTTGGATCCTAAAAAGTTGGCTTGTATGTATCCGAATTTGCAATCTAAGTGTTGGAGATGTGATTGTGACGATGCTACTTATTATCATATATGGTGGACTTGTAAAAATGTTAAAGCATTTTGGATTAAAATATGGTGGATTATCCAAAATATTCTTAAAAAGAAGATAAAGTTTACTCCACAATTGTTTTTGTTGGGTATAATCACAGATTGTACGGTTATAGAGACTAAATTGATTTTAAATTTAATAACTGCAGCTAGACTTTTGGTGGCACAATACTGGAAGAAGGAAGAATTGCCTACTATTGAAGAATGGACATTAAAAGTGGCAAATTTGGCAGAAATGGCGAAAATTTCAGCGTACTTGAAAGATCATTCACAAGAAAGATATATATCGGAATGGAGAAGATGGATTGATTACATTCAAAACAAATATCGAACTAAAAAGTATCAAAGAGCTTATGAATGAATAGAAAAGTTAAGAGTATGTATATTTAGTTAAGTAAAAGGCGAGTTAAAGTGTCGAGGGCAGGATAGGAATCTGTAGTTAGTTAGCTTAGTTTAGCATATGATTGTTAACTGTTTTACCTTGTATTTTGTTCTGGGAAGTCCGGGGAGGGTGGGGGGGAAGGAAGGGAGGGGGGAGAAGGGGAAATATTTGAAAAAAAAATTTTTTTGTAAAACTTTTCAATAAAAAAAAAAGAATCATAAGGTACAACACTTAATGATAGTCATAAGGAACAAATAAGCAATCAAATCATATAAGGAAACAATCAACATAAATCTTAAGGATACCAGCAACAAGGTTACAGTCATATAGTCATAAGTGGGAGGAGATGGGTGATAGGAACGATGAGAAGATTAATAGTAGTGCAGATTTATTTATTTATTTATTTATTTATTTATTTATTTATTTATTTATTTATTTATTTATTTATTTATTATTTAAATTTGTATACCACCCTTCTCCCGAAGGACTCAGGGCGGTGAACAGCCAAAATTAAAATACATACAATATAAAATTTAAAATAATTTAAAAACAGAATCGAATTGGCTTCCCAAAAATTAAAACCCATTACCCTTAAAATAACCCATTAAAATTTTAAGACAGCCCATCTTAGACTTAGTAACTAGTTTGACAGTGTTGAGGGAATTATTTGTTTAGCAGAGTGATGGCGTTCGGGGAAAAATTGTTCTTGTGTCTACTGTATACTGTAGCATTTTGGGCTATTAACGATTCATTGTGCCTGTGATATAATATTATATTGTGTCTTGATTACTTTGGGATCGCCTGTAAACTTGTATCTCTCGCACACTTTCGTTGTTTTACACATTTCAATAAAGGAAGCTTATTCTTAGCTCTAGTTCTTTCCTGGATAAAGAACTGTTCTATTCACTAGGAAGAGACTTCATGCTTCCATAAATAAATATATATTTCCACTTAAAGAGTAGTATGTTGTGCACGCCGTGGACAGAATCTCATTTTTATATAAGAATCAAGCTTTTCCTATAGACGTTAGCAGCTTGGATATCAATACATTCTGTGCCTTTTGATGGATTCAGGGGTTTATACAGACTTAAGAGGTGGGGGAAAAATAGGAACAGGCTGGCAAAATCCGTGTGAGTGAGTGGGCCTATCTGGGAGAAAAGAATGCAGGGCCTTTAATTTATGAGAGACAAAGAGATACAGTAGCTATTGTCAGCAGCAGAAATAATCCTTTTATAATTTATTCGGCTCCGGAGGTTGAGGATCTGCATAATTCTCAGCAGGCAGAGTAATGTTGGCTCTTGATAATACATTGCATATTGTGTACCTTTTGAAGGATACATAGAAACGCAGGCAGAAAGAGAGAGTGGGGAAGGAGGGAGAGGAAGAAAGGGGGAGAGGGACAGAGAGAGGGAGAAAGAGAGGAAGGGAGATGGAGGGGGAGGGAGAAAGATAGGGAGAATGAGAAAGAGATAGGGGAGAGAGAAAGAGGGAGGGAGAGGAAGAAAGAAAGACAAGGAGAGGGAAAGGGAGGGAAGGAAAGGGAGGGAGGGAAAGAAAGAAAAAAGAAAAAAAGAAAGAAGAGAAAAAGGGAGAGAGAGTGGGAGAGATTGAGAGAGGGAGGGAGGGAGAGGGAGGGAGAGAAAGCGAGAGGGACAGGCAAAGAGAGAAAGGAAGGAAGGGAGAGAGAAAGGGAGAGATTGAGAGAGGAAGAGAGGGAGGGAGGGAATAAGAGGGAAAAAGAAAGAAGAAAGGAAGAAAGAAGAAAAGAAAGAAAGAGAGAGAGAGAGAGGGAGAGAGGGAGGGAGAAAGTGAGAGGGACAGGCAAAGAGAAAGGAAGGAAAAGGAAAGGAGAAAGAGGAAGAGAGTGGAGAGAAGTGAGAGGAAGATTGAATTGAGAGAGGAAAGGGAGGGAAAAAGAGAGAAAGGAAAAGAAGAAAGAAAGAAAGGAAAGAGAGAAAGAAAGAGGGGAAAGAGAGAGAGAAGGAAGGAAGGAAGAGAGAGAGAGGGAGGAAGGAGAGGAGGAGGAGAGAGAGAGGAGAGAGAGGAGAGTGGGAGAGATTGAGAGAGGAAGAGAGGGAGGGAGGGAATAAGAGAGAGGGGAAGGGAGAGAAAGAAAAAGAGGAAGAGAGGGAGGAAGAAAGAGAGGGTAAAGAGAGAGAAAGAAATGGGAAGAGAGAAAGAGGGAGAGAAAGAGGGAGGGAGAAAGAAAGGGAGGGAGGGAGAAACAGACAAAAAGAAAGAAAGAGGGAGAGAGGGTGGGAGAGAGAGAGAGAGAGACCCTTTTTCCCGTTTTCATGTTTTTTCCCGAAGTAACTCTGAAAATTTGTTAGATTTTACGAGTAAATCCAGCTCCCTTGGCAATTGACGTGTTTATTCCACCCGCGTAGAGCGAGAAAGAAGATTTGATGTCTGCCAACATTTCTAATTTCGCCCATCAACTTTTGATGATGGCATTACCAGATTTATGCTGTGCCCCACCAGGAGTTTGTGGGGAATGTGGCAGCATCAAAGTACAAGAAATTAAGTCGACACATTGGACGTTTCACTCGCCTCTGTTAAAAACCTGATCTGAGATCTTATCCTTCTCGCCGCCTTTAATCTGAAAGATGCGTGCTAGAAAAGTTCTTTCCTATTTTATTTTATATTTAAATTATAGATTATCATATTATACAGATAGTCCTCAGTTTACAATAGTTTATTTAGTGTGACCGTTCAAAGTTACCCCGACACTGAAAAATGTGACTTGTTATGACCAGTTTTCACACTTATGACCGTCGTCGTATCCCCATGCTCACAGGATCAAAATTTAGACACGGCAACTGGCATGTATTTATGCCAGTTGTGGTGTCCTGGGGTCATGTGATCACCTTTTGTGACCTTCTGACAAGTAAAGTCAATGGTGAAGCCAGATTCCCTGAACAACAATTTGACTAATTCAATAACTACAGTGATTCGCTTACCAACTATAAAATGAGGCAAACTGCAATGGAATGCAATACAATACAATACAATATAATATATAATACAATACAATACAATATATAATACAATACAATACAATATAATGTACAATACAATACAATACAATATAATATACAATACAACACAATACAATATAATATATAATACAATACAATGCAATACAGTACAATACAATATATAATACAATGTAATACAATATAATATATATATAATACAATACAATATACAGTACAATATAATACAATACAATGCAATACAATACAATACAATATTATATAATTACAATGTAATACAATATAATATAATATATAATACAATACATATACAGTACAATATAATACAATACAATGCAATACAATACAATACAATATATATTAATACAATGTAATACAATATAATATAATATATAATACAATACAATACAATACAATACAATTCAATACAATACATAATACAATACAATGCAATACAATATAATGGGTCTCCTGTTGAGCAAGAGGTTGGACTACATGACCTACAAGGTCCCTTCCAACTTTGTTATTCTAAACTTGTAGTTATAATATGATATGATACATAATATATGAGGTACGAGGTACGATATGAAATATATGATATACGATATACAAGATATGATATGATATGATTTATTTTGGAACGTTGTATATATGAATGCACTTTCTTGCTGCCTATTATAAGTAGTCCTCAATTTACAACCATAATCGGGCCCAGAATTATGGTAGTAAATTGTGGTGGTCCTTAAGCGGTAAGCATGTGATTGTGCCCAATTTTTACGACCTTTTTTTCTTTTTTTGCAGCAGCCGCTAAGCAAACGCAATAGTCACTAAGCGAACCCGTTTTCTTCAATGGATGCTTTTTGTCAAAAACTGGAAGGAAATCAGCAAAAAAAAAAAAAAAAAACCCACCAGAAGTGGGATCACATGACCCTCTAGTCATGTGATCTAGAGACAATGCAAACGGCCACAAATGCGAGCCAGTTGCCAAACAGTCAAAATGCAATCATGTGACTGGGGGGAGGGGTAGCCTTTGGAACTCCGGAACCGGATGTTAATTAGGACTGTCATAACTTCAAACAGTCGTTAAGCAACCGGTCATTAAGCGAGGACTGCCTATAGAGATTCCTACTGCTGTATCTCGTGAAGGAGCCATCAAGGCTCTCAGATCTAAATCAGTGCAGAATTCCATCCTCAACCAGATTACAAGAAGCAAAAAGCAAAAAAATAACCTCTTTTTTTTCCTGCATGACATCCTTTCAAATACCGGAAGATGGATGGCTCCGATTGTATTCTCAAGGCTACCTATTCCTGCTTTTTGCTATCTCCCTGCATAAGATTCTGGTTTCAAGCAGCTGGGCATCTTAATTGCCCTTCCTGAAGAGAAGAACTAGGGGTGACATGCAGTGTTCCAGTATCTCAGGGGTTGCCAAAAAGAAGCGGGGGTCAAGCCAGGGCTAAAATCAGGGGTGGGTTCTAAATTTTTTTACTACCGGTTCTGTGGGCATGGCTTATTTTGTGGGTGTGGCTTGGAGGTCATGTGACTAGGTGGGCATGGCTAGCTGGTCAGAGTCATTTCTGGAAGGTCCTCGCACTTACGACCCGACTCATTTGTTTGCTTTTAACACTGATCAGCTGTAGGAGGGCCCTTTGAAGCCCTGGGGCAAGAGTTTAAACAGTTTTTTTCCCTCTAGTCATCAGCTGGGACTCAGGAGGCAGCAATAGATTGGGGATGGGACCAAATAAAAGGTAAGAATAACGTGGGTGGGTGGTGGGTGGGGAGGGGGGGGGGAGAACCAGTTCGGTGACGTCATATCATCACCGCTACCGGCTCGGCCGAATCGGACCGAACCGGGAGGAACCCACCACTAGCTGAAATGCTACCTGTTCGGACCGGTTCAAGCGAACCAGTAGTAAAAATGCTACCGGTTCGGCGAACCAGCAGTAAACAAAATGCTACCAGTTCGGGCAAACTGGTATTTCCAACGATCAGCTGTGATACGCATGTATTAGCTAGAATCGTCTGATTTCCTGCTTTCTAGCTAATCTAAAATGCGTGGCACAGCTGATTCCCTCCTCCTCCCCCCCCCCACGCTGTTCTACTTACCTTTCCAGGCTTGCAAGGCTTCAAAATGTTCCTTTTTTTAGTGCTGCACGGGTGTGCCTCAGGTGCGCCTGCGCGCAAAGCGCACGCTCGGTAACAGATTTACAGAACCGGTAGCAGATTTCAGAGGATTTCACCACTGGGTCAAGCTATTCTCCAAAGCACCTGAAGGCAGGACAAGAAGCAATGGATGGAAACTAATCAAGGAGAGAAGCAACCTAGAACTAAGCAGACATTTCTTAATACTGAGATCAATTAATCAGTGGAACAACTTACCTCCAGAAGTTCCAACACTGGAAGTTTTTAAAGAAGAGATTGTACAACCACTTGTCTGAAATGGTTGAGGGTTTCCTGCCTGAGCAGGGGGTTGGACTAGAAGACCTCCAACTCTAATCTGATTGATTGTAGTTTTTGGAACCGAGCTACCTCAAATGGGCCAATTTACAGAATACATCCAAAATGCAGGATGTATTCTCCTATGAGCACATAAGCGCATTTATGGTTGTGTAAAATGTGTCCGATGAATTCATTAGAACACCTGTAATTTTAGAACTCCTGTAATTTTCCCTGAATCTCATCCTTCTCACAAAAGTCTGATCTTTGGAACAAACAGAAATCAATATTAACCTTAGATACAGTTTCTGGGGCAACATGGCATCTTACTGAAATGGGCACTGAAATTCTGATTTTATGACTTCTGAAGATTCCTTCGAGTTCCCAGCTATCAGCACTTGACTGACTGTCACTGACTGTCAACTAGCTAAGCAGGCTCGCACCTGGTGGGAGCTTGGCTGGGAGACCACTAAGAGATCCCAGAGCTACATTGTAGATTGGGAAGTTGAAAAAGTGGCAACCCTTCACGCCAAGAAAACTTTGTAAACATAAACTGACTGTTGATTTTCTGGGCATCATCTGAGCTTCTCATTGGGAATCTGTCACATTTTTTTGGTTTAGAACAGGGGTCTCCAAACTTGACAACTTTTAAGATTGGTGGACTTCAACTCCTAGAATTCCCCAGCCAACATCATCTTCTTTTAACAAGCCCATAATCCAGGGGTGAAATCCAGCAGGTTCTGACAAGTTCTGGAGAACCAATAGCGGAAATTTTGAGTAGTTTGGAGAACCAGCAACTATCATCTCTGGCTGGCCCCAGAGTGGGGTGGGAATGGAGATTTTGCAATATCCTTCTCCTGGAGTGGGGCGGGAATGGAGATTTTGCAGTATCCTTCCCCTGCCATGCCCACCAAGCCAGGCCCACAGAACCGGTAGTAAAAAAATTTGGATTTCACCACTGCCATTATCCCTTGTGGGGGGTGGGAGTCTGGGCAGTTGAATTGAGCTGAGTGTTTACTGGCCGGATGCCCTTCCTGTCGCCAATGAGGAGGGTTTTTTTCAGCAGATATATTCTTCAGTGTGCCCAGAGAGAGAAATATCTGTCTCTATCTAGGATCAAACTCACAGCTTCCTGACTGCAAGGCGAGAGCTCCACCTCTAGGCCACCGCACCAAATTTCCCAGCCAACATGAAGCTAGGGCAGTGATGGCTAACCTTTTTGCCATCGTGTGCCAAAAGCAAGGGTCACACGGGAGGGGGGGATGTCGCGCATGCCCATACCCATAATTCCATGCGCTCTGTCCCCTGTGCATGTGCATGTGACCTCCCCGTGACCCCCACTTTTGGCACAGGATGGCACAATGGGCCCAGTAGGCCCATTTTTTTGCTCTCCCCAGGCTCCGGAGCCTTTCTAGGAGCCTGGGGAGGGTGAAAACAACCTTCCCCACCCTCCCAGGCCCTCCGGGACAGGAAACAGCCTGTTTCCCTACTTCCGGTGGTCCCAGAATGCCCAAAAATCAGCTGGTCAGTGCGCACATGTGTGCCAGTGCTGAGCTCGCGTGCCCACCAATATGGTTCCGCGTGCCACAGGTGGCACGCATGCCATAGGTTCGCCATCACGGGGCTAGGGAATTCTGGGAGTTGAAGTCCATAAGCCTTCAAGTTGCCACGTTTTGTGATCCCCGGATTAGAAGTAGAAAATTCTTTCTCATTTTCTCTGTGAATTTAGCTCCCAAGCCGATATATATCCATTGTCAAGTGTTTTAACACTATGTTTGACTAATCAATGCTGAACCTAATTTCCAAGTCTAATTGGAGAAGATCACGAAAGACTGTCTCACCTGATTTTTTTTTTCCCCTTTTTAAATTTAGTTCTCAGATACATCCCATCCTCTCTTTTAATTGATTTTGAAGTTCACTGAAGAGGACTTTTGTTTTATTTCAAGGATTAATAAATCCTGATGAGTGTGTTTACATAATTTGTAAGTATGGAAATTCATTTGACTGTTTCTCTAACCTTTCAGAGGTCAACGGATGAAAACCATGTGGACTAGCGGTAAAATAATACACAATTTTGTTGAGGTAATTCTAATTTTCCCCAAAGGGTAGCATTTTGTGCGTAATACTTCTTATTCCCCAAATCTGAATAGATAATTGTTTTATATTACACTTCTCTAGTTAGAAAGATAATATCCATCAAGTGAAGTCTCTGCTGTGGCAGAGAACTCAATCAGAATAGAGCTGGAAGGGACTTTGGAGGTCTTCTAGTCCAACCCCCATACCATTTCAGACAGCTAGCTGTCAGTCTCTTCTTAAAAACCTCCAGTGTTGGAGCACCCACAACTTCTGGTGGCAAGCTGTTCCACTGGTTAATTTTCCTCACTGTTATGAAGTTTTTCCTTAATTCCTGGTTGCTTCTCTCCTTGATTAGTTTCCATTCATTGTTTCTTGCCTTGCCTTCTGGTGCTTTGGAAAAATAAGTTAAGCTCTTCCTCTTTGTGGCAGCCCCTAAAATACTGGAAGACTGCTATCATGTCCCCACTACTCCTTCTTTTCTCTAGACCCAAATCCTGAAACTGTTCTTTGCATGTTTTTGTCTTCAGGTCTTTAATCGTCTTAGTTGCTCTTCTTTGCATTTTTTTCCCCAAAGTTTCATCATCTTTTTTTGTAATGTGCTGACCAAAACTGAATGCAGTATCCAAGGTGTGGCCTTACTTAAAGCTTTATAAAGTGCTCCTAATACTTCAGGTGATTTTTATTCTGTGCCTCTGTTTATACAACCAAGGATTATATTAGCTTTTTTTTTGGCTGCTGCAGCACACTGCTAGCTCATATTTAAGTGATTGTCCACTAGGACTCCAAGGTCCCTCTCACAGTGACTGTTTTTGAGCCAGGTTTCACCTAATCTGTACTTGTAGCTTTGGTTTTTCCTGCCTAAAGCAGAAAACCTTGCTTTTCTCCACATTAAATTTCATTTTGTTGGATAGGTTTGTTCAAGTCTGTCAAGTTCTTTTTGGATCCTGACAGGAAACTCGCCACGGAACAATTCAACAAATAAAAAAGTTAAATTAATTAAATTAACAGAATCGTGACCAATAATAATAAAGTAGAGCCAATTCCAGAAATACAAGAGTTACAGTACAGCATCCAGTTTTGGTCGGCACAAAGTAAAAAAGATGTTGAGACTCTAGAAAGAGTGCAGAGAAGAGCAACAAAGATGATTAGGAGATTGGAGATTAAAACATATAAAGAACGGTTGCAGGAACTGGGTATGTCTTGTTGCTGTTGCTAGTTGCGAAGTCATGTCTGACCCATCTCGACCTCATGGACAACATTCCTCCAGGCCTTCCTGTCCTCTACCATCCTCTGGAGTCCATTTAAGCTCACGCCAACTGCTTCAATGACTCCATCCAGCCACCTCATTTTCTGTCGTCCCTTTCTTCTTTTGCCCTCAGTCTTTCCCAGCATTAGGCTCTTCTCCACTGAGTATGTCTAGCTTAATGAAAAGAAGAACTAAGGGTGACATGATAGCAGTGTTACAGTATTTGAGGGGCTGCCACAAAGAAGAGGGAGTCAAGCTATTCTCCAAAGCACCTGAAGGCAGAACAAAAAGCAACGGATGGAAACTAATCAAGGAGGGAAGCAACCTAGAACTAAGGAGGAATTTCCTGACACAACAATTAATCAGTGGAACAACTTGCTTCCAGGAGTTGTGAATGCTCCATCACTATAGGCTCCATTAATGGGCAGGTTCCATACAGTCCTATGTTGTGGACTACCTTAAGTCTACCTGGGGAATACCAGTAGTTGAAATCCACCAGTCTTAAAAAGTTTGCCAAGGTTGGACACCTCTTATGAAGACGATGTTTAACTAGGTTCAGAAAGTGGTCTTAAGGGGCTGTTCTCTCATGTCCTCTCAACCCTTCCATTCCTCGTGCCATTTAATCAGCAAAAGGGGGTCTCTATCAGCTTTCACTTCTGGGTAGGTGGGTAAAATTGCAGAGTGTTAAAAAAAAAACACTTTGTGAATTGTGGTTGCATTCAGAAATCACACTAAAGGAGAATATTTGTAGATCCGGGTTGAAATATGGCTACCTCGGTGCTCTCTGAGCTTGGTTGTTTTCTTGCAGATGTTTCATTGTCCAAATGAAGGACAAGGAGCCTGGATAGCTCTGCAGACAAGGCACTGTAATTTAAGACCAGCTGCCTGCAATTAAAGTAAGATCGAATCCCGCCAGGCTCAAGGTTGACCCATCCTTTCTAAGGTAGGTAAATTGAGGGCCCAGTTTGTGGGGGCAATAAGCTGACTTTGTATAAATATACAAAAATATGAAGGCTATTGCTTAACGCATTGTAAGCCGCCTTGAGTCTCCAGAGAAGGGCGGCATATAAATCAAAATTAAAAAAAATAAATGAAATAACAATATCACTACAACTAGCAAGTAGCACTGATGATGTTAGTTAGTTGGGTCATGAAACATCTGCAAGAAAAGAACCAAAGCTCAGAGAGCACCAAGGACCCCTCCTCCTCCTCTTCCTCTTCCTCCTTTCCGCAAACCCGACTCCCTTGTATCACTGATGATGCTACCTAATTTGGTCATGAAACATCTGCAAAAAAATAGCCAAAGCTCAGAGAGCACCAAGGACCCTTCCTTCAGAAATCTCTCCGTGCTCCCGAAAAATAAATCTAGGGACAGAGGGAGTGAGGGAGAAGGAAGGCCGCCGCACCCCACTCTCGTGATCGGAATCCGGCACCCTCACCCCAACCTCCCCGGGTCCCCCTCCCCACTTAAGGGCTGATTTCTTTTTCAAATGAATGTGAATGGTTCCATCAGCTGAAGATGACAAGGGATGTATCGGGGGTGGTGGGGGGTGGGAGAGAGAGAGAGAGAGAGAGAGACGGGGGTCCGGGAGGCGAGCCACCGAGCAAAGCAAGCCCAGCCATTCAGTTACATGATCTAAATTCTAATCAAACATCATTTAAAGCATGTTTTATTTCTGCCTCTGGAGAGATAGTTCCTCCCGAGCCCTCGCCATGGCAACCGGTGTCTCATTTCAGAAGTGTCATGCCACATTATCATCCTAGCAACTCAAACAGGCCTGCTTGACAAGCCCTCTCGGCCCCTTGCGACGGGGAATGTTCTGGGCTTATGCTGTTTATTTTGGGTGTCAGGAGGCCGGCGGCAGATTGAAAGGGAACTCTCGCCCCCCCCCCACCTCGACTCACGCCGCAAGACTCCTATCCCCCGCTCCCTCCACACACACCCCCTTTGGAGAAGAAAGAGAGATAATTTGGGGAGATCTGTGCCTGCACAGGCATGCAGCAGTGAGGGTGGGTTCGTGCCAAGCTCGGGAGCATTTGCTCGGTTGCTCGCTCGCTTGGAGGGGCTCGGTGGGCCAGGAGAGGCATAAAAGGAACAGGGGGCTCCTCACAAAAAGTGGGGGGAGGAGGAGGAAGAGCAGAAGGAAGAGGAACAGAAAGGGGAGGGAAGGAAGAGGAGGAGGAGGAAGGAGAGAAGAAGAAGGGAAGAGGAGGCAGAGGGCGAGAAGAGGAAGAGGAGGGTGGGAGGGGAGGAAGAGGAGGAGGAAAGAGGGAAGGAAGAGGAGCAGGGAGAGAAGAAGAGGAAGAGGGGAGAAAGATGAGGAGGTGGAAGGGAGGGGAGGGGAAGGAGGAGAGAGGGGAGGAAGAGGAGGAAGAAGGGGTGGGAAAGAAATGGAGGAGGAGGAAGAGCAGAAGGAAGAGGACGGAAGGGGAGAGGAGGAAAAGAGAGGGAGGAAGGAGAGAGGAGGAGGAGGGGGAAGGGGAGGGGAGGGAAGGGAAGAGAAGAGGAGGAGGAGGGGGAGAGGAGGAGGGAGGGGAAAGGAGGAAGAGCAGGGTGGGAAAGAGGGGAAGGGAGGGAGGGAAGAAATGGAAGAGGGAAGGGAGGAAGAGAAAGAGGAAAAAGAAAGGGAGGGAAAGAAGTGGAGGAGGAGGAAGAGGAGGAGGAAAGTGAGGGAAGGAAGAGGAGGAGGAGGAAGGGGAGAGAGGAGGGAGGGGAAAGGAGGAAGAGCAGGGTGGGAAAGGATGGGGAGGGGGAAGGGAGGGGGAAGAAAAGGAGGAGGGAAGGGAGGAAGAGAAAGAGGAAAAAGAAAAGGAGGGAAAGAAGTGGAGGAGGAGGAAGAGGAGGAGGAGGAAGGGGAGAGGAGGAGAAAAGGAGGAGAGAAGGGAAGGAGAGAAGAAGAGGAGGAGGAGGCAGAACAAGGAGGGGAGAGGAAAGGGGAGGGGAGGGGAGGAAGAGGAGGAGCTAAGGGTGGAATGGAAGAGTTGGCAACATGGAACCCCAGACAGGACTTGTCCTCTTTTGGATCTTCCTAAATATATTGGGTGGTCTCAAAACACATGGAGGGAAGGCACGTGGTTTTGGGGGTTCCTTGCCCCAGCCAACCAATAACAGAGGCAAGACCCATCTCTCTGTAGCTCAACAGGACAGATAAACCAGAGCTCCCAGCCAGGAAAACAGCTACTTCAAAGGATGCTCAGAGAGTTAATTTAGCAGCATCTGGAGAGAAGGAACCGAGGCAGGAAAAAAAGGATCCGCCTCCCACATTTGAAAGGACGGGAGACCCAGATGAGATTATTTGCATGCATACCCCGGAATGGGACAATTAGCTACAGCCAAACTCACCCACGGCCGACTCGTGACGGGACAATTCAACAATTCAATTGAATTCTATAAAATATTTTTTTTATAAAAATAGTTAAATACTTTTTTTATAAAAATAGTTTAATATTTGTCATTCCCGTTTCATTTTGTCCCTCCTTTGGCATCCTTTCTTTAGTGATTCTATCCCACTATTTCTTCAATATTAGGTGTAACTCTTGTCTCATGGCGAGTTGACTTGGCTGCAGCAATTGGCTGCGATTGAGTTGGCCGTTGTGGTTCGGTATCCCCAGTGGTTCTGTGTGAGCAGGGGCTGAGCTAGATGACCTCCAAGGTCCCTCCAACTCGTTATGTTATTAATTATTATTATTATTATTATTATTATTATTATTATTTATTATTATTATTGTTATTATTATTTTTATCATCCAGGGGGAAGCTCAGGACTGATTGGGCCCATTGAACAAGGACATCAGTGGTATAATTCTGTCCCAAATACACTTGATTCGATTATTGAATTAATCTCTTGTCTGGGATTCTTCAACTACAACTAACTAAACAAGCTGGATCTACAATAAACTAAAGTATGACCACACATAACATGATCATAAACCATAGTTAACCCAAATCAAGCATCTTCTAGTGTGCTAAATCACCTGATGGGAACGTGGGGGAACTGTCTACCCTGGTGACACGTAAATTTATTTTTTATTTGTATCCCACCTTTATTATTTTTAGGAATAGCTCAAGATGGCAAACATACCCAATATTCCTCCGTTCTCCTATTTTCCCCACAACAACCCTGTGAGGTGAGTTCGGCTGAGAGGAAGTGACTGGTCCAAAGTCATCCAGTCAGCTTTCATGCCTAATGCAGGACTAGAATTCACCATCTCCTGGTGATTGGCCCAAAGTCACTCAGTCGCCTTTCATGCCTAGGCGGAGACTAGAACTCAATCATCTCCTGGTAATTGGGCCAAAGTCACCCAGCTAGCTTTCGTGCCTAAGGCAGGGACTAGAATTCAGCATCTCCTGGTGATTGGCCCAAAGTCACCCAGTAGCCTTTCATGCCTAAGGCGGGACTAGAATTCACCATCTTCTGGTGATTGGCCCAAAATCACCCAGTCGGCTTTCATGCCTAAGGCGGGACTAGAATTCATCATTTTCCTGATGATTGGCCCAAATCACCCAGTCGGCTTTCATGCCTAAGGCGGGTCTAGAACTCACCATTTTCTGGTGATTGGCCCAAAATCACCCAGTTGGCTTTCATGCCTAAGGCGGGTCTAGAACTCACCCTTTCCTGATGATTGGCCCAAATCACCCAGTCAGCTTTCATGCCTAAGGCAGGACTAGAATTCACCGTTTCCTAGTGATTGGCCCATAGTCACCCAATCGGCTTTCATGCCTAAGGAGGGACTAGAACTCACCATCTCCCACTTTCTAGCCTGGTGACTTAACCATTAAAGCAAATGGCCCAAATTAGACCAGGGAAGCACAACTATTTTGGTTTCATTCCCTAATTCTGGCAGCTGACGTCGACCCTCAGCCTCTGGGTGCCTGTGAAGAGTTGCTTATCCCTGCTAGGTTTCCAATCTCCTCTCTTCATTATCCACAGAAGAACCAGAAGGATCCTTTGCTTTCGAGAGCCGGTGTCCAGCTCCTCCTGCAGGCTGGACTGGAAACCTTGAAAAGGCAGACAGGAATCCCAGGACTTCTAATAAAAAAAAAGGTTACTGTAGAAAAGATTTTAAAAAGTCACTTCCCAACGATTCCAGCAACTGCCGGGTTTTTTATTCATATTTTAGTGCCTCGTTCTCTTGTCCAAAGAAATGCAACAGGCAACAACTTTCTGTTTATGCTTGGAAGTCCTTATGATATATGTGAGATTTTTTCCTTCCTTTCCTTCTTTCTTTCCTCCCTCCCTCCCTTCCTCCCTTCCTTTCTCCCTCCCTCCCTCCCTCTCTCCCATCCTTCCTTCTTTCCTCCCTCTCTTCCTTCCTTCCTTTCCTTCCTTCTTTTCTTCCTTCCTTCCTTCCTTCCTTCCCTCCTTCTTTCCTCCCTTCCTCCCTCCCACCCTTCCTTCCTTCCTCAACCCTCCCTTGGTCTCTCCCTACCCCCTTTCTTCCTTTCTTTCCTTCCCAGCTCTTCCCTAACTCTTTCCCCTTCTCCTTCCTTCTTTCTTTCCTTCCTTCCTTCAGCTTCCCTTCCCTCCCTTCCCTAACCCTTTCCTTCCTTCCTTCCTTCCTTCCTTCCTTCCTTCCTCCCTCCCTCCCTCCCTCCCTTCTTTCCTTCTTTTCTTCCTTTCTTCCTGACCCCTCCCTCCCTTACATTCTTCCTCTCTTCCCTTCCTCCCTTCCTCTCTCCCTTTTCTCCTTCATTACTTGAATTTCCCTTGATGTGGCACCAGATGATATCTGACTGTTTCTTTCTAGCTACGCAAGAACTCAATCTCACAATTGGTACAGAGTTGTGATGAAGGTGTTGGGCAAGGATTAGGAGCCGGGAGAGGCGGATTCAAATCCGGACTCAGCCATTATAGAGAATAGAATAGAATAGAATAGAATAGAATAGAATAGAATAGAATAGAATAGAATAGAATAGAATAGAATAGAATAGAATAGAATATTTATTGGGAATGGAATGGAATGGAATGGAGTGGAATGGAATGGAATGGAATAGAATATAGAATAGAATAGAATAGAATAGAATAGAATAGAATAGAATAGAATAGAATAGAATAGAATAGAATAGAATAGAACAGAATAGAATAGAATAGAAGATATATACACACAGAGAGAATATGTGTGTGTGTGTGTGTGTGTATAAAGTCATGCCAGTTTTTAACACCCTCGTGACCTAAATTCTTCCCCATGTAAATTAAGCGATATTAGCTGGCAACCCCGCAGGAGCAGGAAATGTAGGACATCAGTCAGAAAAAGCACGCCAAGAACATACGACCAACACGGAGATTGCATCAGACAACACACACCATCATTTGAACATCTTTTAAATAGTATCATGCTGAAATACGGCGTTGTAATTTCTTGTTCTCACACATATCCCTCCCGTGAGAAAAGCACTTCCATTCCTTTAACTCAGTCTCTGGACACTTAACCATTTCTTTCTAATTTCTTTTGCATCCCTCAGCAGATACAGGCTGCCCTTGACTTGCAACCCTTCCTTGAGCCACTGTTTGAAATTACAATGACACTGAAAAGAGGGACTTACGATGGGTCCTCGTACTTATGACCATTGCAGCATCCCCATGGTCATCCAGTCAAAATTTGGGAACTTGGCAACTGGCCTGTGTTTACCATGGTTGCACACCACCCCAAAAAAAAGACCGCTGGAAAGGTCAAAACTGGTGAACACATGACCAGGGGAGGGGGAAGAGAGGAGAGGAAATAGAGGAAGGAAGGAAAGAATGAAAGAAAAAGGAAGGAAGGAAGGAAGGAAGGAAGGAAGGAAGGAAGGAAGGAAGGAAGGACGGAAAGGGAAGAGAAGAGAGGAAATAGAGGAAGGAAGGAAAGAATGAAAGAAAAAGGAAGGGAGGGAGGGAGGGAGGAAGGGGAAGAGAGGAGAGGAAATAGAGGAAGGAAGGAAAGAATGAAAGAAAAAGGAAGGAAGGAAGGAAGGAGGAAGGAAGGAAGGAAGGAAGGAAGGGGAAGAGAGGAGAGGAAATAGAGGAAGGAAGGAAAGAATGAAAGAAAAAGGAAAGAAGGAAGGAAAAAAGGGGGAAGAGAAGAAGAAATAGAGGAAGGAAGGAAAGAAATGAAAGAAAAAGGAAGGAAGGAAGAAAGAAAAAGGAAGGAGGAGAGGAGAGGAAGGAAGGAAAGAAAGAAATGAAAGGAAAAAAGAGAAAGGAAGGAAGGAAGGGGAAGGAGAGGAGAGAGAGGAGAGAAGAGAGAAGAGAAGGAAAGAAAAGAAAAAAGAAAAAAGAAAGAAGGAAAAGAGGAGAAGTGAGGGAGAGGAGAGGAGAAGAGAGGAGAGGAAGGGGGAAGAGGAGGAGAGAAGAGAGGAAAGAGAGGAAAAGAAGGAAAAGATGAAGGAAAAAGGAAGGAAGGAAGGGAAGAGAGAGGAAGGAAATAAGGAAATAGAGGATGGAGGAAAGGAAGGAAATAGAGGATGGAAGGAAAGAAGGAAAGAAATAGAAAGGAGGGAGGGAGGGAAAAAGAGAGGAAGGAAGGGTTAGGGAAGGAGGGAGGGAGGGAAGGAAGGTGGTTGGGTGGGTTAGGGGAAGAGGAGAGGAGAGGAGAGGAGAGGAGAGGAGAGGAGAAGAGAAGAGAAGAGAAGAGAAGAGAAGAGAAGAGAAGAGAAGAGAAGAGAAGAGAAGAGAAGAGAGCACCCAGAAAACATGGGATTTGGTCCTTGACGTCTTCAGCCTCGGCTAGTGACAGAGCTTGGATAGAAAGAATTGGCGATTTTGGGGCTGGCACCAACAGTCAGAGCTGATAGAAACTGAATTCCCCTGGAGAACCTTGATTAACAGGCTGGTTTATTCCCTTTAATGAGGTATGGAGCAGCCTCTAGTGGCGGAGGACAGGAAAACTTGGTATAATCATGTTTTCAACCCTATTTTTGAGACCGATCGTTTTTGAGGATAGCAAACTACATTTTCAAAACTGGGCTTTTCAAGCTGGACAGCATCTTTGAGTATAACATTTCCCACCCTAGGATAAGGAAAATCCCCTAGGCAGTTGCTAAAGTGTAAACTCCATTGGATACAGTGGGATTACTTCTGAGTAAAGATCCATCCAGCGAAACCTCTTCAAGGAAAAAGCAAGAAAATCCAGTTGCCTCTTGAAAAGGCACCATTGGGGTACCAGTTGCGATCACATGATCACAAGCCATAAGTCTGAAAAAGGGTCATAAGTCATAATCACTCTTTTTCACTGTCGTTATAACTTCAGATGGTCATTAAATGAATGATTCTAAGTTGAGGCATAGCTGTATGTATTAAATTACAGGTGCCATTGGTATTCCTCTTTGCTGTGTGTGTGTGTGTGTGTGTGTGTGTGTGGGGGGGGAGGGGGGGGGAGAGAGAGGGGGGGAGGGAGGGAGAGATACACACAGAGAGAGAGAGAGAGAGAGAGGAAGAAAGGGAGAGAAAGAATACAGATAAACTGTTTGGATGCTCCAAAGCTGGAGTTTTTTTTTTTTTAATCAAGTTTTTATTTTATTTTTTTAAATTTATACATATCATTGTGTGAATGGCGCGATGTTTGAGTATCACACATTTCAATCGGGTGAAATCTAAAATTTGTTACTACTGGTTCTGTGGGCATGGCTGGGGGGGGTGTAATGTGACTGGGTGGGCGTAGCCAACTTTTTTTTTTTTTTTTTACTTTTAAAAGCATTTTTCCTACAACCTTAAGAGGTTGTAGAAAAAATGCTTTTAAAAGCCTCTGACGATCCCAGCTGAGCCGCACGATCATCAGAGGCTTTTTTTTTTTTTTAACTTTTAAAAGCATTTTTTCGGCCGAAGAGGTTGTAGAAAAAATGTTTTTAAAAGTAAAAAAACCAGCCTCTGATGATCGCGCGGCTCAGCTGGGCATGGAGGGGGGGCGCAGGGATTTTTGCTACCGGTTCTCCGAACCACCCGCCACCATCGCTAGCAGATCGGGCGATCCGGTCTGAACCGGGAGCATTTCACCCCTGATTTCAATACATATAAACATATTCCTAATTATTACATTCCATTTTCCTTATTTCATATTATTTACTCCTACCTTTTACACAATTGCAATTTTAATTTTCATATAAATATAAACTAGTATGCAATAACGTCTAAACCGATGTGCTTTAGCATTTGTATTATCTTCCGTTATAGTTTCAATAGTATAACCTAACCCTCAAGAAAAAAAACCACGAAATTGTCCGTCTGTTTTCTTTTCTCCTGTACACCGTGTTTCACCCATTTTTACAACACCCCTCTCCTTTCCTCTTCTTTCTCCTCCCTCTCTTCTCTCCTCCCCTCTCCTTCTCTCTCCTTCCCTCCTCCCTTCTCCTCTCCTTCCCTCTCCTCCCCTTTCTTCTTCTCTCCTTCTCCTGCCCCCTCTCTATTTCCCCTCTCTCTTCTTCCCCGCTTCTATCTCCTTCCCTTTCTACTCTTCTCCTCCCCTCCAGTCCCAAAGCTGGAGATTTTTAAGAAGAAATTGGACAGCCACTTGTCTGAAATGGTACAGGGTTTCCTGCCTGAGCAGGGGGTTGGACTAGAAGACCTCCAAGGTCCCTTCCAACTCTGTTATTCTTTTAAACACAAAGACAGTTTCCTGTATTATAATAAATTCTTCAAAAGCCAATGCCACGATACCTTTTACTCTGCAGAGGCCAGGATAAAAGACTCCATCATCGCAGAATTCAAGTGTCAAAGCCAATTTTGGGAGGCCTGACTTTAAAACCCACTCAGGCATGTTCATGCAAAAATCCTTGGGCCGGCCTCTCAACTTAATGCGCCTTCTTGTGTCGCCATAATGATAAAATATCGGGAGGCGATTAAACCAGCAGCTCTGTGGGTTTGGGATCAAGGAAAACGAACGCTGGCTGGAATTAGGATTTCCTCACCTTACATTTCAACGGTGTTATTAATCACTTGGACAAGGATTTGAAGGAAATGCTTGTCAGATTTGCAGATAGCAGAATAAGGGAAGGGACCTTGGAGGTCTTCTAGTCTCACCCCCACCCATCCCCGCTCAAGCAGGAGACGCTATAGTATCATTGGCTGTCCAGCCTCTTGATTTAATGGCTTGTTGCCTCCAAAAGTTGTGAGGGCTCTGTCACAACTGGAAATTAAGGAGAAATTTTCTGACAGTGGGAACAATTAACCGGTGGAACAGCTTGCCTCCAGAAGTTGTGAATGCTCCAACACTGGAGGTTTTGAAGAAGAGATTGGACAACCGTTTGTCTGAAATGGTATATAGGGTCTCCTGCTCGAGCAGGGGATGGACTAGAAGATCTCCAAGGTCCCTTCCCATTCCGTTCTTTCTGTTGTTCCAGTGATGGAGCACCCACAACTTCTGAAGGCAACTTCTGTTCCGTTGGTTGATTGTTCTCAGTGTCAGGAAATTTCTCCTTATTTCCAGGTTGAATCTCTCTTTGTCTGGCCTTCGGATGCTTTGGAAAATAGCTTGATCCCTTGTTCCTCTCTGTGGCAGCCCCTCAAATATTGGAAGACGGCTATCCTGTCTCCCCTGGTCCTTCTCTTCACTAGACTAGCCATGCCCAGTTCCTGCAACCGTTCTTCATATATTTTAACCTCCAGTCCCCTCATCATCTTTGTTGCTCTTCTCTGCACTTTTTCTAGAGTCTCCACATCTTTTTTGTAGTGTGGTGACCAAAACTGGATGCCATACTCTAGGTGTGGTCTTACTAAGGCTTTATAGAGTGGTATCAGTACCTCAATTGATCTTGATTGTATCCCTCTGTTAATGCAATTTAGCTTTGTTTTGGCTTTTCCCCCCATTGCGTCAATGACATTATCTAACCATCTCATCCTCTGCAGTCCTCTTCTCCTTTCGCCTTCCCTCTTTCCCATCATCAGTGTCTTCTCCAATGAGTCATGTCTTCTCATTAGCTGGCCAAAGGTATTTGAGTTTCAGCTTCAGGATCTGTCTTTCCAAAGAACAGTACAGGGTTGATTTCTTTCACGACCATAGCAGGGATCTCCAACCTTGGCAACATTAAGACCTGTGGACTTCAACTCCCAGAATCCTCAGCTTTGCTGGCTGAGGAATTCTAAGCGTTGAAGTCCACAGGTCTTAAAGTTGCCAAGGTTGGAGACCCCTGGGCTAGAGGCATGGGTTTAAAATAACGAGAAGAACTTATTGCTGCTTGGGAAATAAGAATCAGATGCACAGAAAAATAGCAGGAGATACCTGAATTGTTAGCAGGACTTGCAACAAAGATCTTGGAAAAATCACTAAATAATAAGTGGACTAGAACTCACTGTCTCTTGGTGATTGGCCCAAAGTCACCCAGCTGGCTTTCATGCCTAAGGCGGGACTAGAACTCATCATCTCTTGGTGATTGGCCCAAAGTCACCCAGATGACTTTCATGCCTAAGGCGGGACTAGAACTCACCATCTCCTGGTGATTGGCTCAAAGTCACCCAGTTGGCTTTCATGCCTAAGGTGGGGCTAGAACTCACCATCTCCTGGTGATTGGTCCAAAGTCACCCAGCTGGCTTTCATGCGTAAGGCAGGACTAGAACTCACCATCTCCTGGTGATTGGCCCAAAGTCACCCAGCTGACTTTCATGCCTAAGGCGGGACTAGAACTCACCATCTCCTGGTGACTGGCTCAAAGTCACCCAGTTGGCTTTCATGCCTAAGGTGGGGCTAGAACTCACCATCTCCTGGCAATTGGTCCAAAGTCACCCAGCTGACTTTCATGCCTAAGGAAGGGCTAGAACTCACCATCTCCTGGTGATTGGCTCAAAGTCACCCAGCTGGCTTTCATGCCTAAGGCGGGACTAGAACTCACCATCTCCTGGTGATTGGCCCAAAGTCACCCAGCTGACTTTCATGCCTAAGGTGGGACTAGAACTCACCATCTCCTGGTGATTGGTCCAAAGTCACCCAGCCGGCTTTCATGCCTAAGGCGGGACTAGAACTCACAATCTTGTTTACATGACAGTGGCCGAAAGCTGCTTTGCCATTCCCTGGCCCCTCTCCCTCTGTGTATATTATCCCCAACCTAGAGAAAATTGAGGTCCACCTTTCAAAGGTGCGAAAGTTTACTCCGTCATTATCTGAAAACAAAGCAAAGCAAAACTTAAAATTAAAAAAGCAAGGCCTGTTTGCGCACTTGTGGGGTTGGGGGGGGAGGGGGATTTTCTTTTCCCAGCGGCAAAACTGGCTTGCCGCTGAATGAAAACCGCGGCCCCTTCTGTCCACTGGGAACTCAGAAGAAACAGCGATGGCCTTGAGCGAGAAAAGGTGAATTTAATAGAGGGCAAAACTCAACTCTGGAAGGCAAACAGCCTGCTGGTCGGGCAAGGTTAAAATCCTTCTGGCTGGCCTAGATGGTAGAAGGAAGGGGGGAGGACTAGTGAAATTTTAAAACCGGTTCCCCCCGAAACCTTCACTTCAGCTGTTCCCCCAGAGCTGCAGCTCAGGCCCCTTTCCAAAGTGGGGAGATTGATGGAGTCTTCAGCACAGGGGTGAAATCCAGCAGGTTCTGACAGGTTCTGGAGAACCGAAGGCAGAAATTTGGAGCAGTTCGGAGAACCGGCAAATACCACCTCTGGCTGGCCCCAGAGTGGGGTAGGAATAGAGATTTTGCAGTGTCCTTCCCCTGGAATGGGGTGGGAATGGAGATTTTGCAGTATCCTTCCCCTGGAGTAGGGTGGGAATGGGGATTTTGCAGCATCCTTCCCCTGGAGTGGGGTGGGAATGGGGATTTTGAAGTATCCTTCCCCTGGAATGGGGTGGGAATGGGGATTTTGCAGCATCCTTCCCCTGGAATAGGGTGGGAATGGGGATTTTGCAGTATCCTTCCCCTGGAATAGGGTGGGAATGGGAATTTTGCAGTGTCCTTCCCGCGGAGTGGGGTGGGAATGGGGATTTTGCAGTATCCTTCCCCTGGAGTGGGGTGGGAATGGAGAGTTTGCAATATCCTTCCCCTGGAGTGGGGTGGGAATGGGGATTTTGCAGTATCCTTCCCCTGGAGTAGGGTGGGAATGGGGATTTTGCAGTGTCCTTCCCACGGAGTGAGGTGGGAATGGAGATTTTGCAGTATCCTTCCCCTGGAGTGGGGTGGGAATGGAGCATTATCCTTCCCCTGCCCCGCCCACCAAACCACACCATGCCCACCAAGCCATGCCCACAGAACCAGTTTGGACAGCTTTTTAAAAAGGTGTCCAAACACAACCAGGTGGACACCCTCACTCCCAAGTGAATTCAAACAGCAAAGTCACCCGAGAAGACAGGGCTTGTGGGTACTCTGCTCAAGCAGGAGATCCTATAGCTATGATGGGGAACCTATGGCACACATGCTGGGAGTGGCACGCAGAGCCATCTCTCCGGACACGCGAGCCATCACCCATTGCTCTTCCGGGTTCCAGCATGCTGGGCAACTGGTCTTCATGCATGGAGGGAGCTTCCAGAAACCAGAAGACCAGCCACCTGGTGCACATGCGCGCGCCGTGAAGATAATCTTCTGGTTTCCGGTGCGCGCATATGCACTGGCCACCTGGTCTTCCGGTTTCTGGCATACATGCATATGCGAAGACCAGCTGGCATGCGTGTGGCAGAAACTGGAATATGCGCACGCCACGTGGCAGGTCTTCCGGTTTTTGGCTTGCACGTGCACCTGTTTCGGCACTTGGTACCAAAAAGGTTCACCAACCCTACCCTATAGCATTTCATACAGGTGTTGTGACCCAGGCCCAAGTCGTTAGTATTAAATACAAACAGTTCGAAAACAAACAGACTTTATTAGAACAGCTGAGAATTAACTCATTCTCAGTGTAGTCCAAAAGCAAATTCTTCAAAACACCATTCCACAGTTTATCACCAACCTTGGGATAATTAGGCAAACTGCCAAAGGCTTTTCTTGGCAAAAGTTCAGAAGCAGAAGACGCTGATAAGAAATGAATACAGTGAAACAAGAAGCAATTCTCTCAACGTTGTTTTCCGGCAAAGAGCCGTTGCTGGCTTTTTAAGCCTTATGGGAGGGGCCAATCATCTCTTGGCCCTACTCCCGAGTCGTCCTCTCTGCTTTATCTGCTCCTGCCTTCTGGCAGCTCTTCTCATACGTGCACTAGGAACAGGCTCCTCCTGTTCCTCTGCCTCTCTACTGTCAGTCTCTGGAGGCTCCGAAGCCCGCACATCACTCCCCGATGGCTCTGGCCCCATCTCAAACCCTTCTGCACATGCACAGAGGATAAATAAGGTTAAAACCAGGAAGTAACGATGACTGGGCAGGTGAGCGGAGCAACCACCAGCCGCCATTGCTACCAGTTCCGCCAAACCAGTCTGAACCGGGAGCATTTCACCCCTGGTGGAGCCTCCCACAGCCACCACTACCGGTTCACCTAAACCGGATAGAACCGGCTGAATACCACCACTGGCCCATCTCCCCTAATAGGTGACCAATCCCCTCCCCTCTTAATCCATAAAGACTGAAATGGTGATTTGAATTTGTCAGGATGGCAATTAATCCCATTCTGCTTTTGGGTAATTGCACCTTGATTTAGAGAAGCGGATCGTGACTTTCCCTTGAAGTATACTTTAAGAAAATAAACCCGAAGATATATTTTCTAAGAAAAACTCATTTATTTGTTATAAAGAAAATAAAACATCTCACTAGCTAATTAGTTACATCTTGGCAAAGCTTTCCCGGCCACCTCTCCTGGCCGGAGAACAAAGAAAGTTTTAGAGAAGAAGAAAAGAATGTAGACACGCGCAGTTAGCTTACTGATAAGAACTTGGCAAGCTACGGTAAGTCTGAAAGTCCAAAAATAAGAGCTCATCTGGTAAATACAAAAACGCAGTGACAGAATTTGTCTATGGAGATTCTATGGAGTCATCCAGGTCATAGTTGTACCAAAGGTGCTTTTTCAAGCACCTTGAAAAAGCACCTTTGGGATGATTTGTATTTGCAAACTCATTGTGCAAATTCAGCAATAGTAATAGCGCTTAGACTTATATACCGCTTCACAGTGCTTTACAGCCCTCTCTAAGCGGTTTACAGAGTCAGTATATTGTCCCCAACAATCTGAGTCCTCATTTTACAGATCTCGGAAGGATGGAAGTCAACCTTGAGCTGGTGAGGATTGAACTCCTGACAGTGGGCAGAGTTAGCCTGCAATACTTCATTCTAACCATTGCCCAGGGCTCATGAAAACGTTTGTGGCAGGGGTGGGTTCTACTTACTTTTACTACCGGTTCGCAAAGGGATCGTGCGCGAGTGCGAGCATGCGCAGATCGCTTCTGATGACATCAGGGTCAGTGGGCGGAGCCTCCCGCCGGTTTTTACTACCGGTTCTATAGAACCGGTCCGAACCGGGGTCAACCCACCACTGCTTTGTGGTCCAGGAATGCTGAACCCCAGCTGATAGAACGACTCTTAGTGCGAAAATTCATCTTTACAACTCTTATTTTTCTACTAAACTTTCCAGATTCAGAATTTTGGGGACCAGCAAAAGAAGTGGAAGGCAAACCTTGTTTCCCCTTTAGGTCTTTCTAACTGGCCCTAATTGAGGTATGTAAACAGAAAAGTTATTGTATGCTAAATAAATACTAATTGATTATTTTAAATATATGTGGCAAGAGCTTAATGGCTAGATAATGAAACTTGCACCATTAATGTGGCTGTTAAACATCAGTTATTATGGTTTTATAATTAATTGAATAGTCGGAAGCGCTTAATTTTCTTTTCTTAAGGTTCAAGGGGTCAGGATCTATATGTCAGCCAATGCAAAATGTGTGAGTAAGAAGAGGATGAAGGAGAAAAAGAAATAATATATTTACCAGAATCTATTTTCTTGGTCTTTGAGGAATGAACTTACACAATTCAATTATATCAGAGGTGCGATTCAGCCCATTCGGACCAGTTCGGGCAAACCGGATGTTAATTTTAATCTGGTTCGCCAAACCATTTGTTCCAAGGACTGGTTGACCATGCCCACCACATCCTGCCCCTCCCAGGAATCTCCACGTGGCCCGTTTTGGATGCCAGGTAAGTGCAGGGTGTGCGCGGAGACTCTGGGAGGGCAAAAAACGGGCCTACAGGAAGTACTGGAAGTCCAGAAACAGGCTTGTTTCTGGCCTCCGGAGGGCGTCCGGAGCCCGGAAGAGGCCATTTTCACCCTCCTGGAGGCTTGAGAAAAGCCTCTGGAGCCTGGGGAGGGCGAAAAATGGGCCTACCAGAAGTACTGGAAGTCCGAACACGGGCCTGTTTCCAGCCTCTGGAGGGCCTCCAGTGCCCGGAGGAGGCCATTTTCATCCTCCTGGAGGTTTGTGGAAAGCCTCCAGAGCCTGGGGAGGGCAAAAACGCCCCCCCCCCGCTGCGGTGCAGGAAGCTGAGTAGGCCATGCCCCCATGGACACACCCACCCAGCAACTGGGCAGTGAACCGGTTGCTGAAATTATTCAACCCCACCCCTGATTATACTCCAGGCTTTTAGAAGAGTAGCATCTCAGGGAGAAAGCTATGAAGCTAAATTTCTCCTTATATACTTAGTACATTTTGGAATCCAGTTCTCATTCATTTCATTTATACATCTTACTTCCACTTATGACTTTATGACTGTAATTTTGTTGCTTGTATCCTTACGATTTATATTGATATTGTTTCCTGATTGCTTATTTGTACCCTATGACTATCATTAAGTGTTGTACCTTATGATTCTTGACGAATGTATCTTGTCTTTTTATGTACACTGAGAGCATATGCACCAAGACAAATTCCTTGTGTGTCCATTCACACTTGGCCAATAAAAAAATTCTATTCTATTCTATTCTATTCTATTCTATTCTATTCTATTCTATTCTATTCTATTCTATTCTACTCTAATCCCTTCTACTCTACTCTACTCTACTCTACTTTACTCTACTTATTCTATTCTACTCTACTCTACTCTACTCTACTCTACTCTAATCTCTTCTACTCTTCTCTTCTCTACTCCACTCCACTCCACTCCACTCCACTCCACTCCACTCCACTCCACTCCACTCCATTCTATTCTATTCTATTCTATTCTATTCTATTCTATTCTATTCTACTCTATTCTATTCCTTATGCGTCCCACCATGTGTCCACAACTCTGAACAATGTGAAAATTTAAAAAAAGAATGGGGAATATATTCCAACAATTTGAAGTTTTGACCTACTCTGAAAAAGGAAGGCACCACTCAATTCAACGTTCGGACATCCAGGGCAGCCCCTGAGGTCACGTGGCCACATCTTGCACTCTTGGTCACTGGCCCACATTGACGGCCGTTTGCAATATCCCACATCCACGTGACTATAATTTGCAACTTTCTTTCAAAATTCTTACATCTGGTTTTGGGGCCGAAAACCACCACCCCACCCCATAGCAAACAATGGGTTCACTTAACAACTATGACATTTGCTTAACAGCAACAGTGTTTTCTTTACAATCACCACCTTCACTTAATGACCGCTGCAAAAAAAGTCATAAAATCTAATGCTAATGCTAAAAATCTAAGGGGGTTAACCGGTTTTCCAAAGCACCTGAAAGCAGGAGAAGAAGGAACGGATGGAAATTAATCAAGGAGAGAAGCAACCTGGAACTAAGGAGAAATTTCCTGACAGAACAATTAATCAGTGGAACAACTTGCCTCCAGAAGTTGTGGGTGCTCCAACACTGGAAGTTTTTAAGAAGAGATTGGAAAAACCATTTGACTGAAATGGTATACAGTCTTCTGCTTGAGCAGGAGGTTGGACTTGAAGACCTCCAAGGTCCCTTCCAACTCTGTTATTCTGTTAATGAGGTCATGGGATGACCCACCTTACAACAATCAAGCAAAATTGTTGTAAGTCAAGAACCGCCTGTAAGGGAAGAAAGTCTTTTCTTTTGTTGCCTCAGAGAAAAGTTTGAATATAATTTGAATTGTAAACCATCCATTGATTGAGATGGGTAGAAGAAAGAAAGAAAGAAAGAAAGAAAGAAAGAAAGAAAGAAAGAAAGAAAGAAAGAAAGAAAGAAGATGGAAGGAAGGAAGAAGAGAGAAAGAGAGAAGGAATGAAAGACAAGAAAGAAAGAAAGAAAGAAAGAAAGAAAGAAAGAAAGAAAGAAAGAAAGAAAGGAAGGAAGGAAGGAAGGAAGGAAGGAAGGAAGTAAGAAAGGAAGAAAGAAGATGGAAGGGAGGAAGGAAGGGAGGGAGAAAGAAGAGAGAAAGAGAGAAGGAATGAAAGACAAAGAAAGTAAAAGAGAGAGAAAGGAAAGGAGGGAGGAAAGAAAGAAAGAAGGAAGGAAGGAAAATGGAAGGAAGGAAGGAAGGAAGGAAGAAGGAAGGAAGAAGAGAGAAAGAGAGAAGGAATGAAAGAAAAAGAAAGTAAAAGAGAGAGAGAGAGGAAGAAAAGGAAGGAAGGAAGGAAAGAAAGAAAGAAAATAAGAAAGAAAGAAAGAGAGAGAGAGAGAGAAGGAAGAAGGAGAGAAGATCAGGAAGGCCATTCTCCCTGCAAGCCGAAGCCAGCCAGCTCCCCTCCTTGCAGTGCAATATCAGAATCTACCTTCATGCTTCAGTGGCTGCTATTCACTGCTGGCTGGGGGTCTAAATCAGCCATTCTGGCCCCGTCCAGACACGGCTTTTCTTTCCAACGCTGCCGGGATGACCTCAGGTTCATCCTCCGAATGAAGCGCTTGGCATTAAATTTCATTAACCTCAGATCCCCCATAAAAAAAAAAAATGGCAAGAGGGCATCAGAGAGATACCTTTTCAAGGGTCTCGATCTCCGTCCCAGATTCCCATGAATATCAATCAGGGCAGATGGGCTGGGGGGGGTGTTTCCCCCGTGTTCCCGAAAAATAGGATTTGCAAGCTTGGGCTTCTTCAGAATCAGTTGTCCGAAAAAGGACCGTTGGGACATGGCAAAGGCTTCAAAGCCCCTTTGCTTTGAAAGACAGGCATTTTTAAGATACTGTTTTGTTTTTAAAATATTTTTAACATGTTTGGTTTTTTAAATATTGCTTTCTTTTTAAAATAGTTTTGCCTTTAAAATACTTTTTGTTTCTAAAATACTGTTTTGCTTTTAAATGATCACTTTGTTTTTAAAATACTGTTTTGTTTTTAAAACATTGCTGTAGATGTAGAACGTTTGCAGTGATTGACGCCAAAAATAAGCTTGGCTGCTAATAGGTTTGGGCCAATCACCAGGAGGTGGTGAGTTCTAGTCCCGCCTTAGGCATGAAAACCGGTTGGGTGACTTTGAGCCAATCACCAGGAGACGTGAGTTCTAGTCCGCCTTAGGCATGAAAGCTAGCTGGGTGACTTTGAACCAATCACCAGGAGACGGTGAGTTCTAGTCCCGCCTTAGGCATGAAAGCCGGCTGGGTGACTTTGAACCAATCACCAGGAGACGGTGAGTTCTAGTCCCGCCTTAGGCATGAAAGCCAGCTGGGTGACTTTGAACCAATCACCAGGAGACGGTGAGTTCTAGTCCCGCCTTAGGCATGAAAGCTAGCTGGGTGACTTTGAACCAATCCACCAGGAGACGGTGAGTTCTAGTCCCGCCTTAGGCATGAAAGCCGGTTGGGTGACTTTGAACCAATCACCAGGAGACGGTGAGTTCTAGACCTGCCTTAGGCATGAAAGCCGGCTGGGTAACTTTGAACCAATCACCAGGAGACGGTGAGTTCTAGACCTGCCTTAGGCATGAAAGCCGGCTGGATGACTTTGAACCAATCACCAGGAGACGGTGAATTCTAGTCCCGCCTTAGGCATGAAAGCCGGCTGGGTAACTTTGAACCAATCACCAGGAGACGGTGAGTTCTAGACCTGCCTTAGGCATGAAAGCCGGTTGGCTGACTTTGGGCCAATCACCAGGAGATTAACCACCGTGACAAAGAAGATCGTAAAATCGGGTGCAATTCACTTAACAACCATTTTAGCAATGAAAATTCTGGTCTCAGAATTCTCAGTTTGTAAGTCGAGGACTACCTGTAGAGAGATTCACTTCTATTGAAATCCGAAAAACACTCAGGTTTAACAATATAATAATTCACTAACTCATTTACCATTCCCCATCATCCAGTCAGAGCTGAAGAAGCTTCTTGGAGGAGAAGCGAAACGTCTTCAAAGAAAAACCAGAAATTCCAGATGCCTCTTGAGAAAGCACCTTAGGGACAACTATGACCTGGATGACTGAGAATCTCTACAAACTTTTAGCTATACAATTTGGGATGAAACCCCTTTGAATAGTGTGGGAGTAGGAACGGATTTCCAGAGGAAAAATGGCAGACTATAGGAAGCATTTGCCCTTCTGAGGACACAGACAAACCTCCAAGGGGCCTCAACGGCTCTCTAAAAAGGATGCAAATGACCAGCTGTCTGCAAGGAATATAAATCCTTCCATTCCCCACCATCCAATCAGAGCTGAAGAAGCTTCTTGGAGGAGAAGCGAAACGTCTTCAAAGAAAATGAGCCACCAGTGTTCAGCCACCGGCAAAAAAAGCTAATACAATCCTGGGTTGTATATATAGAGTCATAGTAGGATCAAGATCACGTAAAGTATTAGTAGAGCTTCATAAAACTCTAGTAAAACCATACCTGGAATACCGCAACCAATTTTGGTCACGATACTACAAAAAAGATAATGAGACTTTGGAAAAAGTTCAGAGAAGATCAACTAAGATGATCAAAGGCCTGGAGATTAAAACATATGAAGAACGGCTACAGAATTTGGGTTTGGCCAGTCTAGAGAAAAGAATTAGGGGGGACACGATAGCAATATTCCAGTATTTGAGGGGCTGCCACAAAGAAGAGGGGGGGATCAAATTATTCTCCAAAGCACCAGAGGGCAGAACAAGAAACAATGGATGGAAACTAATCAAAGAGAGAAGCAACCTGGAATTAAGGAGAAACTTTCTGATAGCGAGAACAATTAATCTGTGGAACTACTTGCCTCCAGAAGTTTTGGATGCTCCAACACTGGAAGCTTTTAAGAAGAGATTGGACAATTAACCAGTGGAACACCTTGCCTTCAGAAGTTGCGGATGCTTAATCAGTTGAGGCTTTTAAAGAAAAGACTGGACAGTCACTTATCTGAAATGGTATAGGTTCTCCTGCTTGAGCAGGGGGTTGGACTAGGTTCATGATGGCAAACTTATGGCATGCTTGCCAGAGGTGGAATGCAGAGCCCTTTATGCTGGCAGGCATGTGCAGCATTGCCCCAGGTCAGATCTCCGTGGCGTTTCTTTCATGAGCTTCTGTTTCCCTGCAAACGACGAAACAGAAGCTCAAGAAAGAAACAGATCTTACCTTGTTGTGGCCCTGCCCTCTGAGCCTATCCCATCGGAGGAAGAAAGCTCCGAGCATGAGGAAGAGGAGTCAGCCAGGCCTCCCTCTCCAGGCCCCTCCCCTCTGGCACTGTCTCAGGAGCTGGCCGAGGGAGAGGAGATTAGCCGGGAGACAGGTGTCTCGGATGAGAGTGAAGGAGAAACGTCATTTCTGGATGCACGCCTCCAAAGGCGTGATAAACGATTGCAGCAGCTCAGGAGGCGTGCTAGGGATTAGAACTGAGTCACTGGACCACACCCCAGAGACTATATAATAGAGGGTGGTGGCCAGTGATCCCTGTGACGAACAAAAATAAACCTTGGATAGTCACTAAAGCCTCGTCCGAAACTGCTGAGAGGAATATTATTTCTGTTGGACTCTTGTACGCTGAGTATATTATCTTTCTGTTTCTGTTTCTGTGGAAATAAAAGCACTTGGCAGACGGTGTGTATATCGCTGCCAAGTTGGAGATAAGGACCTGGGTGTGTGCCAAGTGCTTCCTTAACCCTCAGCTGGCTGTGTTTGTGTGTGTGTGTGGACGGGGACAGATCATACCTCTTGCCACGCTGCCGGTGTTGGGATGCCCCGCCTCCTGCCAGCCAGCTGGTCTTCGGGTCTCTGCTGTGCATGCATGCGTGTCTGCGCATTTATATGCGCATGTCTGCGCATGTCTGCACATGCCTGCACCTTTCAGTTTGGGCATGCACACACACACAGGTTGGGCACTTGGTGCCTAAAAGTTTCGCCATCACTGGACTAGGTCCTTTCTATTCTTCGAGGCTCAAGGTTCAAAGAGCCGCAGTGGTTAGAGTGCAGTACTGCAGGCTACTTCTGTTGACTGCCGGCTGCCTGCAATTTGGCAGTTCGAATCTCACCAGGCTCAAGATTGACTCAGCCTTCCATCCTTCCGAGGCGGTTAAAATGAGGACCCAGATTGTTCGGGGCAATATGCTGACTCTGTAAACCGCTTAGAGAGGGCTGCAAAGCACAATGAAGCCTTGATAGTACAGGGGTTTAGTGCACCCTGTAATTAACACAGCTGCCTGCAATTTCTGCTGGTTCGAATCTCTCCAAGGCTCAAGGTTGACTCAGCCTTCCATCCTTTCTAAGGTAGGTGAAATGAGGACCCAGTTTGTGGGGGCAATAAGCTGACTTTGTATAAAATATACAAAAGAATGAAGGCTATTGCTTAACGCATTGTAAGCCGCCCTGAGTCTCCGGAGAAGGGCGGCATATAAATCAAATTAAAAAAAAAAAAAAAGCGGTGTATCAGTCTAAGTGTTATTGCTAAAAAACAAGAAAGGCCACTTGCCTCCTGACAAAGCACCTTTGGGACAATCATGACCCTGGATGACTGAGAATCTCCATAGACTTTTAACTCGCCAATATTTGAAGACACTTTTGTTATGTTCCATAATCATATCTACATCCCATCCTGTCCATATGGATTGCAAACTAGGTGTAGATGTTAGGTCATGGGGAAACATCTGGGTTGAGGGGGGGTGGTACTGCACAGGAATCCCCCCCCTTTGAGTGCAACGTGTGGTGTCGTGTGTCAAGGTTTGACGGTCTCCACTACCATTTGCGCGACGGCCATCTGTAACTTATTAAAACGGATTAATTGAAGTAACCTTGGGGGAATAGGGGACCTGTCAATCATTCCCTGCATCCGTTGCTGAAATGACAACTGAAAAGCCGACAAGAGGCAGGGAGGAGGTGACATTAGCAAATGGAACATTGTGATACACCGATCAAATCAACGAAATGGGCGGGCGTCCCCTTCTGCGCATATTTTATTTCGGCAGTAAACCCGTTGGGGAAGGAGGAAAAGGAGGGCTTGTTGTAAACAGGCTCAAATATTCACAGTTTTCTTGCGGCCCCTTAAGTATGTGTCTGCAGTACAAACGCCGATCCATCGCTTTATATGCACCTAGCCCTCGACTAAGGGACGTGGTGGCTCAGTGGCTAAAATGCTGAGCTTGTCAATTGAAAGGTCAGCAGTTCAGCGGTTCGAATCCCTAGCGCTGCGTAACGGAGTGAGCTCCCGTTACTTGTCCCAGCTTCTGCCAACCTAGCAGTTTGAAAGCACGTAAAAAAAGTAGAAAAATAGGGATCACCTTTGGTGGGAAGGTAACAGCGTTCCGTGTGTCTTTGGCATTGAGTCACGCCGGCCACATGACCACAGAGACATCTTCGGACAGCGCTGGCTCTTCGGCTTTGAAACGGAGATGAGCACCGCCCCCTAGTGTCGGGAACGACTAGCACATATGTGCAAGGGGAACCTCCACCTTTAGCCCACGACTTACAACCACAACTGAGCCCCAGATTTCTGATGCTAACCGTTGGGATGGATATTAAGTGTGTTTCGTCCATTCTATAACATTTCTCTTTTGACACAGTTGTTAAGTGAGACTGCAGTTGATAAGTGAATCATGCGGTTATTAAGCGAATTCGGCTTCCCCCATTTGACTTTGCTTGTCGGATATCAGCTGGGAAGGTTAGATGTGGTGATCCCTGGGACACTGCAACCGTCATAAAAGAATGAAATATTTTGAGAAATATTAAAAAGGCAGAATATTATATTCCCCTGGATGAGAAATGGAGAAACATGCTCTTGGAAAGCAGCTCCCACCTTCCTTAATAGCCCATAGCAGATGTCAGCACTTAAGAGATAAAGAGATAGATAGCTCTATTCGTAAGCAAATTCCCTGCAGCAAGGTCTGAACAAAGGTAGGGTTAGCCCTCAGCCATAATAGGAATTGCCCAACAAGCCCCTTCCTTGCATCAGCCCAAACTTCAACCAAACCTAGCTCAGACAAACTCCTAGGATTTGTACATGGCCCCATGGGAGTCTGACAACCAATAGAATGCATGTTCTCACACAGGAACAGGAAGCTCAAGTTCAAAGGCCAGGAAAAGGTATAAAAACTCCTCCCTCTCAACTCCCTGGGGCCAGCTGCACCAGATCCAAATGTTCTTGGTGGTTCTGCTTCACCAGTATATGGACCCTCTTTCCAATCAGCCTCCAGCCTCCATTTTGTCTCCAGTGCCTTTCTCCCGGCTTGGAACTGAACCAGATGGATATTTCTTCCAACATCAGAAGCGTGAAAAATGGTCACAAGTCACTTTTTTTCGGTGCCGTTGTAACTTTGAATGATCATTTTTTAAAAATGGTTCTAAGTTGAGGACTACCTATAATAAGTTCTCCTGCCTCGAACTGGAGGTTGGATTAGATTAGAAGACTTCCAAAGTCCCTTCTAGCCCTATAGAGTCTATGATTCTATGACCACAGAGACAGATTTTCTCTAAGGTAGTGTTTCTCAACCTTAGCAACTTTAGGACGTGTGGACTTCAACTCCCAGAAGTCCCTAACCAGCCTTCCTGGCTAGGGAATTCTGGGAGTTGAAGTCCATACATCTTAAGAGTTAGGCTGGGCAATGAACCTGATTGGTTGCAATGGAGTGGCCAATGAGAAATAGTTAAGGGAAGGACAGGTAGAACTTAGGGATTTAGGCACATGATTCTCAGTTTGGGCTTCACAATACAGGTAGTCCTCAACTTAAAATAATTCACTTAGTGACTATTCAAAGTTACGACAGCACTAAAAAGGCGAGTTATGACCATTTTTCACACTTACGACCGTTGTAGCATCCCCTTGGTCACCTGATCAAAACTGAGAAGCTTGGGAACAGACTCACATTTATGACGGCTGCAGCGTCCCGGGGTCATGTGATCTCCTCAAGCAAAATCCATGGGGAATCCAGATTCATTTAACAACCGTGTTTCTTACTTAACAACTGCGGTGATTCACTTAACAATGGTGGCGAGGAAGGTTGTTAAATGGGATGAAATTCAATTTAATGTTTCATTTAGCGACAAAAATTGGGGAGGGCTCAGTTGGGGTCATAAATTGAGGACTGCCTGCCTGGAAAGAGCTTTTTCTGTTGGGAGACCCATTTTTCCCCAGCTCCCATGGGACCAGGACAGAAATTAGTCACACCAACTAGAAGGATCTTGACAGACTTGAACATTGTCAAACTATTCTCTAAAGCACCTGAGGGTAGAACAAGAAGCAATGGGTGGAAACTCATCAAGGAGAGAAGCAACTTAGAACTAAGGAGAAATTTCCTGACGGTGAAAATAATTAATCAGTGGAACAACTTGCCACCAGAAGTTGTGGATGCTCCAACACTGGAAGTTTTTAAGATGAGGTTGGATAACCATTTGTCTGAAGTGGTGTAGGGTTTCCTGCCTGGGCAGGGGGTTGGACTAGAAGACCTCCAAGGTCTCTTACAACTCTGTTATTCTATTTCTACTGGGTGCTATCTAACAAAATGAAATTCAATGGTGAAAAAAGTAAGGTTCTACATTTGGGCGAGAAAAACCAAATGCACAGGTACAGCAATCTGGGAGTCCTCCTGGATACGCAGCTGTCCTTGGAGGAACATCTGACGGCTGTAACCAGGGGGACCTTTTGTCAGGTTCGCCTGATTCGCCAGTTGTGGCCCTTTGACTTGATCCCGATGCCCTGTGCACAGTCACACATGCCCTCGTCACCTTTCGCCTTGACTACTGCAACGCTCTCTACATGGGGCTCCCCTTGAAGAGCACCCGGAGGCTCCAACTGGTCCAGAACGCAGCAGCGCGGGTAGTGACGGGAGCAGCATGGTGCTCCCATGTAACACCGCTCCTGCGCGAGCTGCACTGGCTCCCAGTGGTCTTCCGGGTGCGCTTCAAGGTGTTGGTTATCACCTTTAAAGCGCTCCATGGCATAGGGCCTAGCTATCTTCGAGACCGCCTGCTGCTACCGACGACCTCCCATCGACCCGTGCGCTCCCATAGAGAGGGCCTCCTCGGGGTGCCATCAGCCAAACAGTGCAGGCTGGTGACCCCCAGGGGGAGGGCCTTCTCTGTGGGGGCTCCCACCCTCTGGAATCAGCTGCCCCCAGAGATAAGGAGAATCCAAGACCTCAGTGCCTTCCGCCGTGCCCTTAAAACCTTCCTTTTCCAGCAAGCCGGGCTGGCCTAATTTTTTAAGTGTTTTTAAGTGTTTTGTTTATTGTTTTTATTTAATTGGGCCAAATTTATATATATATATATTTTAACTGTATTTTAATATTTGTACTTGATGTTTTTACTTGGCTGTTCACCGCCCTGAGTCCTCAGGGAGAAGGGCGGTATACAAATTCAAAATAAAATAAAAAAAATAAAAATAAAAATAAATATGTGGTACCTCACTCAATAGTGGTAATTGTGAGAGGGATCTTGGAGTCCTAGTGGATAATCGCTTAATATGAGCCAGCCGTGTGCAACAGCTGCCAAAAAAGCCAACACAGTTCTAGGCTGCATAAACAGAGGGATAGAATCAAGATCATAAACTTATAAAGTTAATACCACTTTATAAGGCCTTGGTAAGGCCACACTTGGAATACTGCACACAGTTTTGGTCGCCACGATGTAAAAAAGATGTTGAGAGTCTAGAAAGAATGCAGAGAAGAGCATCAAGGATGATGAGGGGACTGGAGACTAAAACATGAATGATTGCAGGAACTGGGTATGTCTAGTTTAATGAAAAGAAGGACTAGGGGAGACATGATAGCATTGTTTCAATATCTCAGGGGCTGCTATAAAGAAGAGGGAGTCGAGCTATTCTCCAAAGTACCTGAAGGCAGAACAAGAAGCAATGGGTGGAAACTCATCAAGGAGAGAAGCAACTTAGAACTAAGGAGAAATTTCCTGACCCTTAGAACAATTAATTAGTGGAACAACTTGCCACCAGAAGTTGTGGATGCTCCAACACTGGAAGCTTTTAAGAAGAGATTGGACAACCATTTGTCTGAAATGATGTAGGGTTACCTGCCTAAACAGGGGGTGGACTAGAAGACCTCCAAGGCCCCTTCCAACTCTGCTATTCTATTCTATTAAGTGAATTTTGCCGCATTTTATGACCTTTCTTGCCACAAGTGAACCTGTTAAATTAATAGAATGGTTGTTAAATGAATCTGGCTTCCACATTGAACTGCTTCTCAAAGTAAATCAATGGGAAGCCAAGTCCACTTAACAACCGGGTTACTAACTTAACAACTGCAGTGATTCACTTACCAACGGTGGTGAGAAAGGTCGTAAAATGGGGCAAAAATCACTTAACAACTCTCTTGCTTAGCAACAAAAATTTGGGGCTCCCTTGTGGTCATAATTCAAGGATGCTCGAAGTTGTGGATGCTCCAACACTGGAAGCTTTTAAGAAGAGATTGGACAACCATTTGTCTGAAATGATGTAGGGTTTCCTGCCTAAGCAGGGGGTTGGACTAGAAGACCTCCAAGGTCCCTTCCAATTCTGTTATTCTATTTCTATTTCAACCGTCTTGAAGCCACAAAAACTCATCCCAGGTCTTTGCCCGTCACTCAAGTAGTTAAATTCATTTTGCCGTTGACAATTAATGTCGGGAGGCCCATCCCATAGATCTCTTAAGAGAGACCACAACAGGGCAATTAACCCACTAATACACTAAGCTATTACATTGCTATGTCTCTTATTTTAGCCCGAGGTGATTTGAAACGCATTGGATTAAAGGATATTACAGGAGATAGCATGAAAAATAGTTTAATGTAATGAGTCGTCCCATGACGTCTGCTATTAAAGATGATTTGCGGTCAAAAACTACAACATGCAGGAGTTCAACCATTTAGAAAGTTAGGAGGAAGGGGGAGCCTTAACTGTTTCCTGACTCACTGGAATAAAGGGGAGAAGTTATAATACACACTTAACTCTACCAGTTTGGCCTAGTGCTTAAGGCTAGAAACCAGGAGACTGTGAGTTCTAGTCCCGCCTTAGCTTTGAAAGCTGACCTTGGGTGACTTTGGACCAATCACTAGGAGGTGGTGAGTTCTAGTTCCACATTATGTATGAAAGCTTGCTGAGTGACTTTGGACCAATTGCCAGGCAAATGTGAATTCTTCTAGCCCCACTTTAGGCATAAAAGCTGACTGGGTGACTTTGGGCCAATCACTGGGAGACTGTGAGTTCTAGTCCCACCTTAGGCATGAAAGCCTGCTGAATGATTTGAGGCCAAACTCCCCCCTCCTTTCTCTCTTTGATCGTTGATTGTTCTCACTGTCAGAAAATCTCTCCTTATTTCCAGGTTGAATCTCTCCTTGTTCAATTTCCATCCATTATTCCTTGTCTGGCCTTCGGGTGCCTTGGAAAACAGCTTGACCCCCTCCTCTCTGTGCCAGCCCCTCAAATATTGGAAGACGGCTATCCTGTCTCCCCTGGTCCTTATCATAATCATAAGTTTATTTGTCAAGCATATATAAGATATAACAGGTAAAAGTATAAACATAATTTGAATACATGAAAAGAGTAAGTAAAAAGGAATATTAGGACAGGGACGGTAGGCACGCTGGTGCGCGTATGCACACTCCTTACAGACCTCTTAGGAATGGGGTGAGGTCAACAGTAGACAGTTTAAGGTTAAAGTTTGGGGTTTGGGGAAAGAAACTACAGATTCAGCTAGTGCATTCCAGGCATTGACCACTCTGTTGCTGAAGTCGTATTTTCTGCAATTGAGTTTGGAACGGTTTACCTTGAGTTTGTATCTATTATTTGCTCGTGTATTGTTGTGGTTGAAGCTGAAGTAGTCATTGACAGGAAGGAGATTGTGGCAGATAATTTTATGAACTATGCTTAGGTTAAACTGAAGTCGGCGTAGTTCTAAGTTGTCTAAGCCCAAAATTTGGAGTCTGGTGGCATAAGGTATTTTACTGCGGTTAGAGGAATGGAGGACTCTTCTCGTAAAATATCCTTCTCTTCACTAGACTAGCTATGTGCAGTTCCTGCAACTGTTCATTGTACGTTTTAGCCTCCAGTCCCCTCATCATCTTGGTTGCAAGTAGAATGTTTCTCCTGATTGTGACACCAACAATGTCACAATCAGGTGACGCCTTAGGCAGTGAGATCAGCTCAAAAGATTCTGACTGCTCCATCTGCCACAGCCAATTCTGCTTTGGGCAGCAGGAAAAGCTGGTTCTTTCAAATAAGATTCTTCTCTTAGACCAGGGGTCGGCAACCTTAAACACTCAAAGAGCCACAAAGGTCCTAACTGGAAGCCCCCATTCAATTCTGGAGCCGACCAGACGTCCGGTTCCCCCATCATAGAGTCTCCTCCTAGTATGGCATCCTTTTTCCTCTACCTGTCCTAACCGAAAGCCCTATCAAATTGTAGAGACGATTGGCGACAGGGAGCCTCAGCAGAGGGATGAAAGAGCCACATGCGGCTCCAGAGCCGCAGGTTGCTGACCCCTGTCCTAGACCTACCACATCACTGATCTAGATCAGTGGCTTGAACCCCTGGAGAAAAGAAGAACTAGGAGTGACGTGATTAGCAGAATTCCAGTATTTGAGGGGTTGCCACAAAGAAGAGAGGGGCAACTTATTTTCCAAAGCTCCAGAAGGCAAGACAAGGAATAATGGATGGAAACTAATCAAAGAGAGAAGCAACCAAGAAATAAGGAGAAACTTCCTAACAGTGCGGAAAATTAACCCGTGGAACAGCTTGCCACCAGAAGTTGTGGGTGCACCATCACTGGAGGTTTTTAAGAAGAGATTGGACAGCCATTTTGTCTAGAATGGTATAGATAGAATCCCCTGCTTGAGGAGAGGGTCGGACTAGGTGACCTCGAAGGTCCCTTCCAGCTCATTCTATTCTTCTCAGCTTGCAAGCTTTGGCCCTAAGTTCTCACAGCATTGGTTGCCAGCCAGTCTTGGGAAGAAACAACAGACGGAAGAAACTTCACGTTAAAAAAATACCCGGCTGGTGATAGGAAAACGACACTCTGGCCTATGATGGGCCTGTAATTTCATCAGCTTCTTCTCTGAGCTGATACCGAGTGACACGGCTATTGTATATGTAACAGCTCAAGCCGGTGATGAGGTTGTCAGTTCCACCTAATGTGGCCGCTTGACAGGCCGACTTATTTATTTATTTCTCCTCCCGGATGTTCCCTCTTTTTCTCCTGAGAAGAGAGCAGTGAAATTGAAGGAGAAAAGGTCACTCAGGGCCTGGTCATTTGCTCTGCCCCTCAGACGCGTCTCGTTCCCTTGCAGGAAAATTGGAGGGGACAGGTAGCTTTTTCTCCGGGGCGGGCGAGAGGAATCTATGCCACGCCAGAGTGACATCTGAAAGGAAAACCTCGTTAGAATGGCAGTAAGATGGCCAGGAATGTAACTGGTTCGTAATGAATTTCAAAGGCGCGAAGAGCCGCGGTTATTGTTAGTGGCATCTGGAACCGCCAAAAGCAACGGGAACGGCATGGCGGATCAGAAAGGAAGGATGAGAGTGGGGGGCTGACTTCTTCGGCCACTCCGTCACAATGAACGGTTGCAGGAACTGGGCACGGCTAGTCTAGTGAAGAGAAGGACCAGGGCAGGGGTGGGTTCTAAATTTTTTACTACCAGTTCTGTGGGCGTGGCTTATTTTGTGGGTGTGGTTTAGAGGTCATGTGACTAGGTGGGCATGGCTAGCTGGTCAGAGTCATTTCTGGAAGGTCCTCGCATTTACGACCAGTCCTCGCACTTACGAGCCGACTCGTTTGTTTGCTTTTAACACTGATCAGCTGTAGGACGGCCCTTTGAAGCCCCGCGGCAAGAGTTTAAACAGTTTTTTTCCCTCTAGTCATCAGCTGGGACTCAGGAGGCAGCAATAGATTGGGGATGGGACCAAATAAAAGGTAAGAATAACGTGGGGGGGTGGGACGGCGGGCGGGGAGAACCGGTTTGGTGATGTCATATCGTCACCGCTACCGGCTCGGCCGAACCGGACTGAACCGGGAGGAACCCACCACTGGACCAGGGGAGACAGGATAGCAGTCTTCCAATATTTGAGGGGCTCCCACAGAGAGGATGGGGGTGTCAAGCTATTTTCCAAAGCACCCAAAGGCCAGACAAGGAATAATGGATGGAAACTGAACAACCTGGAAATAAGGAGAAATTTTCTGACAGGGAGAACAATCAACCCATGGAACAGAAGTTGTCTTCGGAATGCTCCAACACCGGGGGGGGGGGGTTTCAAGAAGAGACTAGATAACCATTTGTCTGAAATGATACAGGTTTACTGGCTGAACAGGGGGTTGGACTAAAAGACCTCCAAGGTCCCTTCCAACTTGGTGGCGCAGCAGACTAAAGTGTTGTTAAGTAGCACCAGCTGCCTGCAATTACTGCAAGTTCAAATCTCACCAGGCTCAAGGTTGACTCAGCCTTCCATCCTTTCAAAGGTAGGTAAAATGAGGACCCAGATTGTGGGGCAATAAGCTGACTTTGTATAAAAAAGAACACCGTTTTGGGGGGGGCCCGAAAGCCCTACTAAGCAGGTATATACAAAAGTATGAAGGCTATTGCTTAACGCATTGTAAGACGCCCTGAGTCTCCGGAGAAGGGCAGCATATAAATCGAATCAATAAATAAATAAATAAACCGGACCTGGTGGCTCAGCAGACTGATAGCCTTGTGATTAACACCAGCTGTCTGCAATTACTGTAAGTTCGAATCTCGCCAAGGCTCAGGGTTGACTCAGCCTTCCATCCTTTCTAAGGTAGGTAAATTGAGGACCCAGTTTGTGGGGGCAATAAGCTGACTTGGTATAAATATACAAAAGGATGAAGGCTATTGCTTAACGCATTGTAAGCCGCCCTGAGTCTCCGGAGAATGGCGGCATATAAATCAAATTATAAATAAATAAATAAATAAATAAATAAATAAATAAATAAATAAATAAATAAACTTTGTTATTCTGTTATATAATCCACTAGTGCTAAGTCTTATCTCTGGATTCCTTTTAGAACTTTCATCATTAAAAAATTTCCTCCCCCAAAAAATCCATTTACAGAGCACCTGAAGGCCAGACAAGGCATAATAGATGGAAACTGATCAAGGAGAGATTCAACCTGGAAATAAGGAGAAATTTTCCGACAGTGAGAAACAATCAACCAATGGAACAGAAGTTGCCTTCGGAAGTTGTGGGAGCTTCATCACTGGAGGCTTTCAAGAAGAGACTGGACTGCCGTCTGTCAGAAATGGTGTAAGGTCTCCTGCTTGAGCGGGGGGTTGGACTAGATGACCTACAAGGTCCCTTCCAACTCTGTTAATCTTTCACTGCCTTGCTACATGGAAGGAGAGGGACTCTTCCTGCCAAATGCTCACCAATGGCGTGTGAAAATGAGCGTGTGATGGTCATGATGTTTTTCCTGTGCATGCCTGTTACAGGTTCACACTCATTGATCTGGTCTGAGTGGTGAAACTCCTCTCCCCCCAGGACCAAATATATACAGGCAGTCCTCAATTTACGGCCACAACCTTTCTGTGGCTAAGTGAGACGTACGTTCAGTGAGTTGGGCCCCCATTTTGCCACCTTTAACCGTCGTTAAGCGAATCATTGCACTTTGATAAGTTAGTAACCCCCTGATGAAGTGAATCTGGCTTCCCCCATTGACTTTGCAGTGTCGGAAAAGGGGATCATGTGACTTTGGGGCACAGCAACGGTCGTAAGTATGAACCGGTTGCCAAGCATCTGAATTCTGATCATGTGGGTGCTGCTAAGGTCATAAGTGTGAAAAATGGTCATACGTCACTATTTTCAGTACCGTTGTAACTTTCAACGGTCACTAAATGAATCACAGGTAGTCCTCGACTTACAACCATTCGTTTAAATGTCTGTGGAGATTCTCAGTCATTCAGGTCGTACTTGTCTCAAAGGTGCTTTTTTTCAAAAGGCAAATGAAATGTTTAAACAATCCACTTTTTTGGGAGGGAAAAGCACCTTTGAGGCAACCATTCGTTTAGTGACCGTTCGAAGTTACAACTGCACCGAAAAAAGTGACTTAGGACCATTTTCCACACTTACGACCGTTGCAAGCATCCCGGTGATCCCACAATCAAAATTCAGACGCTTGGCAACTGACTCATATTTATGACCGTTGCAGCATTCCGGCGAGTCACGAACTTCTGACAAGCAAAGACAATGGGGACAATGGGGGAAGCCAGATTCATTTAACAACCAGGTTACTAATTTAACAACTGCAGTGCTTCACTTAACAACCATGTCAAGAAAGGTCGTAAAAATGGGGCAAAACACACTTAACGGTCTCGTTCGGTGACAGAAATTTTAGGCTATTGCGGTTGTAATTCGAGGACTCCCTGTTTTTAGGAATCCTTGGTCTGCATGCTTTCAAGGGTGGTATTTTTGTCTCCACCATGAAGATTAAGAATATGGTTTCATAAAATACGGATTTGGAGGAATCCAGATTCCTTATCAGGGGCATATTTTCCCTCTCTATCTTATAAAATAGTCATCCCATCAGCTGTGTAAGCATGGACAAGGAGAATACAGAAGAAATAATAATATTTATGCATCTCTTGATAGGTTTCATGCGCTGGGGGCTACGAGTACAGCGATGGGGATAATGGGGCATGAGTCACTGGCTAATTGAGCTTCTGCTGAGTATTTATTTATTAATGCTATTCTGCGTCAATTATGAGGTTAGAAGACAGGGGTTTATTTCCCTTCCCAAATGATTTATTAAACAATCTTTGTTCATTTGTGATGTGGGATCCATGATGGATGGATGCGCTATAAACATATTGCATTGCCCCATATGCTAACACAGGTAGTCCTCGACTTACGACCACAACTGAGCCCAGAATTCCTGACAGTGAGAACAATTAATCAATGGAACAACTTGGGGCTCCCCCTTGGGGTGCACCTGGAGGCTCCAGTTGGTCCAGAATGCGGCCGCGCGGGGGATTATGAGAGCGACGGGGCGCTCCCATATGACACCTCTCCTGCGCGAGCTGCACTGGCTTCCGGTGGTCTTCCGGGTGCGCTTCAAGGTGTTGGTGACCACCTTTAAAGCGCTCCATGGCTTAGGGCCGGGGTATCTACGAGACCGCCTGCTGCCGCCAATAGCCTCCCACCGGCCAGTACGCTCGCACAGAGAGGGCCTCCTCAGGGTGCCGACGGCCAGACAATGTCGGCTGGCGACCCCCAGGGGGAGACCCTTCTCTGTGGCAGCACCTGCCCTCTGGAACGACCTACCCCCAGAGATACGCACGATATCAGACCTCCGGACTTTTCATTGGGCCCTGAAAACACACCTATTCCATCTGGCCGGGCTGGCTTGATCCCATCCTTTCGGTTTTAATTTGAAATTGGTTTTAACTGGGTTGTTTTAAATTGAGGGCCAAAATTATTTAATGTCTTTTAAACTGTTTTTTAAATTTTATATGTTACAGTATGTTTTATCTCGGCACCCTGAGTCCTGTTGGAGAAGGGCGGTATAAAAATCAAATCAAATAAAAAATAAATAACTTGCCTCCAGAAGTTGTAAATGCTTCAACACTGGAAGTTTTTAATAATAATAATAATAATAATAATAATAATAATAATAATAATAATAATAATAATAATAATAATAGTAATAGTAATAGTAATAGTAATAGTAATAGTAATAATTTTATTTCTATACCGCCCTTCTCCCGAAGGACTCAGGGCGGTGTACAGCCAATTTAAAAACACAAGACACAACAATGATTAAAAATTAAAATAATTAAATAGATTTGGCCGATTTAAAACCCCAAAAATTTAAAATACCCCAATTTAAAATTATTATGTTGATAGCCCGGCCTGGCGGAACAACAGGGTCTTCAGAAGAGATTGGATCACCATTTGGCTGAAATAGTGTAGGGCAGTGATGCCAACCTTTTTGACGTCACGTGCCAAAGTGGGCGGAGTGTGGCAAGGTGGCCCACATGTGTGCCCACACCCATAATTCAATGCCCCCCCCACATTTTTAGCACATGATGGCACAGTGGGCCCAGTAGGCCTGTTTTCCACCCTCCCCAGGCTCCAGAGGCTTTCTAGGAGCCTGGGGAGGGTGAAAACAGCCTTCCCCACCCTCCCGGAGGCCCTCCGGAGGCTGGAAACAGCCCATTCCCCAACTTCTGGTAGGACTGAAAAGCCCAAAAATCAGCTGGCTGGCGCACACATGCACACTGGAGCTGAGTTACGGCAACGCTCGCGTGCCCAATGATACGGCTCCGTGTGCCACCTGTGGCACCTGTGCCATAGGTTCGCCATCACAGGTGTAGGGTTTCCTGCCCAAGCAGGGGGCTGGACTAGAAGACCTCAAATGCCCCTTCCAACTCTGTTATTTTATCATTCTAATTTATGTTCCTAAATGAGAAATTTGTTAAGTGAGTTTTGTCCCATTTTACGACTTTTCTGGCCACAGTTCTTAAGTGAATCACTGCAGTTGTTAAGTTAGTAACCCGGTTGTTAAGTGAATCTGGTTTCCCCCATTGACGTTGCTCGTCAGAAGGTTGCAAAAAGGGATCCCATGACCCTCAGGACATTGAAACTGTCATAAATATGAACCAGTGGCCAAACCGCCGAATGTAAATCATGTGAGCACGGGGATGCTGCAACGGTCATAAGTGTGAAAACTGTCATTTTTTCAGTGCCGTTGTAACTTCAAACGGTCACTAAACAAACTGTTGTAAGTGGGGTACTACTGGTACCTATATTTCTTTGCTGATAAAATGGGAGTCTTTTGAAAAGCAGACATACCAAATGTGTTCGGGCAACTTTATCTGGATGGCAAAAATTCTTTGAGCACTAGAACACAGAACATACAGACACAGATTAACAGAGTTGGAAGAGACCTTGTAGGTCATCTAGTCCACCCCCCCACCCCCATCCCACATGCAGTTTTGGTCACCACACTATAAAAAAGATGTTGAGACTCTAGAAAGAGTGCAGAGAAGAGCAACCAGGATGATTAGGGGACTGGAGGCTAAAACATATGAAGAACGGTTGCAGGAACTGGGCATGGCTAGTCTAGTGAAGAGAAGGATCAGGGGAGACAGATTATAGATTAACAGAGTTGGAAGGGACCTTGTAGGTCATCTAGTCCAACCCCCAACCCAAGCAGAAGACCCTACAACATTTCTGACAGATGGCAGTCCAGTCTCTTCTTGAAAGCTTCCAGGGATGAAGCTCCCACAACTTCCGAAGGCAACTTTTGTTCCATGGGTTGATTGCTCTCACTGTCAGGAAATTTCTCCTTATTTCCAGGGTGAATCTCTCCTTGATCCGTTTCCATCCATTTTATTCCTTGTCTGGCCTTCGGGTGCTTTGGAAAACAGCTTGACCCCCTTCCTCCTCTCTGGGGCAGCCCCTCAAATATTGGAAGATGCTATCATGTCTCCCCTAGTCCTTCGCTTCACTAGACTAGCCATGCCCAGTTCCTGCAACCGTTCATCATATGTTTTAGCCTCCAGTCCCCTCATCATCCTGGTTGCTCTCCTCTGCACTCTTTCTAGAGTCTCAACATCTTTTTTTATAGTATGGTGACCAAAACTGGATGCAGTACTCTTGGTGTGGTCTTACTAAGGCTTTATAGTGTCACAAGTAAATGCCTTATTCTCCATTATGTAAATAGTACATGAACAGGGTATCAGGGGTTAACTTATTCTTCACCTCTTAATGTATTCATATTTCACCACTCCCATATCTAGCTCCACCCATTGTATATATAAGGAGCTGCATACGTCCATTCTGTGCTTCTATCTGTGAATATTCAGTGAATATAGAATGCCTTATGTAAATAAACAGTGATTTAGTTGAATTGATAATTCTCAACTTATTTATTGAGTCTGATCCTGAAAATATCGTAACAATCTGGTAGCAGAAGATGGTTGAATTGACTCAATAAAAACTTAAACATGTCTAAAAGAGATAGGCCCAACACCAGGGCATACAGCAAAGAAATGGAAGCGGATCAAGAAATAATCGATGAGTCCACGAATGCAATTTCGAGAGAATCTGAAGAATACACTACACACGACGAAGAAATAATAAATGAAAATGATGACCAAGAAGAAAACGAAATAGAAAACAACGAACTCAGGTCAGAGATACTAAAACTTTTAAAAAGCCAAAAGAGCAATGAAAGTCTCGTCGCGAACCTCCAAGATATACTAAAAAACAACGGAGCAGCGAGAGAGAAGCACATCGTTACTGAAAAATCAAAAGACTCAAAAATAGTGAGTAATATGCTTGCAGATAAAAACGCAACGAAGAAGAAAACCAACAATCCCGCACAAAATTTCGAATGGCAGCCATCTTGGTTTCAACAGACCCCTAAGATGAGCGAAGCAGAGCCAATCAGAAAGCAGGATTAAAAATATCTGGCGCGAAAAGCCTTACTCGATGCAAAAATGAAAGAGAAAAAAATATATACCTCAGAAGAATCAGACACAGAGAACGAAGAAGATTCAATAGACATGCAAGTAAAGTCAGCAATGAAAACGCTTTTTGCAGCATTTGGACCAAAACTGAAGATCACCAAAAAATCAACAAAAAAACAAGCAAGCGAGCCAACGCCTCAAAATCTACCCGCTCCTATCCAGACGGCGAGAGCACCGACACCTGAGCCCAGAGAGCCCTGCAGATACCGCCCCACGCCACAGACTAATCCAAGGACCAGCGCCTTCAGCGAAAGAAAACGAGCGCCCGCTATCACCAGGACTCCAAAGATCGAGCCGGAGACTGATTCATCGGAAGAAGAACAAAGCGAGGGAGCTGCAGCAGCGAGAACCTCTCACAGTGACTCCAGGAACGAAATGAGCAACGCGCATGCGCAAGACTACACAGACAACTTCGGAAGACATGAGATGCGGAGAGAATCATGCAAACTCGTTGCGAGCATCCCCACGCCGTTTTGCAACTTTCACCATTTGCAAGACCACGGACTACCTCCGGTTGTAAGTAATGGACCCAACAATGTTGGGAATTTACCCAATGACTTCCCAAAGCTGAGGATAGATGGCATTAATTTGCAAGAATGGTATCAGCAGCTCCAGGTTGTCTTTATGAAAGAAAATTTACTCTTTTTTATTACTAACCCCCCCCCAAAAGACCTTGGACTCTAAAGTTAGATTGCCTACACCATAGAGCATTCTTCTTATTAATTTCCAGTGTATCTCCTGCCATGTATCACAGTATTAAGCAAAATCTGACTGTCTCAGAAATTATTCAATGCATGTTTAATTTATTTCACAGTGAAAGTGTAGCCACTACCACAAGAATGTCTAAAAATTTCTTCTCTTCTAGGATAAAGCCAAGGGTTTCCATAAGTGAACATTTAATATCTTTAAACAAAACTAGAGCAGAACTACACTTAAGGGGGGAAGTGATTTCAGATCAAACGATGAAAAGTGTTATCATCAACTCACTTGACCCATCATGGGATAATTATATGTCACATTTAGACACAATCAATCTAGGTTACTTATCCATAGAAAGTCTATCTAACAAGTTAATAGCTGAAGACAATTCAAGGAGGAGTCGTTGTAACAACCACATAGAACACAAACAATATAAAAAGGTAGCATTTCAAGAAAGATATCATGAACCATTTGGATGCCACAATTGTGGGTCCAGAGAACATAATAGGAGGGATTGTCCTAAAATTCTAAGAGAAAGACATAGGTCAGAATATAGAAATAGGTACAACAACAGACAACCTTCCATTGATAGACATAGGTATAGAAGTCCACCCAACTATAGAGAACATAGAGGGGGCAGAGATAATTCAAAGGATAGAAAGTCTGGTTCACTGAATGGGCTAAACAAACATGACAACATTAACATACAACAACCAGAGAACAACAATTGGCTTATTGATTCTGGAGCAACCAATCACACTACAAATAATAAAAACATATTCTTTTGTAGAAGATAAATTTGTAATCAAAGTAGCTAATCAAGAAAAGGTTCAAGTAATAGGTAGAGGGAATGTAACCTTACCTGGCCTAGGAAAAGTAGAGGGGGTATTACTAATACCTGAAATACCTCATAACATACTTAGTGCAATAAAACTAAGCAGAGATTCTGACATTAACATTGTGTTCTCAAAAGGAAAGACAACATTAGAGAAAAACAGAACAAACATAGGCACAGTAATAATCAAAGGAGGTCTACCTTATTTAATGACAAAGGAGAAATGGTTAAACAACATTGATTCAAATATGGAAGATGACAATGAAATAGATAATGGAGACAATAGTAACAGTGACAATGAGGAACATGAAGTAACTCATAATCACAAAGATACACACAATGAAAAAAAACCTAAAATAGGTAAACCAATTCACGATGAGTGTGCTCATGTCTTACATAGGAAATTAGGACATGCCAGTTTTCCTGTAGTGCAAAAGATGACTGAACATGCAGAAGGTGTTAAAATAAAAAATTGTGAAAACTATTTGGAATGCTCAGTATGTAAATCTACAAAACTCAAAACTAGTCCCAGACCTAGAAAGTCAACAAGATCAACTAACAAAATTTTTGATTTGGTACACATGGATCTAGTTGGTCCATTAACACCATCAATTACTTATAAAAAACATTACTTTCTAACCATTGTGGATGATTATAGTCGTTATGGATTTGTTTACACATTAAAACATAAAGATGAAACCTTTCAGAAATTTAAGGAGTTTTACAAACGTATAGAAACACAACACAATATTAAAATAAAACAAATCATGACAGATAGGGGATGTGAATTCATGTCTAAGGAATTCTCCCAATGGCTAAAAGACAAAGGAATGTTACATAACACATCTAGCCCATTTTCCGCATTCCAGAACGGAGTGGCAGAGAGAAAGAACTCAACATTACAAACCATGATTAGATGCACATTAGAGGATGCTGGCTTAGGTAAACAATTCTGGTCAGAAGCCCTACAATATTCTAATTACACACAAAACAGAACTTGGTCCAGTATTGTAAATAAGACACCGTATGAAGCAATGTATAACAGGAAACCAAAACTAGCACACATGCACATATTTGGAGTCACTGCAGACGTACACATACCTAAACAATTAAGGCGCAAAGGTGAGAACGTATCTCGAAGACTTAGATTCATGGGATACGAGACAGGTACAAAAGGATACAGATTTATCGATAGTAATAACAAATTTATAGTTTCCAGAACAGCTGTGTTCCATGAACAGGCCAACTGGTCTAGAATACATCTTAATGAAATATTCCCAAACACCAACCCAGGCACTAAACTCCAAGAAAAAAGGAATAGAGAAGAACATAGTAACAACACGCATAAAAATAAAATCAAAACATGGACAAACAGTCAACACAAAATAAGAACAGATTCATTAACTAAAAAGGAAGCAAGGTATTTACATGACAATGATACTAAACCAGAAAGAGCAATCAGAAGTAGCAGAAACCAAATGCCAAACAAATACAAGGATTATGTAATGTATATGGATGGAGAATCACCAACACCTAACACATATGAGGAAGTGTTAAAACTTCCTCCTGAAGAAAAGAAAAAATGGGAATCAGCCATGACTAAAGAGATGGATAGTTTACGAGGGCTAAATGTATTCACACCTACAATTGCACCAAAGGACAAAACCATCATTGGCACTAGGTGGATATATAAAATTAAAAATTTAGAGGGAGGCAATACTCTATACAAAGCTAGATTAGTTGCACAAGGTTATGCACAGAAATATCCCGAAGATTATACAGATACGTACTCCCCCACAGTAAGAACAGAGAGTGTCAAGACAGCTCTGGTTATAGCATCAGCACTCAACCTCGATGTGTTCCAATACGACATACAGACTGCGTATTTACATGCAAAATTAGATAAAGAAATATATGTAAGGGCACCCCACAGTCAATACACAAACAAAAATGAAACTTGGTTACTAAATAAAAGTTTATACGGGTTGAAACAATCTGGTAAACAATGGTATGATTGTTTAGTAAAAGTACTCAAAACTATGAATTTCAATGCCACTACTGCTGATAATTGTTTCTTTGTCAAAAAAGAGGATGATTCCCTAGAATTTGTATTGATCTATGTGGATGATATTTTGTACATAGGTAAACATAATGAGAGGAGAGAAGCATTTGTAACAAAACTGAATGAACATTTTTCATTGAAATCTTTGGGTAAAGTAAATAAGTATCTTGGTGTTCAAATCAGTAAAACCAGAAGAGGATTTAAGCTTTCTCAAAAGGACAAAATCATAGAGCTCTTGAATAAATGTAATTTAAGTAATGCTAAGCCTTGTGACACTCCAATGCAAACTGATTTTTTGAAGAATACAGATGAATCATCCCCTGAATTCAAAGACAATACATTTTACAGGTCAGTCATAGGTTCACTTCTTTATATCTCCAATTGGACTAGACCTGATATTGCTTTGCCTCTCAACTTATTGTCCAGACATGTTAGCAAACCATCACTATACCATTGGGAAGCTGTCAAAAGGATATTAAGGTACTTGAAGAATAGTTTAGACTTCTGTTTGTTATTGGAACCTAATACTGTCAAAGAGCCCATCCTCACATGTTATGCCGATGCGGATTGGGCTGGCGATACCTCATGTAGAAAAAGCACATCTGGTTATTTATTCTTCCTTAACGGTTGTCCAGTTTACTGGTATACTGGCAAACAAGATCTAGTAGCCACTTCAACAACAGAGGCAGAATATGTTTGTCTATCTAAGGCAGCAAATAACCTTGTATGGTTTAACGATTTACTTTCTGATATTTGGAAGAAACCCATTTTGCCTTTTATTATGCATGAAGACAATAAAGCTGCTATCGAAATATCTAGGTCTGATGCTATTGGACAAAGGTCCAGACATATAGATATAAAGTTTAAACATGTGAGACAATTATCTCAAGATGGATTTATCAAAGCAGTTCATTGTGAAACATCAGAGCAAATAGCTGACATATTAACAAAGCCTTTGCCATCTAAGCAACATAAATACTTGACTTCTAAATTACATGTCTTACATTGTTCTGAATCTGATTGTAATTGTTGTAATATATCGAATCGGCATTTAGAGGGGGATTTGTCACAAGTAAATGCCTTATTCTCCATTATGTAAATAGTACATGAACAGGGTATCAGGGGTTAACTTATTCTTCACCTCTTAATGTATTCATATTTCACCACTCCCATATCTAGCTCCACCCATTGTATATATAAGGAGCTGCATACGTCCATTCTGTGCTTCTATCTGTGAATATTCAGTGAATATAGAATGCCTTATGTAAATAAACAGTGATTTAGTTGAATTGATAATTCTCAACTTATTTATTGAGTCTGATCCTGAAAATATCGTAACATATAGAGTGGTATTAGTACCTCCCTTGATCTTGATTGTATCCCTCTGTTTATGCAATTTAGGATTGCATTGGTTTTCTTGGCTGCTGTCGCACACTGTTGGCTCATATTTACGGTAATTGGTTGTATCACATGACCCTGGGGCACTGCAACTGTGTTGTGGCCCGTCAGCGGCCTGTGCAGCTAGTAGCTGATTCTGACAGCGAGGAGGCTGGTGTGGTGCTGCGCCAGCAGCCTGTGCAGCTGGCACTTGAGTCAGACAGTGAGGAGGCTGGAGAAGATGTGGTGCCAGAGGCGGGGATTCAGCCAGGGCCTTCAGAACCTCCAGAAACTCCCTTAAGTGAAGAGGACGAAGAGGAGGAGCCTCTTCTCGATGCACGGGTGCGCAGAGCTGCCAAAAGGCAGGAGTGGTTCCTCAGGAGGAGGTTTCCTCGAGAGTAAGACTTGGGGCTAATTGGCCACTCCCTTAGCCCATTTAAGGAGGAATGCCGACTGAAGCAATTTGCAGGGAACAACTTTGTTCACATACCTTCGTGTCTTGCCTTATCTTATCAGCTTCCTGCAAATTGCTTCTGGGCATTCTGCTGGGGCAGAACAAACCGTCATTAATTCATGCCAGTTGCCAAGCCTCCAACTTTTGATCACATGACCATGGAGATACCACCACAGTCATAAGTGTGAAAAACGGTCTTAACTCACTTTTTTCATTGACGTCGTAGCTTTGGATGGTCACTGTTGTAAGCCGAGGACTACCAAATGAGCTGACTTACAGAATGGCTCCAAAATCGAGGACCTGCAACTCCGATGGGATCGAAATTTGATAAATTTGTGGTTGTTTCAGATGCTGCGCTGCCTTTCCACCACCCAGAGAACCAATGAACAGGTCCTGAATGGTCACTAAATGAAGTATTGTAAGTCGAGGATGAATTCTACTTATTACTATTTTAAAGAAGAAAAAAAAAAGGAAAATAAACCACAACTTTTTCAAGTGACTTTGAAGTGACTTGCTTCCCACTTCTGATTGCTCTTCTGTTTCCCTCCACCCTCGGCATTCATCCTAATTTGTCTATATCCTTTTTAAAGCGTAGCACCCAGAAGTACATAACTATAAATATCCTCAACTGAGCAATTTTACTCTTTAACTGTTTATTGCGCTGGGATTTTTAATGGACTTGATTGTACTTGGCGTTAATTGTGAGCGGATTTGATTATTTTTAATGGTAAAACGGTGGAGATCAATCCTATATCAGTTGCAGCGAAAAAACAAGCAACGTGATGGTAAAATAAATAACATGCTGTAAACGGTGAATAGAAAAGCATAAAGGTTGTCCTTGACTTACGACTGTAATTGAGACCGAAGTTATAGTTATAAGTTGTGTTGGTCTTTAAGCGAGTCCCCATGTGACCGCGCCCAATTATATGAACGTTCTTAATAAAATAAATCAGTGCTATGGTCATTGAGCAAACACACTGGTGCCAATTGGCCACTCCCTTAGCCTATTTAAGGAGGAACCCCGACTGAAGCAATTTGCAGGGAACAACTTCGTTCACATACCTTCGTGTCTTGTCTTGCTTATCTTATCAGCTTCCTGCAAATTGCTTCTGGGCATTCTGCCAACCCCAGTAAGCTTTCGGTATTATTCTTTGAATTCTTGGCGGCTGTTAATGCAGTTAATTAACAGCCGTTGTTGTAAAAAAAACCTGGTTTATTTAGTAAACTAAGGTTCGAACGGACTTCGCATGTGCTGCGTTCTTTGGGATCCGTAACTGGGGCAGAACAACCGGTCGGGAAATGAAGGCCGCAGTTGTTCAACAAGCACTGCAGTCATTAAGCAAATCCATTGGACTCGATGGGCATTTTGTGCCAGGCACCAAAGTAAAAACTGGTTTCTGGCAACCACCATTGCAAATCATAGTCATGCTACTGGGGACACTGCAAATGACCACAAACCCTTATCAGATTAACAGAGTTGGGAGGGACCTTGTAGGTCATCTAGGCCGGAACTCTGCAACCTTAAACACTCAAAGAGCCATTTGGACCCATTTCCCACAGAAAAGAAAACACCGGGAGCCACAAAACTCTTCCCGTGCCTGACTATTTCTTTTTTTTTATATTATTAAAAAGTTTTATAAGAAATACAAACATTTTCTCCCCCCCACCACCCTTTCCCCCTCCCCCCTTTCCCCCCACCCCCCTCCCTAGACTTCCCAGAACCGGCACAGGGTATAGCATTCACAAACATAAAGCTAAGATATGCTAACAAATTATTGCAGTCATATTCTCCCTAAATCTTTAACTCCTTATAATTCAAGAACTATAAACATAAACTACTTAAAAATATTTCATTCATAAGCTATATGAATCTTCTTGTTCGGATACTTTTTTTGCATATAGTCAATCCATCTTCTCCATTCTGATATGTATCTTTCATTTGAATGATCTTTAAGATATGATGAAATTTTTGCCATCTCAGCCAGATGCACAACTTTTAATGTCCATTCCTCAATGGTAGGTGGATCTTCCTTCTTCCAGTACTGTGCCACCAGTAACCTGGCAGCTGTTATTAAATTCAAAACCAACTTAGTCTCTATTACAGTACAATCCGTGACTATTCCCAACAAAAAAAACTGTGGTGTAAATTTAATTTTTTCCCTAAAATATTTTGAATAATCCACCATATTTTTATCCAAAAAGCCTTAATTTTTTTACATGTCCACCATATATGAAAATATGTAGCATCTTCACACTCGCATCGCCAACACTTGGGTTGTAAATTTGGATACATGCAGGCTAGTTTTTTTGGGTCTAAATGCCATCTATAAAACATTTTGTAAAAGTTCTCATTTTGTAAAAGTTTTGAGCTTGTGTGAATCTTACATTTCTAACCCATATCTTTTCCCATGTATCCAACATTATTGGTTCACCTATGTTTTGTGCCCATTTTATCATACAATCCTTGACTAGCTCCGTGCCTGACTATTTCTTGAGTGGCCACAAAACTAGCAGATGTAGTTGAATTAAACGTTCTGTTTTCTTCTGAAACTTTTCTTTTCTTGGATTTATCTACGGTTGGTCTAAAAGCTCAATAAATCGCGTGCCTGCAGGTGTCGCACATTGGCAGTTGTGATGCATATTTTGAGTGACAGGGAGCCACAGCAGAGGGGTGAAAGAGCCACATGTGGCTCCAGAGCCGCAGGTTGCTGACCCCTGATCTAGTCCAACTCCCCGCCCAACAGGAGATCCTCTACCATTTCAGACAAATGGTTGTCCAACCTCTTCTTAAAATCTTCCAGTGTTGGAGCATCCACAACTTCTGGAGGCAAGTAGTTCCACGGGTTAATCGTTCTCACTGTCAGGAAATTTCTCCTTAGTTCTAGGTTGAATGTCTCCTTGACTCCTTCTTCTTTGTGGCAGCCCCTGAGATACAACCCTTGGGGTACAGTATCTCTGCTGTCATTAGAGGTAGTCCTTAACTTACGACCACAATAGATCCCAAAATTTCTATTGTTAAGTGAGACATTTGACAGTTGCCAATCTTCACAGTTACAACGTCCAGAGTTATGATGGCACTGAAAAAAGTGAGTTATGACCGTTTTTCACACTTATGAGTGTGAGGCTGCACCTCCATGGTCACATGATCAAAAAAATCACATGCTCGGCAACTGACTCACACTTACGACAGTTGCAGTGTCCCGGGGCCACGTGATCCCCGTTTTGCGACCTTCTGACAAGCAAAGTCAGTGGGGAAGCCAGATTCACTTAACAGTCGGTTTCCTAACTTAACAGCTGCAGTGACTCACTTAACAACTGTGGCAAGGAAGGTGGTAAAAATGGAGCAAAACCCACTTAACAAATGTCTCCCTTAGCAACAGAAATTTGGGGCTCAATTGAGGTCATAAGTTGGGGACTACCTGTATAGCAATATGTGATGAGGATTTCTTGATATAAAATCTTGGTGGCCAGCTGGCTGTCATACAAGTCCTTATTTTGTGTTAAGTTATTGGGAGATCTGCTCTTGCTTTTATTAATAAGTTAATTAATTAATTAACTAATTGTTAATTAGTTAACTAATTAATTAATTAATTAGTTGCCAGGATCCAGCAAAGGGGTCATTTGTTTTGAGGGGATAATTTGAGAGGCTGTCACAGAGAAGAGGGGAGAAATGTCCATCTGGGTTCAGTTCCAAGTGGGGGAAAAAGACACTGGATTCATGGAAGTTGCTTGGAAAGGAGGTTTACTTTCTTGTAAATCACATGGCTTGAGATCCTGGGCAAAAAAGGGCAGAGATGCTGAGAGTGCCTGGGTTTTATGCCCTCTGTTGGGCTTTGAATTTGATTGGTTCTGATTAGTGGTCAGACTCCCATGGGGCCATGCAGGGGTAACTTTGTAGGTTGTCTTTTGAGTCCCAGGCTTGGTTGACTCGTGCTGGGTGATAATGTAATGAAAGGGCTCTGGGGAATTCCTACTATGGCTCTGCCTGAAGGAGGTAGATCTTTGTTATGTAGAAGAGGCCTTAATGGCCCATTGACAAAGTGGGGGGGCTGAGTTTCTGCCTCCCTTTTAGGGGAAATATTCTGCCCTTTTAATATTTCCTAAAATATCTCATTTTCCTAGAAGAGGGGTGGGTGCTAACTTCCTACAGGAGAATATTTGTTGAAATTTTTATTTATTTATTTATTATTGAATTTCTATACCGCCCTTCTCCCTGAGGACTCAGGGCGGTGTACAGCCAAAATTAAAAAACATGCAGGACAAATATTAAAAAAACAATTAAAACTCATTACCAATTAAAACGTTTAAAACATTTAAAAAACAATTAAAAATTTCATCTTAAGCCAGCCTTGCTTGAAAAAATGGGTTTTAAGGGCACGACGGAAGGCACCGAGGTCTTGGATTCTCCTTATCTCTGGGGGGAGCTGATTCCAGAGGGTAGGTGCCCCCACAGAGAAGGCCCTCCCCCTGGGGGTCACCAGCCTACACTGTTTGGCTGATGGCACCCTGAGGAGGCCCTCTCTGTGGGAGCGCACAGGTCGATGGGAGGTCGTCGGTAGCAGCAGGCGGTCTCGAAGATAGTTAGGCCCTATGCCATGGAGCGCTTTGAAGGTGATAACCAACACCTTGAAGTGCACCCGGAAGACCACCGGGAGCCAGTGCAGCTCGCGCAGGAGCGGTGTTACATGGGAGCGCCATGCTGCTCCCGTCACTACCCGTGCTGCTGCATTCTGGACCAGCTGGAGCCTCCGGGTGCTCCTCAAGGGGAGCCCCATGTAGAGAGCGTTGCAGTAGTCAAGGCGAGGGGTGACGAGGGCGTGAGTGACTGTGCACAGAGAATCCCGATCAAGAAAGGGCCGCAACTGGCGAATCAGGCGAACCTGACAAAAGGTCCTCCTGGTTACAGCCGTCAGATGTTCCTCCAAGGACAGCTGCATATCCAGGAGGACTCCCAGATTGCGAGCCCTCTCTGTGGGGGCCAATGACTCGCCCCCAATAGTCAGTGATGGAGTCAACTGACTATATCGGGATGCCGGGAGCCACAGCCACTCAGTCTTGGAAGGGTTGAGCTTGAGCCTGTTCCTCCCCATCCAGATCCGCACAGCCTCCAGGCACTGGGACATCACTTCAAGGGCATCGTTGGGGTGGCCTGGGGTGGAGATGTACAGCTGGGTGCCATCAGCGTACTGGTGGTATCTCACCCCAAAGCCACGGATGATCTCACCCAGCGGCTTCACATAAATGTTGAACAGAAGGGGCGAGAGGACCGATTCCTGCGGCACTCCACAAATGAGAGGCCTCGAGGTCGACCTCTGCCCCCCTGCCAACACGAACTGTGACCGGTCGGAGAGAAAGGAGGAGAACCACTGTAACACGGTGCCTCCCACCCCCAACTCTTCCAGCCGGTGCAGCATGATACCATGGTCGATGATATCAAAAGCTGCTGAGAGGTCTAACAGGACCAGAACAGAGGAGCAACCCCTGTCCCGAGCCCTCCAGAGATCATCAACCAATGCGACCAATGCCGTTTCCGTGCTGTACCCAGACCTGAAACCCAACTGGAACGGATCTAGATAAGATGTTTCCTCCAGGAATTGCGGAAACTGTCGTGCGACCACACTCTCGACAACCTTCGCCATAAAGCGAAGGTTGGAGACAGGACGATAGTTGGCCAATATTGCCGGATCCAGGGATGGCTTCTTGAGGAGAGGCCTCACTACCGCCTCTTTCAAGGCGGTGGGGAAGTAACCCTCACTCAACGAAGTGTTGATAACACCCTGGAGCCAGCCTCGTGTAACCTCCCGGGAAGCCAGTACCAACCAGGAGGGACACGGGTCCAGTAAACATGTGGCCGCACTAAGTCTCCCCAAAATCCTGTCCACATCATCGGGAGTCACAGCATCAAACTCCTCCCAGATAACATTCTCAAGACTATTCCTCGTCACTCTGCCCTGATCTACCCAGTCAGAGTCCAAATCCCCCCGGATCTGAGCGATTTTGTCATACAGGTATTGTCCGAAATCCTCCGCCCTGCCTTCCAAGGGATCCTCCCGCACTCCCGGATGGAGCAGGGAGCGGGTTACCCTGAACAGGGCGGCCGGACGATTCCCTGATGACACAATAGAGGCGGAAAAGTAATTAAACTTTGCTGTCTTTATCGCCACTAGGTAGGCCTTAATATGCGACCTTACCCGTGTTCGATCAGATTCAGCGAGACTGGCCCTCCAACCGCTCTCCAGGCGTCTGGAAATGAGGGGTCCTTGGCTCTGTCATTCTGTCATGTTCCTGGATTGACTTTTTTATTTCATCAAGCTGGCCTGGCCTAAATCGTCTCCCCTTTTTAAATGCAAATTTTAATTTGTTTTTAAATTATGGGGCATTTTAAATTCGTTCAGCCAAATTATTTAATTCGTTTTTATTCTATTTTAAATTTTTGTATTTATGTGTTTTATCCTGTGGCTGTTCACCGCCCTGAGTCCTTCGGGAGTAGGGCGGTATAGAAATTTAAATAAATAAAATAAATAAAAAATAAATTGTTGGTTTTATCTCCCCCTCCCTTTCCTGAAAGGGGTTTGGAAAAAAAACTGAGGTGAGAGAGCACCGAACAACACTCGCACTCCAGGGATAAAAAAATAAAATAAAATTAATAGTCTTCCTCTCCCGTGTGGTTTGCTCATTAAAAAAAAAAGAGGGAAGGAAAAAAAAACTCCATTTAAATGCAAATTTGAGTTTTAGCTGGGGATTTCTCCCCAAAACACCAGGGAAATAGTCTCTGTTGTATATTAAATGGGAGTGGAGCATAGGCTCCACTCAGGTCCGCTAAACTGGCGGAAAAATACTTGAAGCTCATCAGGGTGGATTTGATTTAAATCGAGCTGATTTAAATCACGACTTAAATCATGATTTAAATCACTAGTAAAAAGGCTTGATTTAAATCAACTCGATTTAAATCATAATTTTTAAAGAGCAACTGTCATCTCTGCTACTCCTTTGACCCACTGTTGACTCACCGATAGTCCCAGTGTTGCAGAATATACAGCCTCATGCTACATAACTAAGCTCCATTTCATGCTGAATAAACTAAATTATTTATGTATCTTAAATAGAAAACTATCTTACGATAGATTTTTACCCCAAAAGTTTTTTATTAAAATAAATTCGATAAAAATAAAAAAAAATCCGATTTAAATAAAAAAATCCAATTTAAATCAAAAAAATCTGATTTTTTTTATTTTTTTTAAAAAAAATCATTGATTTTTATCCACCCTGAAGCTCATTGGCCGAGCCATCTGACAGCTCCCTATAAAAAGGGAAGCTGTCCGATGAGCCAGCTGGTGGGTTACTAAACTTCTAATAAAGAGCTGTTGTTACTTTGCGAGCTGCATCCGGTCTCTTCTATCACCCGATCTAACAATCTCCAGAAATTTAAGGGGGCTGATAGTCACAAAAAAATCCCCGGCCATCAACAACACCTGCATTTTTTATTTTTTATTTTTTTTTTGAGCCAAGGTTTGCTTCCCTCTTGAACGAAGGTAATAAAAGAATAATAAGAAAAGAAAGTCGCAAAGAAGAAAATGAAAATGAACGGCGAAAAGCCAAGGAGATGCATGAAGCGATCATGATGTTTATGATGGCATTGTTGGAAGAAATGTCCATCTGGGTTCAGTTCCAAGTGGGGAAAGAGACACTGGATTCATGGAAGTTCCTTGGAAAGGAGGTTTATTGATGAACAGAATCACATGGCTTGAGATCCTGGGCAGAAAAGGGCAGAGATATTGAGAGTGCCTGGGTTTTATGCCCTCTCTGGGCTTTGAATTTGAGCTTGTGTTCTGATTGGTTGTCAGACTCCCATGCAGGGGTAACTTTGTAGGTTGTCTGTGTCCCAGGCTTGGTTGACTTTTGCTGGGTGATGATGTAATGAAAGGGCTTTGGGCAATTCCTACTATGGTTCTGCCTGAAGGAGGTAGATCTTTGTTATATAGAATAGACTGGCCCAGGCCTTAATGGTCCATTGACCGGGGGGTGGGGGCTGAGTTTCTGCCTCCCTTTTAGGGAAAATATTCTGCCCTTTTAATATTTCCTAAAATACTTCATTTTTCTAGGAGAGAGGTGGGTGCTAACTTCCTACAGAACTAAGGAGGGATTTCCTGACAGTAAGAACAATTAATCAACAGCTTGTCTCCCAGAGTACTCCGTCGCTGGAGGTTTTCAAAAGAGGATCAGTCAACCATTTCTCTGGAATGGTATCTCAGAATAACAGAGGTTAGATTTCAGGGGGTCCATGAACCTGGAGAGGAAAAAAATGTGATAATTTTATTTTCACAAACATTTCGTGGGAATTTAGCCTTCTGCTCAGTAATAAATGCAGGTAATGAAGAGGTTTAGGGCCTCTAGAAAAAAAAATGTTTTTAGACTAACGGAGTTGGAAGGGACCTTGGAGGTCTTCTAGTCCAACCCCGTCTCGGGCAGGAAACGCTGTACCATTTCAGACCAATGGTTGTCCGATCTCTTCTTTAAAAACTTCCAGGTTCGCCTGATCCACCAGTTGCGGCCCTTTCTGGACCGCGACCCCTTGCGTACAGTCACTCACGCCCTTGTCACCTCCCGACTGGACTACTGCAATGCTCTCTACATGGGGCTCCCCTTGAAAAGCACCCGGAGGCTCCAACTGGTCCAGAATGCGGCCGCGCAGGTGGTTATGGGAGCAACTCGTTGTGCCCACGTGACACCCCTCCTGCGCGAGCTGCATTGGCTCCTGGTGGTCTTCTGGGTACGATTCAAGGTGTTGGTTACCACCTTTAAAGTGCTCCATGGCATTGGACCTGGGTACCTTCGAGACCGTCTTCTGCCACCAGTAGCCTCCCACCGGCCAGTCCGCTCCCACAGAGAGGGTCTCCTCAGGGTGCCATCGGCCAAATTATGTCGGCTGGCGACACCCAGGGGGAGGGCCTTCTCTGTGGGAGCCCCAGCCCTGTGGAATGAACTGCCCCCGGAAATACGTAAGATCTCCGACCTCCGGGTGTTTCGCTGTGCCCTCAAAACCATGTTGTTCCGCCAGGCTGGGCTATCAATGTAAAGATTTTAATTGGTTTTAAATGGGATTTTAAATTTGGGGTTTTATAAATTGGGCCTATTATTTAATAATTTTAATTATTTTTTAAATTTTGTCCGTCTTTGTGTTTTT
>NW_026844043.1:22624911-22772411 GCF_029531705.1 Pantherophis guttatus
AGCAGATAACGTTTTCAACGTGGTACAAACAGTCAATCAGAATAGAGCAGGGAGGGACCTTGGAGGTCTTCTAGTCCAACCCCGTGCTCAGGCAGGAAACCCTGCAGACAAATCATTGTCCAATCTCTTCTTAAAAGCCTCCAGTGTTTATACGAGGGCGAAAGATTTATACGATCTGAAGAGAAAACAGAGCCTCCAGTGTTGAAGGACCCACAACTTCTGGAGGCAAGCAACTTAGTTCTAAGTTGCTTCTCTCCTTGATTAGTCTCCATCTGTTGCTTCTTCTCCTGCCTTCAGGTGCTTTGGAGAATAGCTTGACTCCCTCTTCTTTGTGGCAGCCCCTGAGATATTGGAAGACTGTTATCATTCACTCCTTGTCCTTCTTGTCATTAAACTAGACACACCCAGTTCCTGCAACCGTTCTTCATATGTTTTAGCCTCCAGTCCCCTAATCATCCTTGATGCTCTTCTCTGCACTCTTTCTAGAGTCTCCACATCTTTTTTACATTGTGGTGACCAAAACTCAACGCAGTATTCCAAGTGTGGCCTTACCAAGGCATTATAAAGTGGTATTAACACTTCACGTGATCTTGATTCTATCCCTCTGTTAATGCAGCCTAGAACTGTGTTGCCTTTTTTGGCAGCTGCTGCACACAGCTGGCTCATATTTAAATGGTTGTCCACTAAGACTCCAAGATCCCTCTCACAGTTACTACTATTGAGCCCGGTACACTATAGCTGTTGTTATTGTTCAGTTGTAGGAACTGGGCATGTCTAATTTAATGAAGAGAAGGACTAGGGGTGACATGATAGCAGTCTTCCAATATTTGAGGGGCTGCCACAAAGAAGAGGGGGTCAACTTATCATATTTTTCAGAGTATAAGACGCACTTACCTTTTTTGGTGAGGAAAAGAAGAAAAAGAAATCTGCCTCTGCCTCCCAGCAATTTTGCCTTGTTGCAGCAAACAGCCTGCTTTACTTTCAGTTTCGTTTTCAGCATAGCTCGATTAGCACAAGAAAAAAAAAATCTGCTCCGGCAATTTACCTCCTTGCAGCAAGCAGCAGAGGCCCCTGCAAAACAACTGAGAGCAAAACAGCTGAGAGTCGGGAGGCCGATCCAATCAACTCGTGCTAATTAGACTGTGCTGAAGCTGAAAGGAGCTGTTTCTTCTTGCTGCTTGCTGCAAGGAGGTAAACTGCTGGGAGGCAGAGGCCAAAGGATGGGGGCCAGTAATAATAATAATAATAATAATAATTTTATTTCTATACCGCCCTTCTCCCGAAGGACTCAGGGCGGTGTACAGCCAATTTAAAAACACAAGACACAACAATAATTAAAAATTAAAATAATTAAATAGATTTGGCCGATTTAAAACCCCAAAAATTTAAAATACCCCAATTTAAAATTATTAAGTTGATAACCCGGCCTGGCGGAACAACAGGGTCTTCAATGCGCAACGAAACACCCGGAGGTCGGAGATCTTGCGTATTTCCGGGGGCAGTTCATTCCACAGGGCTGGGGCTCCCACAGAGAAGGCCCTCCCTCTGGGTGTCGCCAGCCGACATAACTTGGCTGATGGCACCCTGAGGAGACCCTCTCTGTGGGAGCGGACTGGTCGGTGGGAGGCTATTGGTGGCAGAAGACGGTCTCGAAGGTACCCGGGTCCTATGCCATGGAGCACTTTAAAGGTGGTAACCAACACCTTGAATCGCACCCAGAAGACCACTGGGAGCCAGTGCAGCTCGCGCAGGAGGGATGTCACGCGGGCACAACGAGTTGCGCCCATAACCACCCGCGCGGCCGCATTCTGGACCAGTTGGAGCCTCCGAGTGCTCTTCAAGGGGAGCCCCATGTAGAGAGCATTACAATAGTCCAGCCGGGAGGTGACAAGGGCATGAGTGACCATGCGCAAGGCGTCCCGGTCCAGAAAGGGCTGCAACTGGCGGATCAGGCGAACCTGATAAAAGGCCCCCCTGGCCACGGCCGTCATATGCTCTTCTAAAGACAGCCGTGCATCCAGGAGGACACCCAGATTGCGAGCCCTCTCTGTGGGGGGCAAAGATTCACCCCCAATAGTCAGCGATGGCACCTGCTGACTATATCGGGACGCCGGCAGCCACAGCCATTCGGTCTTGGACGGGTTGAGTCTGAGCCTGTTCCTCCCCATCCAGACCCGCACGGCCTCCAGGCAGCGAGACATCACATCAAGGGCATCGTTGGGGTGGTCTGGGGTGGAGATGTACAGCTGAGTATCATCAGCGTACAGATGACACTTCACCCCAAAACCACGGATGATCTCACCCAGTGGCTTCACATAAATGTTGAACAGAAGGGGCGAGAGGACCGACCCTTGTGGCACTCCCCATGCGAGATGCCTCGAGGTCGACCTCTGCCCCCCTGCCAACACGAACTGCGAGCGGTCGGAGAGGAAGGAGGAGAACCACCGCAGAACGGTGCCCCCTATTCCTAACCCTCTTAACCGCCGCAGCATGATACCATGATCGATGGTATCAAAAGCCGCTGAGAGATCTAATAGGACTAGGACAGAGGAGCAACCCCTGTCCCGAGCCCTCCAGAGATCATCCACCAACGCGACCAATGCCGTTTCTGTGCTGTGCCCCTGCCTGAAGCCCGACTGGCACGGGTCTAGATAGATAGCTTCATCCAGGTGCCCGGGCAGTTGTCGTGCCACCACACTCTCAACAACCTTCGCCACAAAACGAAGGTTGGAGACCGGACGGTAGTTAGCTAATTCAGCCGGGTCCAGGGAAGGCTTCTTGAGGAGGGGCCTCACCACCGCCTCTTTCAAGGCGGCGGGAAAGGCACCCGCACTCAGAGAAGCAGTTATAATCCCCTGGAGCCAGCCTCATGCAACCTCCCGGGAGGCCAGTACCAACCAGGAGGGACACGGGTCCAATAAACATGTGGCGGCACTAATCCTACCCAGAACCCTGTCCACATCCTCGGGAGCCACAGGATCAAACTCCTCCCAGATAATATTCTCAAGGCCTGCCCCTGTCTCCTCCCCTGGACTCATCCAATCGGAGTCCAAGCCATCCCGAATCCGAGCGACTTTATCATGCAGGAATTGCACAAAATCCTCAGCGCGGCCCTGCAAGGGATCTTCCCACACTCCCCCCCGAAGAAGGGAGTGGGTCACCCTAAACAGGGCGGCTGGGCAGTTCTCTGCAGATGCGATAAGAGCAGAGAAATGGTTAGATTTCGCCACTTTTATCGCCACTAGGTAGGTCTTGATATAAGACCTCACCTGTGTCCGGTCGGAATCGGATTGACTAGTCCTCCAAATGCTCTCTAGGCATCTTTTCCGACGCTTCATCTCTCTCAGCTCCTCAGAGAACCAAGGAGCCAATTGAGATCGGCATCGGGTCAGAGGCCGCAAAGGCACGACGCGGTCCAAAGCTCCGGCGGCCGCACTCTCCCAGGCGGCCACCAGCTCTTTGGTCGAGTCGTGTGCCAGAGTCTCAGGAAACGGCCCAAGCTCCATCATGAACCTTTCGGGGTCCATCAGGCGCCTGGGACGGAACCATTTGGTCGGTTCCGTCTCCCTGCGGCGGGGGAAAGCGGTAGGAAAGTAGGTGGGCGGGGCTATATTCAGTGTATAAGACGCACCTAAATTTTCACTCCCTTCTCTTCATTAAATTAGATATACCCAATTCCTGCAACTTTCTGAAATGTGGGCCCCCGAGAATAAAATCCTTCCAGGCTCCCCTTCCTTCCAATTCATACAATGCAGGGTGTCAAGGTTCCAAGTAATACACCCCAACAATGAGAACTCAGAGGCAGGCAAATTCCTCAAAGAACATTTTATTGGGACATACCAAATGGGCAAAGACTTGGTGGAAAACCAGCTCTTAAGTTCCCGCCGGTTTTAGATCCTATTAAAAGTAAAACTTTGTCACTTTCCCCCATTCCAGAGTCTCCAGTCACACGGTCCAACTAGAATGTAGTCCAGTTGCTAGGTGACCTCAGTCTCCACCTCCCGAACACCTGCACAAATGTCCTTGATTCCCAGGGGAAAGAATTTTATTTAGACTACAAACCCTAGCTATCTATAGAATAGAATAGAATAGAATAGAATAGAATAGAATAGAATAGAAAAGAAAAGAAAAGAAAAGAAAAGAAAAGAAAAGAAAAGAAAAGAAAAGAAAAGAAAAGAAAAGAAAAGAAAAGAATAATAGAATAGAATAGAATTTTTTACTGGCCAGGTGTGATTGGACACACAAGGAATTTGTCTTGGCGCATAAGCTCTCAGTGTACATAAAAGACAAGATACATTTGTCAAGAATCATAAAGTACAACACTTAATTATAGTCATAGGGTACAAATAAGCAATCAAATCATACTAGGAAACGATCAATATAAATCGTAAGGATACAAGCAACAAAGTTACAGTCATACAGTCATAAGTGGGAGGAGATGGGTGATAGGAACGATGAGAAGACGAATAGTAATAGTAGTGCAGACTTAGTGAATAGTTTGACAGTGTTGAGGGAATTATTTCTTTAGCAGAGTGATGGCGTTCGGGGAAATACGGTTCTTGTGTCTAGTCGTTCTGGCGTGCAGTGCTTTTATCGTTTTTGAGGGTAGGAGTTGAAACAATTGTCTACGCGGCCCCACCTCCCTGTGTCAGCCGCGAAGCGAAACCTCCTTAAAGGAAACCTATAAGGAGAAAATGGCCACAGTTAAGCCAGCTTCAGGGTTGACAGCAGGCTCTGAAACTCCGGAGCAGTTTCTCCAGATTCACGTTATACCCACCTGAGATCTCCTCTAAGCAATTGCATTTGAAATAACCGTTGGGTGGAAGAAATGTTCCCCCCGGTGTATTCCTGGGAGGCCAGTCCTTGTTTGCAAGTTTCAATGCTATGCCATTTTGGAAGCTGTTTTTTTTTTCTGTCTGGAAACACGTTTCAGAATTGGCTTTTCGGTCCTGTCCTTTACGTGCGCGATGCCTTCTCCAGACCTGACCCCCCCACTCGCCCCCCAATTTTTATTTTATTTCCCTCTGTGTGCAGTGTGGGAGCAAACCCCCTCATCTTCCCTGCTTCTGTTTATTTACGATCCATACCGATAGCATCCTCGGCGTCTCTTCCAGCCTTTCATTATAGACTGGGGCTCTCTGGGGCTGCAATGCATTTATAATTTTTATTGTTATATCTTTTAATTTTGTTTTGCTCTCCTGGCTGGGCTCGGGAAGAGGGAAGATAGGGGCCTATATTTATTGCAGAGCAAAACGATCTACCCTTGGCGAATTGCATGTATCAGTTAATTTAATCTTTCCCAGTTTTATTTAAACTGGGCTGTTCTTCCTTCCTTTTTTTTTTTTATATATATTCTCTCTCTCTTTCTCTCTCTCTCTCTCTGTCTCTGTCTCTCCCTCTCTCTCTCTCTCCCCCATCTCTGTCTCCCTCTCTGTCACTCTCTCTGTCTCTCTCTCTCTCTCTGTCTCTCCCTCTCTCACTTTTCATTCTCTTCTAGGACAAATATATTAAATATATTTCTGTCTCACCTTGGTGGAGGGTGATCCTGCTTTTGCATTTTTCCTTATTTTGTTAACGCAAGCACCTCTAACCCTTTGAAGGCATATACAATGGGGGTTTTTTTTTAATATAAATACATACACACACCTCTATTTTATATATCACATACTGGCAAACAAGAGAAGAAGGGGGATGGAAATTGCATTGAAAAGCTTTTGTTGTGTTCCTACCCATTGTTTTGTTTTTTTTTATTTCCCCCCACTACTTACTTATGCCTGTACACCTCCAGTGGTTTGTGGGGTTGATTGACGTTTACAAATTATCCAGCCGAACCTGTTCAGACTTTGACCCCGTGTGTTTCTATTCAGCAACGAGTAAGATTTGCAAGCATTTTGTCATATAATTACTGCAAATCCCATGAAAATTTCCACAACAACGCTTAGATGAACGGTAATTTGGTCTGGCAGCTGCTGATGCCTTTACAATAAAGAAGGGGTAAGAAACTGGAGATATGCATTTCACTCTTATGGGGTTGGGTTTTTTTTTTCCCCCTTCCCCCTTGGTTCTAAGGTTTGTTGGTGTATATTTGTGCTTCCGTGTGTATGTACATAGGAACGACATTGCCTATGTCCTCACGGTGTTTAAAGGAAGCGGACTCTTAAGATTTACACGCATGTAGAGGTTGCACCGAGTTGATTTTATTTGCATCGATAGCTTGCATTTTTCACCCCAGCCTTTGCAGTTATTTCCATTATTTTATTATGCCGGGTAATATGCAGAGTTCATCGGCGTTGTTCGCCGTGAAATTTATTCCACCTTCCAGTGTCCTCTTGATGGGGCCCACGGCATACAAAGAACACCATCATCTCTTGTTCAGATTCAGCCAGGATTGAAAGGCTGTGTCCCCTTGTAACAGAAGAAATAGCTCCCGATGTTTGTTCGTTGCAGATGTTTCTCTCCTAAGGCTCAAAGGAAAGGTATCTGCTGTGAACTCCATGTAGGCATCAGGAAGGGCATCCGGGCAGTAAATGCTTAGCTCCATCCAGTCGCACAGACTCCACCCTGAATTAAAGGATTACAGAGTCGTAAAAAGGGAGTTCGTTTGTTGCTTTATGTATCTTTAGGATGGGTCAGTTTAACACAGGGATAAGGGACACAATCCTTGAAATTCCCCAAAGCTAAGAAGAAAACAAAAATATTCTGGGAAGCAGCAATATTCGTGCAGAGTTTGAGGTTCACCTGTGTAGCATCCAATCATCTTTGGGACAAGCTGGTTGGCCAACTCAATCAGTTAACAATTTAGGTGCAATTGGTTCAGGGGTGAAATCTACTTACTTTCCCTACTGGTTAGGAAGTGCGCGCACTGCACACACATTTTTGACCCTCTGCGCATGTGCAAAGTCTTCTGTGCATGGGCAGAAGGTAAAAAACAGATTACTTCCCGAACGTCTGAACCATTGCGAACCGGTAGCATTTCACCCCTGAACTGGTTGGCCTAAACCAGCTTTTAGGAATTCAGAGACTGGTTTGTTATCTACTGTAAGTTTAACTGACTATTTTTTTTAAAGAAAAAAAAACCCTTAAAGGAAAAAAATATCCTGCATCTATTTTATTTGCTGTTTCCTCATATATAAAATCCATCCCTTTCTTGGAAGTATGTCGCCATTGATATAAATCTGCTAAATTTCCTTTTTTTAATCACAAATTTCCCCAATGGTCCTTTCTTATGTGGATGCAGGCGGGTGCTTTTAAGAGTTTTTACACAGCTACATTTTTTCTGTGCAAACTTATAAAAGATATGTTATGATTCCATTGCTATTGCTCTCCTCCTCCTCCTCCTCCTCCTCCTCCTCCTCTTTTTCTTTTCTCCTTCTCACTTAACAGTCACCTTGTTTAACAACAGAAAGTTTGGTCCCAATTGTGGTCATAAGTCAAGGATTACATATTACCACAACCGAGCCCCACATTTCTGTTGCTAAGTGCGACATTTCTTAAAAGTGCACAGATACAGTATATGTGGTACCTTGTTCAATAGTAGTAACTGTGAGAGGGATCTTGGAGTCCTAGTAGACAACCATTTAGATCTGAGCCAGGGGTAGGTTCTAAATTTTTTTACTACCGGTTCTGTGGGCGTGGCTTATTTTGTGGGTGTGGCTTGGAGGCCATGTGACTAGGTGGGCGTGGCTAGCTGGTCAGAGTCATTTCTGGAAGCTCCTCGCACTTACGACCAGTCCTCGCATTTACGACCCGACTCATTTGTTTGCTTTTAACACTGATCAGCTGTAGGGCGGCCCTTTGAAGCCCCACGGCAAGAGTTTAAACAGTTTTTTTCCCTCTAGTCATCAGCTGGGACTCAGGAGGCAGCAATAGAGTGGGGGTGGGACCAAATAAAAGGTAAGAATAATGTGGGGGGGGGGGGGGTGGGAGGGCGGGGGGGAGAACCGGTTCGGTGACGTCATATCATCACCGCTACCGGCTCAGCCGAACCGGACCGAACCGGGAGGAACCCACCACTGATATGAGTCAGCCGTGTACAGCAGCTGCCAAAAAAGCAAACACAGTTCTAGGCTGCATCAACAGAGGGATAGAAACAAGATCACCTGAAGTGTTAATACCACTTTATAAGGCCTTGGTAAGGCCACACTTGGAATATTGCCATTCAGTTTTGGTCGCCATGATGTAAAAAAGATGTGGGGACTCTAGAAAGAGTGCAGAGAAGAGCAACAAAGATGATTAGGGGACTGGAGGCTAAAACATATGAAGAACGGTTGCAGGAACTGGGTATGTCTAGTTTGATGAAAAGAAGGACTAGGGGTGACATGATAGCAGTCTTCCAATATTTGAGGGACTGCCCCAAAGAAGAGGGAGTCAAGCTATTCTCCAAAGCACCTGAAGGCAGGACAAGAAGCAATGGGTGGAAACTAATCAAGCAGAGAAGCAACTTGGAATTAAGGAGAAATTTCCTGACAGTCAGAACAATTAATCAGTGGAACAATTTGCCTCCAGAAGTTGTGAATGTTCCAACACTGGAAGCTTTTAAGAAGATGTTGGATAACCATTTGTCTGAAGTGGTGTAGGGTTTCCTGCCTAAGCAGGGGGTTGGACTAGAAGACCTCCAAGGCCCCTTCCAACTCTGCTATTCTATTCTATTAAGTGAATTTTGCCGCATTTTATGACCTTTCTTGCCACAAGTGAACTTGTTAAGTTAATAGAATGGTTGTTAAATGAATCTGGCTTCCTCATTGAACTGCTTCTCAAAGTAAGTCAATGGGGAAGCCAGATCCACTTAACAACCGGGTTACTAACTTAACAACTGCAGTGATTCACTTGCCAACAGTGGTGAGAAAGGTCATAAAATGGGGCAAAATTCACTTAACAACTCTCTTGCTTAGCAACAAAAATTTGGGGCTCCCTTGTGGTCATAATTCGAGGACAACCTGTATGAGTCAGTTGCCAAGCATCCAAATTTTCATCACGTAACCACGGGGATGGTTATAAGCGTGAGAAATGGTAATGGCACTTTTTTCAGTGTCATTTGAACGGTCACTAAACAAATGGTTGTAAGTCAAGGACTACCAGTATCTTGTCGGGGGAAAATAATACAGGTAATCCTCAACTTTGATACGAATTTGATACGGATTTTAAATTGACAAGTTTTAAATTATGGGCCAAATTTATTTAATTATTTTAAATCTATTTTTAACTGTAATGTTATGTATAAATGTTTTTATTTTGGCTGTTCACCGCCCTGAGTCCGAAAGGAGAAGGGCGGTATAGAAGTTTGAATAATAAATAAATAAATAAAAATAAAAAATTTACGACAATTGAGCCCACAAGTTATGTTGCTTTTTAAGTGAGTTTTGCCCCATTTTATGCTTTTTCTTGCCACAGTTGTTAAGTGAATCACTGCAGTAATTAATAATCCGGTTGTTAAGTGAATCGGGTCTCCCCATTGACTCTGCTTATCAGAACGTCGCAAAAGGGGATCGACAATTGTCAAGTATCTGATTATGTGACCATGGAGATGCTGCAACGGTCATAACTGTGAAAAATGGCCATTAGTCACTTTTTTCGGTGCCGAACAGTCACTAAATGAGCTGTTGTAAGTTGAGGACTGCCTATCAGGGGTGAAATGCTCCCGGTTCTGACCGGATCGCCCGATCCGGTAGCGATGGCGGCAGGTGGTTCGGAGAACCGGTAGCAAAAATCCCCCATGCCCAGCTGAGCCTCACGATCATCAGAGGCTTTTTTTTTTTTTTTAGTTGCCTGATCGGCAGAGAGGCTTTTCAAAGCATTAGAAAAAATGCTTTGAAAAGTTAAAAAAAAAAAATTGGCCATGCCCACCCAGTCACATTAAACCCCCCACCACCAAGCCACGCCCACAGAACCCGTAGTTACAAATTTTACATTTCACCCCTGCTGCCTGTACCATAGGAATGTCATTTCACAGCCTGTAATCCTCCACCACTTGCTAACCTAACAAACATTGCTTTATATTTGGGATTCCCTCTTAAGAAAATTAGTGGTGCTGATGACAAAATTCCATTTTATATTCTATTTTCCCAGAAAGATAGCCAGATGCATTTTATCCTGCCAGCAATTTTGCACGGAGGACAAACAAAATGGGGCTGAATTTTTTTTTTTTCTTTCCATTCCTTCCCTTCTCAGATGAGGTTTGAGGGACTTTGTTCTAACTCCCCTTGGAGATATTTACAAACCTCTGATGGGTAACTTACTACAACGATTCGGAGGAGAGCAATCAAAAGCGAAGCAGAGAGGCAACAACCCTCGTGCGCAATACGCTGATATCGAAACTTGATTGCAAAACATTTAAAAATCCTCAAGGGAGGCAAAAACCAGACGGCGGTTTTACCCAACGAAAGCACATTCCTTTGAAAACGCTAGTGGCAGGAAGCAGGGTTTCTGTCACTGAGCATGCTCTCTTAGATGTTAACAGATTAACAGAGTTGGAAGGGACCTTATAGGTCATCTAGTCCAACCCCACCCCCCTCAAACAGGAGACCCTACACGATTTCTGACAAATGGCAGTCCAATCTTTTCTTGAAAGTCTCAAGTGATGAAGCTCCCACAACTTCCGAAGGCAACTTCTGTTCCATGGGTTGATTGTTCTCACTGTCAGAAAATTTCTCCTTATTTCTAGGTTGAATCTCTCCTTGTTCAGTTTCCATCCATTATTCCTTGTCTGGCCTTCGGATGCCTTGGAAAACAGGTTGACCCCCCCCCCCTGTTCTCTCTGGCAGCCCCTCAAATATTGGAAGGCTGCTATCCTGTCTCCCCGATCCTTCTCTTCACTAGACTATCCATGCCCAGTTCCTGCAGCCGTTCTTTGTATGTATTATTATTATTATTATTATTATTATTATTATTATTTGAATTTCTATACCGCCCTTCTCCCGAAGGACTCAGGGTGGTGAACAGAATAAGATTTCATATAGATATAATAATTTTTATTTTTTTTTATAAACAGTAAATAATAAATTGAGTCAACTTAGTGTGTCTGCTAAATGTTGAACAGGAGAGGCGAGAGGACCGACCCATGTGGCACCCCGCAAGTAAGGGGCCTCGAGGTTGATCTCTGTCCACCTGTCAACACTGACTGCGACCTGTCAAAGAGGTAGGATGAGAATCACCGTAATACGGTGTTTTAGCCTCCAGTCCCCTCATCATCCTGGTTGCTCTCCTCTGCACTTTTTCTAGAATCTCAACATCTTTTTTATAGTGTGGTGACCAAAATGTTAAATGTAAACCATTTAATCCAGGGGTGTCAAACTCAAGGCCTGTGGGCTGAATCTGGCCCGTGGGGTGCTTAGATCTGGCCCGTGGGGGTGGCCTGGAAATAGCAAGGGACCAGCCCGTAGTGCCTCTGCATGCAGCCCCTTCCCCGCACCCCGTTTTCAGCCACAAAGGCCTCCTGCAGCCCTCTGCCAGCGAAAACGGAGCTTGGGAGGGTAGCATGCAGGAACACCCCCACACACACACACACCCCCAGGCTCCTAACCAGAGATGGGTTTCAGCAGGTTCTGACCAGTTCTGAAGAACCAGTAGCAGAAATTTTGAGTAGTTCGGAGAACCAGTAGTAAAAATTCTGACTGGCCCCGCCCCCATCTATTCTCTGCCTCACAAATCTCAGCTGATCGGGAGGAAATGGGGATTTTGCAGTAACCTTCCCCTGGAGTGGGGTGGGAATGGAGATTTTACAGTATCCTTCCCCTGCCACGCCCACCAAGCCATGCCATGCCCACCAAGCCACACCCACAGAGTGGTGGAAGGTAACAGGAAAGGGTTAATTCCTGATTGTGCAAAGAACAAAAATTCATTCTTACAAGTTGATGGAGGGCAGAGACCCTGTAAGGACAACCAGCCCTATCACAACAGAATACAGGTAATCATCTGTTTAACAACAGTTCCTTTAGTAACTGTCAGGGTAATGATTTAAGAGCTGACCAGCTGCTACGATGATGTAATGCTGGGAATGAGTCAGCAAGGTTTTTGGGCTGTTATCACTTTAAGAGCCTTATTAGAAGAGGCCCTATTGGGGCGTATCTCTTTCTCTCCGTGTGTGCTTCCATGCTGTAATTGCTGATTGCTGTCTGTTTGAGGTCTGACTAAAGTATGTGTATGTATATATTCTTTGTAGATAAAACCGGTATTTAAATACAAACCTCTGTTTACTGTATTTGCTCCTGGGTTTGTCTCATATAGTCACACTGAGCGCACTCTGACAGTAACGGTTCAAAGATTTGTGACCATTTTTCACACTTATGACCCTGTGGCCATATAATCATGATTTTGGACACTTGGCAACTGACATGATGGTTGTGGTGTCCTGGAGGTCACGTGATCCCCTTTTGTGAACTTTTGACCAATGGGGAATCCAGATTCACTTAACAACCTTATTACTAACTTGTCAACCGCAGTGATTCACTTAACAACTGTGGCAGGAAAGGTGGTAAAACAAGACAAAACTCACTGAACAAATGTCTCACTTAGCAACAGAAATTTTGGGCCCAATTGTGCTCGTAACTCGAGGACTACCTGTTGCTCAGAAATGGATAGACTTCTCCAGATGTGTTTGAACCAACACATCTAACCTATGCCATCATTGCTATTGTTCCAAATTGCAAAACCCATCACTTGTGAGATCCTCTTTCATTTACCTCTGGCTAAAAGGGAAATTCTTGTTCCCCACACCTCCAAAAAAAACCCACAAAACCCCACAATCACCTTGGATCAGATTTCTTTCTTTGTTTTCAATCAGAATAGAGCTGTAAATAATTGGTTGGAGACTTAATAACGTGCAGCTTCAGTAAGCTGGACAACCAGCCCGAGGTTTTTTCCTTTTTTTTTATTGTGGAAGAGGAAAAAAATCATAGAATCACAGAACTGGAAGGGACCTTGGAGGTCTTCTAGTCCAACCCCCTGCTCAAGCAGGAGAACCTGTACTATTCTAGACAAGTGACTGTCCAGATTCTTCTTAAAAACCTCCAGTGATGGAGCACCCACAACTTCTGGTGGCAAGCTGTTCCACTGGTTAATTGTCCTCACTGTTAGGAAGTTTCTCCTTAATTCCTGGTTGCTTCTCTCCTTGGTTAGTTTCCATCCATTGGTTCTTGTCCTGCCCTCAGGGGCTTTGGAAAATAATTTGATCCCTTTCCTCTCTGTGACAATTACTGGGCCCTATCTAAATTGAAATTCAGTGTAGAGAAAAATAAAGTCTTACACTTAGGCAAGAAAAACCAAAAGTACACATACAGACTGGGTGAAACAAGGCTTAATAACAGTAACTGTGAGAGGGATCTTGGAGTCTTAGTGGACAACCAGCTAAATATGAGCCAGCAGTGTGCGGCGGCAGCCAGAAAAGCCAATGCAATCCTAAATTGCATTAACAGAGGGATACAATCAAGATCAAGTGAGGTACTAATACCACTCTATAAAGCCCTAGTAAGACCACACCTAGCATCCAGTTTTGGTCACCACACTATAAAAAAAGATATTGAGACTCTAGAAAGAGTGCAGAGAAGAGCAACCAGGATGATTAGGGGACTGGAGCAGAGGTGGGTTTCAGCAGGTTCTGACCAGTTCTGGAGAACCGGTAGCGGAAATTTTGACTAGTTCGGAGAACTGGTAGTAAAAATTCTGACTGGCCCCATCCCCATCTATTCTCTGTCTCCCAAGTCCCAGCTGATCAGGAGGAAATGGAGATTTTACAGTATCCTTCCCCTGCCATGCCCACCAAGCCACACCAGTGGTGGGTTCCTCCCGGTTCGGTCCGGTTCGGCAGAGCCGGTAGCAGTGACGACATGACGTCACCGAACCAGTTCTCCCCCCCCCGGCCCCCACATTATTCTTACCTTTTATTTGCTCCCACCCCCAATCTATTGCTGCCTCCAGAGTCCCAGCTGATGACTAGAGGGAAAAAAACTGTTTAAACTCTTGCGGGGCTTCAAAGGGCCGTCCTACAGCTGATCAGTGTTAAAAGCAAACAAATGAGTCAGGTCGTAAGTGCGAGGACTGGTTGTAAGTGCGAGGACCTTCCATAAATGACTCTGACCAGCTAGCCATGCCCACCTAGTCACATGACCTCTGAGCCACACCCACAAAATAAGCCACACCCACAGAACCGGTAGTAAAAAAATTTAGAACCCACCCCTGAACCACACCCACCAAACTACGCCCACAGAACCAGTAGTAAAAAATTTTGAAACCCACCACTGGACTGGAGAATAAAACATATGATGAACGGTTGCAGGAACTGGGCATGGCTAGTCTAGTGAAGAGAAGGACCAGGGGAGACATGAGAGCATCTTCCGATATTTGAGGGGCTGCCACCGAGAGGAGGGGGTCAAGCTATTTTCCAAAGCATCCGAAAGCCAGACAAGGAATAATGGATGGAAGTTAAACAAGGAGAGATTCAACTTGGAAGTAAGGAGAAATTTTCTGACAGTGAGAACAATCAACCCATGGGACAGAAGTTGCCTTCGGAAGTTGTGGGAGCTTCATCCCTGGAAGCTTTCAAGAAGAGACTGGACTGCCATCTGTCAGAAATGTTGTAGGGTCTCCTGTTTGAGCGGAGGGTTGGACTAGATGACCTCCAAGGTCCCTTCCAACTCTGTTAATCTGTCACAAATACTGGAACACTGCTATCATGTCACCCCCGGATCCTTCATTTCTCTAGACTAGCCCTACCCAATTCCTGCAACCGTTCTTCATATGTTTTTGCCTTTCCTTGGCGAACTCTCTCATTCTCTCCTGCCTGTCTGCCCGGGGCGGCCTTAATCCGAAATTCATCAGTGCAAATGGCTGTGGTGCTTGAATGGGCCATAATCAGGCCTCCGGTGTCAGTAATTGCTTGCTACAATCTATCTCCTTTTCTGGGCTGTAAACATTTCTCGGCATTAGACAACAGCCGAGTTAATTTCAATACCGCCTCTTGCTATCAAAGGAAATTGGCAGGGTAAATAGGGAACGGCAGCTTATTTTACACTCACCTCTGTCTTGTTCAGCTTAAATACGGAGTAAAAGGCAAAGGTCTTTTCGGGTCGCAGGGAAATTACAGGGCCCCCCCTACCCATCCGCTCGCAAGTGAAAGTGATATTAAAAGGTGGAAAGGGAAAAAAATGAGAGGGAGGGAGGGAGACGGATACCGAAAAGAGAAAGAGGATCCATATTTTTAATTTTTTTTAAAAAAAAAAAAGGGTGATGGCAGAAGGTAGTGTTTATTTGAAACACAGGCAAGTGTGAACTGGTGAATAACCGTAGGCAGAGCTGGGCGTCACATACTGTAACAACCGGTTCGCCCAGCACCGGAAATGTGAGAGCGCGCCATCCGCGCAGGCATGCGGCATCACAAAACACAGCTATTCGCTCACATGCATCGTCCACGCATGCATGGAGTGTCAAAAACACAATGCTATAGGACGGGATTGCCCATCCTTCGGTCACCATCGAACCGGCTGAATCCCACCTCTGGCCATAGGTATACATCAAGGTTGGTGTGCCCACAACCTTATGTGCCATACAGAATACACAATAACAGAGTCGGATGGGACCTTGGAGGTCTTCTAGTCCAACCCCCTGCTCAAGCAGGAGACCCTATACTATTTCACACAAATGGCTGTCCCGTCTCTTCTTAAAACCTTCCAGTGTTGGGAGCATCCAAAACGTCTGGAGGCAAATCACAAAGATGCTTTTTTTTTTCAAGAGGCAACTGGATTTTCTGGTATTTCTTTGAAGACATTTCTCTTCGGAGCTCTGATGAGAAGCCAAACCAGTGGTGAAATCCAATTTTTTTTTTACTACTGGTTCTGTAGGTGTGGCTTAGTGGGTGTGGTGTGGCTTGATGGGCGTGGGCGTGGCAGAAGAATACTGCAAAATCTCCATTCCCACCCAACTCCAGGAGAAAGATACTGCAAAATCCCCATTCCTGACCCACTCCTGGGGGAAGGATACTGCAAAATCTCCATTCCCACCCAACTCCAGGGGAAGGATACTGCAAAATCCCCATTCCCTCCCCACTCCTGGGGGAAGGATACTGCAAAATCTCCATTCCCCACTCCATTCTGGCTGGGACCAGCCAGAGGTGGTATTTGCTGCTTCTCCGAACTACTCAAAATTTCTGCTACTGGTTCTCCAAAACCTGTCAAAACCTGCTGGATTTCACCCCTGAGCGAAACTGTCAAGCTTCATTGTTATCTCCAAATAAATGAATTTCCAAACGTCCGATCTTTGAGGAAATTTTTCTCTTTATTGAGCATAACGAACTGACCCTGACTCAATGAGTAGTTAGCACTGAACTTTGCCCCCCCCCAAAAAACCTCCCTTTCCGGTTCCCAATTCTCTGCGTCTCATTGGCCATCTTCCAAGCCACTCTTGTCATCCCATTTCCGTCAGTTCACAGGAATGTCCCCCGCCTCATCCCATCTCCGTGGAGACAGTTCTTCAGGGGAATTAAGTAAGGGAAAGTTCAAGCCTTTCCTCTCCTTATGGCAGCTTGGAAGCTGACATAAACATCTTCAAAGAAAAACCAGAAAATCCAGTTGCCTTTTGAAAAAGCACCTTTCAGACAGCCGTGACCTGAATGACTGAGAATCTCCACAGACTTCTGGAGGCAAGTCGTTCCACCGATTAGTTTTTCTCACTGTCAGGAAATCCCTCCTTACTTCTAGGTTGCTCCCCTCCTTCATTGGTTTCCATCCATGGTTCCTTGGTTTGCCTTCTAGTGCTTTGGAAAATAAATTGATCCTCTTTTCTTTGTGGCAGCCCCTCAAATATTGGAAGACTACTATCATGTCCCACACACCCTAGTCCTTCTCTTCATGACGTACCCAGTTTTTTGTTTTGTTTTTTAATTTGATTTATATGCCGCCCTTCTCCGGAGACTCAGGGCGGCTTACAATGCGTTAAGCAATAGCCTTCATCCTTTTGTCTATTTATACAAAGTCAGCTTATTGCCCCCACAAACTGGGTCCTCATTTCACCTACCTTAGAAAGGATGGAAGGCTGAGTCAACCTTGAGCCTTGGAGAGATTCGAACCAGCAGTAATTGCAGGCAGCTGTGTTAATAACAGGGTGCTTAGACCACTGTACTATCAAGGCTCTAGTTCAAGTTCCTGCAACCGTTGATCATACGATTTAGCCTTAAGATCCCTTATCATCTTTGTTGTCAATAAACTTTTCAAATCTCGAAACGGATGTTTCTCAACCACTTCTGCATTTAAAATACAGCAAAAGGCTTAAGCTGTAAGCTTCTTTATAATACCAGCTTCGGGCAATATTGGATTAATGGTTGTTCCGAGATTCAAACCCACTCTGCTTAGTTCCATCAACTCAAGGCATTTTACGATGATAAGACAAAGAAATCAGCAATGCTTCACTATTGAGAGATGGGGTGACATCAGAGGTGGTATTCAGCCGGTTCGCTGGGGTTCGGGAAAACCGGTAGCAGCGATCGTGGGGGTGGGCCCGGCCACCTGCCCCAGCTTCAAGTCGTGCTATTTAGGCATGTTTCTGAGGCCGGGGCGCATGCGAGGAAGGTGCGCGAGTGAGCAAAGCACATGTGTGGAAGGCCGGGCGCATGTGCGGACAGCATGCGCATGGGGCGAACCAGTAGTAAAGGTAAGTGAAAACCACCCCTGGGTGCAGGGGTGGGTTCTAAATTTTTTTACTACTGGTTCTGTGGGCGTGGCTTATTTTGTGGGTGTGGCTTGGTGAGGGTAATGTGACTGGGTGGGCATGGCCAACTTTTTTTTTTTTAAAAGCATTTTTTCTACAACCTTAAGAGGATGCAGAAAAAAATGCTTTTAAAGCCTCTGACGATCAGGCAAGTCAACTGGGATCGTCAGAGGCTTTTAAAAGCATTTTTTCTACAATCTCCTCGGCCAAAGAGGTTGTAGGAAAAAAAATGTTTTTAAAAGTCTCTGACGATCCCAGCTGAGCCACGCAATCATCAGAGGCTTTTTTTTTTTACTTTTAAAAGCATTTTTTCGGCCGAAGAGGTTGTAGAAAAAATGCTTTTAAAAGTTTTTTTTAAAAAGCCTCTGATGAGGTGGGCGGGGTAAGCGAGCGGCGGCCAGGGACCGGTTCAGGGGCGTGGCCAGCCAATGTTATTATCGGTTCTCGGAACTACTACAAATGTTTACTACCGGTTCTTGCGAACTGGTGCGAAGCAGTGCGAATCGGGAGCAACCCACCACTGCCTGGGTGACATGATAGCAGTTTTCCAATATCTAAGGGGCTGCTACAAAGAAGAGGGGGTCAACTTTACTTTATTTAGCATATGGCAAATACATGGACTTATAGTGGTTCTAATGTTAATGTCCAGTCCACCCAGCCATTCAAAGACAAGGTGGTCTATGTTGAAAAAAATCAGACATTGGGCCGGTGTAAGCTTTTGATGGACATCAGGACACAATAGAATAGAATAGAATTTTATTGGCCAAGTGTGATTGGACACACAAGGAATTTGTCTTGGTGCATACGCTCTCAGTGTACATAATAGGAAAGATACATTCATCAAGAATCATAAGGTATAACACTTAATGATGGTCATAGGGTACAAATAAGCAATCAGGAAACAATATCAATATAAATCATAAGGATACCAGCAACAAAGTTACAGTCATACAGTCATAAGTGGGAGGAGATGGGTGGTGGGAACGATGAGAAGATTAATAGTAGTGCAGACTTAGTGAATAGTTGGACAGTGTTGAGGGAATTATTTATTTAGCAGAGTGATGGCATTGGGGGAAAAACTGTTCTTGTGTCTAGTTGTTCTGGTGTGCAGTGCTCTATAGCGTCGTTTTGAGGGTAGGAGTTGAAACAGTTTATGTCTGTAGATATTTTCTCAGCCCTCTTTTTGACTCGTGCAGTATACAGGTCCTCAATGGAAGGCAGGTTGGTAGCCATGGTTTTTTCTGCCGTTCTAATGATCCTCTGAAGTCCGTGTCTGTCTTGTTGGGTTGCAGAACCAAACCAGACAGTTATAGAGGTGCAGATGACAGACTCAATAATTCCTCTGTACAACTGGATCAGCAGCTCCTTGATAGGGTTGCCAGGTCTGCTTCCAAAAAATAGCGGACAAGCGGGGGAGGGGGGGGTTAAGTAGTAAAAAAATAAAAAAAAATTACAATTAAATTATATATTTTCTTACAAATATTTTAACACATATTAAAATAATCACTTCAAAACTTTACTTAAAATTCAAAACATCAAATATATTATAATAATATGTAAAATATTAAATTACATTTTACTTTGCTGTCGTGTGTATTTTTTATTTGACTGCGCAGTTTTGATCAATTCTTTGTGTTTAAGGAATAATTCTTTAATTTCAGTACAACATTGAGAAATATTAAAAAATATACAAAGTTCACTTCGAACTGATGGTACAAGCAGTCGGTTACATTCGTCAGCCCACAAATTTCCCATGATGCTGAACAGCTGAGAAGCCAATTGTCCCATTACTTTTGGTCCCTTAACAAGTGGGAGGCACATATACAAACTGCTGTTAAGTCCTACACCATTCACCTGAGTTGGATGTACATACCCTCAAATTAAAGCTGACAGTCTGCAGTTAACGCACATTGTGTTTGTTTCATTCCAACTCCATTGTGGTGGTGTATAGAGCCAAAGATGTTAGAATTGTGTCGATGTTCCAATATTTCTGGACCTGACTATATTTCCAATTTCCTAAATCCCATCTTGAAACAAAAATGCTAAGGAGGATTTGCTTCAAAGGACGCCTTGGCGTAAAGTTGAACGTGCTTTAAAAAATGCTGTGGGTTTTAATTTTTGTATTTATGACGGGGATTTATAAGACATGCTTAAATGGCTCCACTGCTGAGTTTCATATTCTTCTTTTCTCTTTGCTTAGGGCAGTGATGGCTAACCTTTTCTGGACCAAGTGCCCGAAGTGCATGCGCCCAAATCCCCAAAATGCAACGTGTGTTTGGCAGTGGTGGGTTTCAATTTTTTTTTACTACCGGTTCTGTGGGTGTGGCTTAGTGGGCGTGGCATGACTTAGTGGGCATGGCTTGTTAGGCGTGACAGGGGAAGGTTACTGCAAAATCCCCATTTCCTCCCTTATCAGCTGGGACTCGGGAGGCAGAGAATAGATGGGGGCGGGGCCAGTCAGAATTTTTACTACTGGTTCTCCGAACTACTCAAAATTTCCGCTACCGGTTCTCCAGAACTGGTCAGAACCTGCTGAAACCCACCTCTGGTGTGCGGAACCCCCGCACATGCGCATGCGGCCCCCCACACGTGACCTGCTCCCCACCCATGCACATGCACCCCTGCACATCCCCCCCCCGCACATGGGTGCACACCAGTAGTGGGTTCTACTTACCTTCGCTACTGGTTTGGAACTGAGAGCATGCGCGTGCTCGCACAAAGCATCCGTGATGTCATCCGGGCAGGTGGGCATAACCTCCCACTGCCACCACTACCCGTTCGCCTGAACTGGGGCGAACCGGTAGAAACCCACCACTGGCGCATGACAACACCCACGCATGCACATATGCCCCCCACGCATGTGCCCCCCCGCCGTGCATGCACACGCAGCCACCCCGCATGCGCCCCGCCCCCCCCCCACCCATGCATGTCAGAGACCTGATGACCAGCGGGCCGGCAGGAGGTGCACTCACATGCGCGGTGGAGTTGAACTAGGGTGACAGCTTGCATGCTCACAGAGAGGGCATTGTGCAAGGGTGGGTTCTAAATTTTTTTACTACCGGTTCCGTGGGCGTGGCTTATTTTGTTGGTGTGGCTTTTGTTTTTTTTTTTAATTTGATCTATATGCCGCCCTTCTCCGGAGACTCAGGGCGGCTTACAATGCGTTAAGCAATAGCCTTCATACTTTTGTATATTTATACAAAGTCAGCTTATTGCCCCCACAAACTGGGTCCTCAATTTACCTACCTTAGAAAGGATGGAAGGCTGAGTCGACCTTGAGCCTGGAGAGAATTGAACTCGCAGTAATTGCAGGCAGCTGGATGTTAAATGCTGCCTTAGGCGGCATTAGACTCCTACGCCACTCAGGCTTGATGGTCATGTGACAATTATTTAGGATTTAGCAGAGGTACTGGTCTACCAGGCTTTTAACTGCTTGCAGAGCTGTACCAGTCTACCCATTTATTTTTGCAGGCACCGATCTACTCATTTGTTTTCTTTTAACACTGATCAGCTGTAGGGCGGCCCTTTGAAGCCCCGCGGCAAGAGTTTAAACAGTTTTTTTCCTCTAGCCATCAGCTGGGACTCAGGAGGCCAGCAATAGATTGGGGGTGGGGCCAAATAAAAGGTAAGAATAATGCGGGGGGTGGGGGGACAGAACCGGTTCGGTGACATCATATCATCACCGCTACCGGCTCGGCGGAACCGGGCCGAGCCAGGAGGAACCCACCACTGGCACTGTGTGCCACCTGTGGCACGTTCGCCATCACAGGCCTAGGTTTTCTGTACAGTACAGATAGTCTTTGACTTACGAACACAATTGAGCCCAAGATTTCTGTTGTTTCTTAAGCGTTAGACATTGGTTAAGTGAGTTTTGCCCCGTTTTACGATCTTGCTTGCCACAGTTGTGAAGTGAATCCCTGCAGTTCTCAAGTTAGTCACACGGTTGTTAAGCGAATCCGTCTTCCCCCATTGCTTGCCAGAAGGTCGCAAAAGGGGATCACGTGACCCTGAGACACTGCCACCGTCATAAATATGAGCCAGCTGCCAAGCGTTTGAATTTTGATCCCATGATCATGGATGCCGCTGCGAAGGTCGTAACTGTGAAAAACGGTCATAACTCATTAGTCACATTTTTCAGTGCCGTTGTAACTTTGAACTGGCCACTAAACGAACTGTTGTAAGTCAAGGACTACCTGTAATTTGCTTTTATAATAGCAATAGCACTTAGATTTATATACCGCTTCACGGTGCTTTTACAGCCCTCTCTAAGCAGTTAACAGAGTCAGCCTATTGCCCCCAACAATCTGGATCCTCATTTGACCCACCTTGGAAAGGTGGAAAGGCTGAGTCAACCTTGATAATAATATATATAATACATATAATAAAAAATAAGATTATTTTTTAATACTGGTTTGCATATCTTGGTACAAATTATTTTATACGGGTGGTTTTATTTTATTCTTGTACGGAGCCCCCAGAGTCATTTCTGTAAGATGGGCAGTCATGCAAATTTGTTTAATTAATGAATTAATATACTTATGCATTTTAAGATTATTTGCTGCCCGCTGGCCAAGATGGGCAGCATACAGATTGAATGAATAAATAAATATTTTTTTAGAAAAAAACAAAACACCTTCACTGCTAACTGCCTATAAGCAAATAAATTATGGCTGTGCCTCTTGCATTAGAGAAAGCCCCTTGGACTTCTACAGGATTTACTCCAAAGTAAACCTATCTGGGATCAGGCTGGATAAACAGGGCCCGAGGCACTGAGGGGAACAGTGTTGGAAGGAAACATTTGGCTTCAGCATCCCTTGTGCCTCAAACTAAGTCAAGAGACGCCATTATGCAGTCAAATGAATATTTCTGCTACTAAAAACGCGAATGAAACATCGCTAGCCCAGGCGACTGCTCGGCATCCTAATTTATTTATTTATTGGGGAGGGGGAGAGACCCGCAATCCTTGGCACCCTTTCAAACGACTTTTAATTTTTTTTCCCCCACTCCCATCGTGAAAAATAATGAATCCCAGCCTGTAGCTGAACTGTTTTGGGATGCAGTTGAATTAAAGCAAGGGAGTAAATAGCTGAAGAGGATGGAGAGAAGGTAGTTAGGAAATGAGAGAGAGAGAGAGAGGAGAGAAAGAGTGAGAGGAGAGAAAAAGAGAAAGAAGAGAGAGGAAAGAGAGAGTGAGTGAGAAGAGAGAAAGAGTGAGAGGAGAAAGAGAAAGGAAAGAGTGAGAGGAGAGAAAAAGAGAAAGAAGTGGGAGAGAGGAGAGAGGGAGAGAGAGAGAGAAAGAAAGAAAGGAGAGAGGAAAGAGAGAGAAAGAGTGCGAGGAGAGAGAAAGAGGCAGAGGAAAGAATGAGAGGAGAAAAAGAGAGGAGAGGAGAGAAAAAGAAAGAAGAGGGAGAGAGGAGAGAAGGAGAGAGAGAGAAAGAGAAAGAAAGGAGAGAGAGGAAAGAGAGAGAGAATGAGAAGAGAGAGTGATAAGAGAGAGAAAGAGAGAGAAAAGAGGGAGAGGGAGAGGAGAGAAAAAGAGAAAGAAGAGGAGAGAGGAGAGAAGGAGAGAGAGAGAAAGAGAAAGAAAGGAGAGAGAGGAAAGAGAGAGAGAATGAGAAGAGAGAGTGATAAGAGAGAGAAAGAGAGAGAGAAGAGTGAGAGGAGAAAGAGAGGAAAGAGGGGAGAAAAAGAAAAAGAAGAGGAAGAGAGGAGGAAGAGAGGGAAAGAGTGAGAGGAGAGAGAAAGAGAAAGAAGGGAGAGAGAGGAAAGAGAGAGAGAGGGAGGGAGAGAGAGAGACAGAGAGGCTGGTCCTTTGCATTGCCTGTAGAGAAAGCAAAGTATATATTTTAAGTGTTTTTTTTCCCTCCTACCTTCCGAAGCAATTAAACCGAGAGAAGTAAACAGTTTGGCTAATGAAATAAAACAATTATTTCCGTGCTTCCCTACTGTGACCCACGTAAGAGGCTTTTTGCTTGCTCCTGCTTTAGAAAAATTGGATAGACAGATTAAAAATGTATTTTAAAAAAAGAAAAAAAATATATGAATTATCAGAGTTGGGAGGGTGGAGCCGAAAAAAAATAAATAAGTCTGAACAGCATTTTTGCTAGTACTTATACACCTCTGTGGGGGGGATTTTTTTTCCCAGCATTAAGTGGCATGTGAAATTACTATGATTACAGAACCTGTTTCTGTGTCTTCAAACCGACATAAATAACTCTTATTATAGACAACACAGTTCCCTAATTTTGTATGAAATGAAGAAACGGGGAAGAAAGCAAACCAATTTGCTTCTTTATGCTCATTTTGAGGGCTTCTTCGGTGGGGGGGGGGGGAATAATCTTGTCCCCTAATGATGTATTTTAAAATTCTTAAATTTATAATGACAAGACTCTTCCAGCAAATTCCCCCCCCCCCCAGAGTAAAAAACTAAAGGAATTAGAAAAACTCATCCTGGAAAGATAAAAGATATATACCAACTGTGTAATATTGGGTTCTTTCTAGTCCACTTGCGAGGTTTTCTGTTTTGCAAACAGAAAAGAAAAGTTTCCGCACGGCATGTTTTGCTGCTTGCTGCAAAAAGATATGTGGCCAGATGTTGACGGCTTTTTAAAAGAGACTAGTCCTCATGGTATTGCTGAAAAAGCTCAGGGGTGTTCACAGGTGGAATTCAGCCGGTTCGGACCAGTTCACCCAAACCGGTAGCGGAAATCAGGGGTGGGCCTGCCCCCCCCACCCCCCACCCTACCCTCTCCCCCCCCGCCTCCCCCCGCCTTCCCACCCCGCTCTATACCATCCTATTTAGGCACGTTTTTGAGGTCAGAAGCACGCGCGGAAGGCACGCGAACAAGCAAAGTGCATGCACGGAAGGACATGCACATCCGTGGACGAGGCGCATGTGAATGAAGCGAGCGAACTGGTAGGGAAAGTAAGTGAATACCACGTCTGGGAGTGCTGGGAGAAATGTCCATCTGGGTTCAGTTCCAAGTGGGGAGAAAGACATTGGAAACATGGAGGCTGCTTAGAAGGATGGTTTAATGGTGAAGCAGAACCACCAATCACGTGTGATTCTGGGTAGCTGACCACATGGAGGAAAGAGAGAGATATATTTATACCCTCTCTTGGGCTTTGAACTTGAGCTTCCTGTTCCTGTGGCAAGGGCATGTATCCTATTGGTTGCAGTCAGACTCCCCTGTGGAGTCACGTTTGTCTGAATCAAGTTTGGTTGAACCTTGCTGGGTGATGCAATGAAGGGGCTTGGTTGTGCCATGTGGTGAGCTCTGCTGATAGATAATCCTATTATGTCCTGGAGAGCCATGTCTTAATCCCATCACCCTGGAGCTGAAGGTCTTTTGTCTTGTAGATAAACTGGCCCAGTCTTTCTCAATGGGCACCAAATATCTACTGGGGACAGGGAGCTACAGGGAGCTGAGTTTCTGTCTCTTTTAAGATGTCTATTTCCCTTTTAGGGGGAATATTCTGCCTTTTTAATATTTCTTAAAATATTTCATTCTTCTAGGATGGGTGGGTGCTAACTTTCTTCAGGAGAAATACTTAAGTTCTGTACAGATCGCATTGCCTACCTCTCTTAAACTTTTCACATCAGAGCGCTAACTTGGTTTTCTGTAAACATCTGTTTGGTGTTTCCATTTTTTTTTATTATTATTATTATTATTATTTATTCAATTTATATACCGCCCTTCTCCTGGTGGACTCAGGGCGGTGCACAGCCAAAACTAAAATACATAACAATACAAAATTTAAAATTAATTAAAAGAATTATATACTTTGGCCCGAATTAAAACAGTGCGAATTAAAACCCATTAACAAATTAAAACTAAACAATTTTCTTTTGAATGTGTTAATTTTTTTTTTAAAGTTTCCCTCCTCAAAGCGAGCAGATGTTTTTTACCAGGAAAACCCCCAAAACCTCCAGAACGAAGATGAGGGTGTCGGGTCTTTGCAAAAATTCGGTCAGTGAGGGATGATGAAGCATTGTCTGGAAGTTCCTACAGACAGCCAATTTTCCTGGAAAGTATTGAAAGGCCTGACTGATTGAAAGACGGGCTTGGCCAGTAGTGAAATCTAATTTTTTTTTTACTAACAGTTCTGTGGCCGTGGCTTGGTGGGCGTGGTGTGGTTTGGTGGGTGTGGCAGAGGAAGGATACTGCAAAATCTCCAATCCCTCCCCACTCCTGGGGGAAGCAGAGGTGGGTTTCAGCAGGTTTTGACTAGTTTTGGAGAACTGGTAGCGGAAATTTTGAGTAGTTCGGAGAACCGGTAAATACCACCTCTGGCTGGCCCCGCCCCCATCTATTCTCTGCCTCCCGAGTTCCAGCTGATCGGGAGGAAATGGGGATTTTGCAATAACCTTCCCCTGGACTGGGGAGGGAATGGAGATTTTACAGTATCCTTCCCCTGGAGTGGGGTAGGAATGGAGATTTTACAGTATTCTTCCCCTGCCACACCCAAGCCACACCCACCAAGCCATGCCACACCCACCAAGCCACACCCAGAGAACCAGTAGTAAAAAAATTTGAAACCCAGCACTGGGGGAAAGGATATTGCAAAATCTCCATTCCCTCCCCACTCTGGGGCCAGCCAGAGGTGGCATTTGCAGGTTCTCCAAACTGCTCAAAATTTCCGCTACCGGTTCTCCAGAACCTGTCAGAACCTGCTGGATTTCACCCCTGGGCTTGGCACTGTGGAGATACTGTTGCTTGAAGGCACTAGGGCTAGGAAAGTTTCAGAGAAAGTCGTTTGAAGGTTTCCTCTTAGGACAACCTCACTCGCGTTGCAAAGCAGCTTCCAATAAGGTTTATTACATCAACATTTTGGTCAATCGTATTTCCATTGGTGGCCTTGGTTACTCTTCCTTTTCCTTCCTTGCACCTTTATTTTCACCCTCATCTCTTCCCTTTCTTCCTCCCCCTGTCCTTCCCTCCCTTTGTCTTTCCTTCCTTTCTTCCTTCCTTCCCTTTCCTTCCTCCCTCCTCTTTCTTTTTCCTTCCTTCCTTTCTTCCTTCCTTTCCTCCCTCCTCCCTTTCTTTCTCTCTTGTTTCTCCTTGTTTCCTTTCCTCCCTCCCCTTTTCCTTTCTTCTTTCCTCCCTTCCTTCCCTCTCTCCCTCCTCTTTATCCTTCCTTCCTTTCTTCCTACCTTATTTCTTTCCTTTCTTCTCCTTACCCTCTCTCCCCCTTTTCATTCCTTCCTTCCTCTCTCCCCCCTCCTCCCATTCCTTCCCTCTTTTCTCCCTCCTCCTCCTCTTCCTTCCTTCCTTCCTTCCTTCCTTCCTTCCTTCCTTTTCTTCCATCCATCCATCCTTCCTTCCTTCCTTCCATTCTCTGCGCAAAATTTCAGATTCTGGAAACTGTACTTAAACATACTTTTTAATACATAGCTATACTTCTTTTTGTTCTGGCTTATTCCCCTGTTTTTAATTTTCCCATGTCCTATGCCTTAGACTTTCAATTTATGCAGCATGGCCAGAAGATTTTTGATGTATAATATCCCCCCCCAGTGTTTTTGTTCTTAAGAAAATACGAAGCGCTGGTTAACACCTCCAAGGGACTCACAGAATGGAAATAGTACTGCGCGGTTCCAGTGCTAAGCTCCACCCCTTTTGTACTTGCATTATGATGTCACAGCAAAAGGGGTGGAGCTTATATCCCAGTGATACAAAGCAGCTTAAGTCATGTTATCCTATGGACACCTCTAAATTGCTCAGTAGTTGGAAGGGACCTTGGAGGTCATCTAGTCCAACCCCCTGTTCAGGCAGGAGACCTGTCAAACCTCTGTACACCGTTCTTTCTCATGATGCCTTTAACTCTGAGGAACCTATGATATGATACTCTGGCCAGCCCTGCCATTAGATAGTTGCCCCATAAAAACACCTGTTTTTTTTATCATCCTCGCATCTGGCTCTTCCATTAGATCTAATAAGGGTTTTGCCTGAGATGAACGTTTTTGGATATTAGGTTCCACAATTCTTCGTTTCTTATTTCATCTTGATTGCTGTGAAGGGAAGAGGATAGTCTTCAAATATCTCAAGGGCTGCCACAAAGAAGAGGGAGTCAAGCTATTCTCCAAAGCAGCTGAGGGCAGGACAAGAAGCTATGGGTGGAAACTCATCAAGGAGAGAAGCAACTTAGAACTAAGGAGAAATTTCCTGACAGTTAGAACAATTAATCAGTGGAACGATTTGCCTCCAGAAGTTGTGGATGCTCCAACACTGGAAGCTTTTAAGAAGAAATTGGATAACCATTTGTCTGAAGTGGTGTAGGGTTTCCTGTCTAAGCAGGGGGTTGGACTAGAAGACCTCCAAGGTCCCTTCCAGCTTCTATCCTATCCTATCCTATCCTATCCTATCCTATCCTATCCTATCCTATTCTATTCTTATGTAGATTTTCAGTTGTGTGGGTTGATGGATGGATGGATGGATGGATGGATGGATGGATGGATGGAAAGAAGGAAGGAAGGAAGCAATAGCAATAGCAATAGCAATAGCAATAACAATAACGATAGCACTTAGATTTATATACTGCTTTACAGTGCTTTACAGCCCTCTCTAAGTGGTTTACAGAGTCAGCCTATTGCCCCCAACAATCTGGGTCCTCATTTTACCAACCTCGAAAGGATGGAAGGCTGAGTCAACCTTGAGCCTGGTGAGATTCGATCTGCCAAACTGCTGGCAGCGAGCAGTCAGCAGAAGTAGCCTGCAGTACTGCACTCTAACCACTGTGCCACCGTGGCTCAAAGAAGGAAGGAAGGAAGGAAGGAAGGAAGGAAGGAAGGAGAGGAGAGAGAGAGAGAGAGAGAGAGAGAGAGAGAAAGAAAGAAAAAGAAAGAAAGAAAGAAAGAAAGAAAGAAAGAAAGAAAGAAAAAAGAAAGAAAGAAAGAAAGAAAGAAAGAATGAATTGTAGGAGAAATGGTTTTGCATCAAGCCTGAAATGCATATTTAACAGTGGAAAGATTCACGGGTGTGGGGAAGCGGGAGGAATCTTGAGCAGCATTTTTGTAGATTTCCTGGCAGATATAGCAACAAAAACAAAATATATATGTCATCCCTATTTTAAGTCGACTTTCACCCTCTCTGCTGCCTGGGGGAGAAAAAGCAGATATCCTCTATTTCCATTACTAGACCTCCGACTCCTTCAGAAAACCGGCCTCCATCATCCCTTCTGCCAGCCAGAAGGTTCTCCGAGGTAACAGCGCCCCCTGGTGATGCGCATTGCACTACTCCCATCCTTGGCCAGGCCCTGTTGGACTCCACAGTCCATAAGCCACCTTGCTAATTTGACAGCCAAGTTGGGGAAGGGGGGTGAGGAGGAGGAGGAGGGAGGGAGGGCAAGGAATTAAAGCGTATTAAAGGTGTTAATAAGTGACTTATTTAAACGGGGGTATCGCATATATTGGACATTAATCACCGCGCCGTTAAAACTGTAATTAAGGAGTCAGCTCTGCCTTCTGAGGGAAGGCGCACTTGGGCGCCGAGAGGAAAAAAAAAACGGCCTCTTTATTAATACAAATTATTTTATTTGGCTAAAGCTAATAATTCTAAGTGAGGTCAACGGTACCTCTGCCACGCGGGATGCGGCACCCTTGCCCGAGCAACGTTTCCATGGCAACGGAGATATAAGTTCACCCCTCCGCGCGCCAGCTATTATGGCTTCGCTCACTAAGCGGGAATCTGGGTGGTTCGGGAGGAAAGCGCACAATTCTTTTGCTGACAAGCACATTTTCCCCCGAAAAATCAGGAGGGGCAGAGGGTGGAGGTCGATTGTTAGAGCTTGGCGCCCAGAGAATCCCAAATTTTTTGAGGGGGGGGCCTCTTGGAAGGATGTCATATTTCTCCCCCCCCCCCTTGCATCTTTCAATCAAAAAGCTGTGAATAAGTTTCTATAACGCAGGAGGGGGGTGGGAGGAAGAATTTTTTTTAAAATAAAAGTTTTTCTTTACTGCTCTTTTTTAAAAAATGGATGGTGACTACCACGGTCCTATCATTAGGTAATGTAAGGTTTGGCCTGGTTATTGCTATGCTTGCAAGTAGAATCATTTTGGTCCAGTGGAACACTCAAAGAGCCATCTGGACCCGTTTCCCACAGAAAAGAAAACACCGGAGTCACAAAACCTTCCGTGCCTGACTGTTTCTTGAGCGGCCACAAAATTAGCATATGTAGTTGAATTAGATGTTCTGTTTTCTTCTGAAACTTTTCTTTTCTTGGATTTATCCATGGTTGGCCTACCTGGGTTGAAAAGCTCAATAAATTGCGTGCTGGCAGGTGTCGCACATTGGTGGTTGTGACATATTTTGAGTGACGGAGCCGCAGCAGAGGGGTGAAAGAGCTTCATATGGCTCCAGAACCTCAGTTGTTGACCTCTGGTCCAGAGGCTAAGGCTCTAAAAACCAGGAGACAGTGAGTTCTAGTCCTGCCTTAGGCATGAAAACCAGCTGGGTGACTTTGGGCCAATCACCAGGAGGCAGTGAGTTCTAGTTCTGCCTTAGGCATGAAAGCCGGCTGGGTGACTTTGAGCCAATCAGCAGGAGACTGAGAGTTCTAGTTCCGCCTTAGGCATGAAAGCCAGCTGGGTGATTTTGGACCAATCAGCAGGAGACTGAGAGTTCTAGTTCCGCCTTAGGCATGAAAGCCAGCTGGGTGACTTTGGGCCAATCACCAGGAGACTGAGAGTTCTAGTTCCGCCTTAGGAATGAAAGCCAGCTGGGTGATTTTGGACCAATCAGCAGGAGACTGAGAGTTCTAGTTCCGCCTTAGGCATGAAAGCCAGCTGGGTGACTTTGGGCCAATCACCAGGAGACTGAGAGTTCTAGTTCCGCCTTAGGCATTAAAGCCAGCTGGGTGACTTTGGGCCAATCACCAGGAGACTGAGAGTTCTAGTTCCGCCTTAGGCATGAAAGCCAGCTGGGTGACTTTGGGCCAATCAGCAGGAGACTGAGAGTTCTAGTTCCGCCTTAGGCATGAAAGCCGGCTGGGTGACTTTGGGCCAATCACCAGGAGACTGAGAGTTCTAGTTCCGCCTTAGGCATTAAAGCCGGCTGGGTGATTTTGGCCAATCAGCAGGAGACTGAGAGTTCTAGTTCCGCCTTAGGCATGAAAGCCGGCTGGGTGACTTTGGGCCAATCACCAGGAGACTGAGAGTTCTAGTTCCGCCTTAGGCATGAAAGCCGGCTGGGTGACTTTGGGCCAATCAGCAGGAGACTGAGAGTTCTAGTTCCGCCTTAGGCATGAAAGCCAGCTGGGTGACTTTGGGCCAATCACCAGGAGACTGAGAGTTCTAGTTCCGCCTTAGGCATGAAAGCCAGCTGGGTGACTTTGGGCCAATCACTAGGAGACAGAGAGTTCTAGTTCCACCTTAGGCATAGAAGTCAACTGGATGACTTTTGGTCAATCGCCCTCTCTCAGCCCAACCACTTTACAGATAATCCTCGACTTACAACAGTTCATGTAGTGACCATTCAAAGTTACGACGACACTAAAAAAAGTGACTTATGACCATTTTCCATACTTAATGGCATCCCCACGGTCACAGGATCAAATTCAGATACTTAACAACTGGTTCATATTTATGACCATGGCAGTGTCCCAGGTTCCTGCAAACCCCTTTTGCAACCTTCTGACAAGCAAAGTCAACAAGGAAGCCTGATTCACTTAACAACCATGTAACTAATTGAACAACTGCAATGATTCACTTAACAACTATGGCAAGAAAGGTCGTAAAACAGGGCAAACGTCACTTAACAAAGGTCTCACTTAGCAACGTAAGTTTTGGGTTCAACTGTGGTCATAAATTGAGGACTCCCTGTATTATAAAAATAAAATAAAGATGGATTTTTTTTAAAAAATGAAATAAATAGATAATAGGCATTTATATCCCAAACTAGCTTGATCATTTCAAATTGTCTTTTCCATTGGGGTTTTTTTGTTTTGTTTTGTTTCTTTCAATTGTTAACCAGCCCAGATTTATTTATTTGAGTTGGAGAGCAATATACATTGTCTAAATAAATAAATGAGGTAAATAAACTTGTCCAGCTTTGAGAAATACAGCGTGCATGTTACGTTCATATCCCACAATTTATATCTCCCTCTTGGGTGTGTCTAGTTTAATGAAAAGAAGGAGCAGGGGTGACATGATAGCAGTGTCCCAATATTGGAGGGGCTTCCACAAAGAAGAGGGGATCGAGCTATTCTTCAAAGCACCTGAGGGTAGGACAAGAAGCAATGGATGGAAACTAATCAAGGAGAGAAGCAAACTAGAAATAAGGACAGTGAGAACAATTAATCAGTGGAACAACTTGCCTCCAGAATTTGTGGATGTTCCAACACCTGAGGCTTTTAAAAAGAGATTACATATCATTTGTCTGAAATGGTATAGGTTTTCCTGCTTGACCAGGCGGTTTGAGTAGAAGACCTCCAAGCAGTGGTGGGATTCAGCCAGCTCGCACCTATTCGGGAGAACCGGTTGTTAACTTTCTATGCAGTTCGGAGAGCCAGTTGTTGGAAGAAATCTCCTTTTGTTTTTTTCCACTTTACAGGGCTAATCCTGTAAGGAAGGCAGGAAGGAAACATTCTGGTGGTATTTCTAGCCTAATCTTTATTACCCTGCTTACAGAAACTGCCTCTCAGGTTAACCCTTATTACATTGTAACAGCTAAGGCAAAGTGCCCATTGACGTGAGTGATGTTGAGTTGGCCATGCCCACACGGTCACATGACCACCAAGCCATGCCTACCCAGCTGGTCATTAGGGCAGAGAACCACTTGTTAAATTATTTGAATCCCACCACTGCCTCCAAGGTCCCGTCCAACTCTGTTATTCTTTAATCAGAGAAGGAAGGGAGGGAGGAAGAGGGTGGAAGGAAGGAAGACAGAGGGGAAGGAAGGAAGGAAGACAGGAAGGAAGACAGGAAGGAAGAAGGAAGACAGAGGGGAAGAGAAAGGAGGGGGGAGGATGAAGAGGGTGGAAGGAAGGAAGACAGAGGGGGAAGGAAGAAAGGAAGGAAGACGGAGGAGAAGAGAAAGGAGGGAGGAAGGAAGAGGGTGGAAAAGGAAGACAGAGGGGAAGAGAAAGGAGGGAGGAAGGAAGGAAGAGGGTGGAAGGAAGGAAGACAGAGGGGAAGGAAGGAAGACGGAGGGGAAGAGAAAGAGGGAGGGAGGGAGGAAGAGGGTGGAAGGAAGGAAGATAGAGGGGGAAGGAAGGAAGATGGAGGGGAAGAGAAAGGAGGGAGGGAGGAAGAGGGTGGAAGGAAGGAAGACAGAGGGGAAGGAAGGACGGAAGACAGGCAAAGAGAAAGGAGGGAGGGAGGAAGAGGGTGGAAGGAAGGACGGAAGACAGGCAAAGAGAAAGGAGGGAGGGAGGAAGAGGGTGGAAGGAAGGAAGACAGAGGAGAAGAGAAAGGAGGGAGGAAGGAAGAGGGTAGAAGAAAGAAGACAGGGGGAAGGAAGGAAGGAAGGAAGGAAGGAAGGAAGGAAGGAAGGAAGGAAGAGGCGAAGAGAAAGGAGGGAGGGAGGAAGAGGGTGGAAGGAAGGAAGACAGAGGGGGAAGGAAGGAAGGAAGACAGAGGCGAAGAGAAAGGAGGGAGGGAGGAAGAGGGTGGAAGGAAGACAGGGAGGAAAAAGGAAGGAAGGAAGATGGATGGGAGAAGAGAAAGGAGGAGGGAGGAAGAGGGTGGAAGGAAGGAAGACAGAGGGAAGAGAAAGGAGGGAGGGAGGGAGGAAGAGGATGGAAAGAAGGAAGAGAGGTGGAAGGAAGGAAGGAGGGAACACTGGAAGCTTTCAAGAAGAGACTGGACAACCACTTGTCTGAAATGGTATAAGGTCTCCTGCTTAAGCAGGGGATTGGACTAGAAGTCCTCCAAGATCCCTTCCAGTCCTGTGATTCTAAAAAAGCAAAAAAAAAAAAAACCCACGGACTGGTTCTCCAGCTTGCAGAAGCTCCCCGTTGCTGAGTCTCCAATTATTTTCTGAACGCTGCAGTGATTTATCTACGTCCCCGTGTGATGTCATTCGTTTATGTACAGCATTACCCAGAATATGGCATTAACATTTTACTATTAGTCTTACCTTTCAACACAAAAAGATAAAGGCGTAAATCTCAAGACACAATGGATATGTCAGCCAAGTTGATGTAGTGTTACAAGTTTGGCTATGTTGTTATTATTATTATTATTATTTTGGCATATTTCCTGCAACTTGAATGATACAGAAAAAGCCAATATCATTTTTCTCCCCGCGGTGAGCCCAGAACTGCCTTATCCAGTTACTAGATCTAATTTTAATTGCTGTTTGGCTTGAATAAGTGGACAGGGATAGAAACAAAACAAAAAAAAATCTGCTTTGCAAACAGACTTACAACTGTTTATCAGACTTATGACCATTGCAGCTTCCCCATGGTCATGCGATCAAAATCCAGATGTTTGACAACTGGTTCATATTTATGACAGTTACAGCATCCTGGGGCAGTGGTGGGTTTCCAAAAATTTTACTACCGGTTCTGTAGGTGTGACTTGGTGGGTGTGGCTTGGTGGGAGTGGCATGGGAAGCTTACTGCAAAATCCCCATTTCCTCCCGATCAGCTGGGACTTGGGCGGCAGAGAATAGATGGGGGTGGGGCCAGTCAGAATTTTTACTACCGGTTCTTCAAACTACTCAAAATTTCCATTACCGGTTCTCCAGAACTGGTCAGAACCTGCTGAAACCCACCTCTGGCCCTGGGGTCATGGGATCCCTTTTTGTGGCCTTCCGACAAGTAAAGTCAATGGGGAAACCAGATTCACTTAACAACTCTGTTACTAATTTAACAACTGCACTGATTCACTTAACAACCGTGGCAAGAAAGGTCATAAAATGGGGCAAAACTCACTTAACAACTGTCTCAACAGAAATTTTGGGCTACATCGTGGTCCTAAGTCAAGGACTACCTGTACTGTATATATATATTTATACATATATATATATATTTGCTTTCTTCTCTTATCGTAGGTTTTTGTATGTATTTTTCTTCAACCGGCTATTTTCCTACGTAAACCAAGTTTCTCAAATTGCAGCCATAGCTCAGTGAAATCACACTTTGCTGTGTTTGCTGTCTGAAGAAGCTAGGATAGTGGATGTGATTTCACTGAGCTATGGCTGCAATTTGAGAAACTTGGTTTATGTAGGAAAATACCTGGTTGAAGAAAAATACATACAAAAACCTACAATAAGAGAAGAAAGCAAATAGTTAGCCTCTACGGGGAGGGAACATATGGTAAGGGTGTGGCTAACTGATGAGGACTAATCAGTCCAAAATAGATCTATATTAGTCTCCCAATAGGCAGCAAAATGCATGTTTTTATATATATATATGTAGGTCTTTGGTTATTCGGGTCTTCTCCCACGTAAAATTGGAAGTGTCTTGGCGACGTTTCGACGAAGTCTCATTCGTCATCTTCAGGCTGGTGTTCTCGGCTTCGTGCTTCCAGGAGCACGAAGCCAAGAACACCAGCCTGAAGATGACGAATGAGACTTCGTCGAAACGTCGCCAAGACACTTCCAATTTACGTGGGAGAAGACCCGAATAACCAAAGACCTACATACAAACACCCGCGAAAACCTGAGAAAACATACACACACACACACACACACACACACACACACATAGTATATGACATATACATACAGGTGACCGCACATACATGTAGTCCTCGAGTTACGACCACGATTGAGCCAAAATTCGTGTTGTTAAATGAGACATTTGTTAAATGAGTTCTGCCCCATTTTCTTGCCACAATTGTTAAGTGAATCACTGCAGTTGTTCTGTTAGCAACCTGGTTAGCAACTAGGAACTAGTTGAATGAAAAGAAGGACTAGGGGAGACATGATAGCAGTCTTCCAATATCTCAGGGGCTGCCACAAAGAAGAGGGAGTCAAGCTATTCTCCAAAGCACCTGAGGGCAGGATGGATGCAGAAGCAATGGATGGAAACTAGTCAGGGAGAGAAGCAACTTAGAACTAAGGAGAAATTTCCTGACAGTGAGAACAACTAATCAGTGGAACAACTTGCCTCCAGAAGCTGTGAATGGTCCAACACTGGAAGTTTTTAAGAAGATGTTGGATAATCATTTGTCTGAAGTGGTGTAGGGTTTCCTGCCTGGGCAGGGGGTTGGACTAGAAGACCTCTAAGGTCCCTTCCAACTCTGTTATTCTATTCTATTCTATTCTGGTCATTAAGTGAATCTGGCTTCCCCATTGACTTTGCTTGTCAGACGGTTGCTAAAGGGGATCACGTGACCCCCGGGAAACAGTAACGGTCATAAGTGTGAGTCAGTTGCCAAGCATCTGAATTTTGATCACATAATCTTGGGATGCTGCAAAGGTCGTAACTGTGAAAAATGGTCATAAGTCACATTTTTAGTGCCGTTGTAACTTTGAACGGTCACTAAATGAACCGTTGCAAGTCAAGGACTACCTGTATATGAGCCCTTAAGCATACTCTTAATACCCGTTGCGGAATCATAAAGTTCTGAAAAGCAAAATATTGCTTTTTAAAGAAGAACCTAAGCAATTTCAAAACATACATCACAGTAATTAGAATCACACATCAAACTGAGGGCAGCAGTAGCAAATGGGAATTAGAAGAATACATAAAATAAAAGAAACATGTAAAAAGAAATAATGCAATAAGATTCAGACTGCGACTGTGTTTCAGTGGGGGAGGAAAAAACACATTTATAGCCTCTCTAAGGATGGGATTCTTAACTTTGGGGTCTGTGGATAGATTTCAGAGAGTCCATAAACCCGGATTTATTATTTATTTATTTATTAATTAAATTTCTATACCGCCCTTCTCCAAATAGGACTCAGGGCGGTGCACAGCCTAAGTAAAAACAGAGCATACAAAATTTAAAAACAGTATTAAAATAATTAAATTTATTTTGGGAATGGGAATGGGATGGGAATTGAGCCTTCTGTTCCGTAATGGATGCAGGTAATACGAAGATTTAGGGCTACTACTCTAGCAAAATAATAGAATGAGAATTTTTAGAATATTAGAGTTGGAAGGGACCTTGGAGGTCTTCTAGTCCAACCCCCCGCTCAGGCAGGAAGCCCTATACCAGTGATGGCTAACCTTTTTGCCATCACGTGCCAGGAAGGGGGGGGCAGGGGAGGTTCGCGCGCACGTGTGTCCACACCCATAATTCTATGCGCCCCACCCCGTGCATGCGCGTGTGACCCCTCCCTGCCCCCCCCCACTATTGGCACGTGATGGCCCGTTTTTCTTTCTCACCTGGCTCCAGATCCTCCCTATGCATCTGGGGAGGGCGAAAACAGCCTTCCCCACCCCGTCGGAGGCCCGAAACGGCCCATTTCCCAACTTTCAGTTGGACAGGAAGTGATGTCTTTTGCTGTCCCCAGCCTCCAGAGACTCCTGGAGCTAAGCTGGCATGCCAGGCGACATGGCTCCACGTGCCACCTGTGGCACGCGTGCCATAGGTTCGCCATCACGGCCCTATACCCTTTCAAACAAATGGTTATCCAATTTCTTCTTAAAAACTTCCAGTGTTTAGAGATTTAGAACTTCTGGAGGCAAGTCGTTCCACTGGTTAATTGTTCTCACTGTCAGGAAATTCCTCCTTAGTTCTAGGTTGCTTCTCTCCTTGATTAGTCTCCATCTGTTGCTTCTTGTCCTGCCCTCAGGTGCTTTGGAGAATAGTTTGACTCCCTCTTCTTTGTGGCAGCCCCTGAGATATTGGAAAGCTGCTATCATGTCTCTCCTAGTCCTTCTTTTCATCAAACTAGACATACCCAATTCAAGCAACTATTCTATATATGTTTTAGCCTCCAGTCCCCTAATCATCTTCGTTGTTCTTTATTTAACTTTAGAGCCATTTGCACCGTCTTGCAGTCATGTGACCACAATTTTACTTTTATTTTTAGTGGAAACTAGCATTTATGGAAACCAGTTTTGAGCAAAAAAAAAATGCAGATAATGGATATTTGGGTATCAACCACTGTTACTTAATGAACACCTGGGAAAAAGGCCTTTATACCAGAGGTGGTCAGGTGGTGATCTTCTTAACAACTTAAGTTGTTGCTTATGACAGTAACTCCAGGCTCAATTATGGTCATAAGTAGAGGACTACCAGTAACATATATTTCTTCTGATTTGTTTGTTCTAATATCTTTGTTGGCTATAATGCGAGCGTGTAAAATCCTTAATAAATATGAAGAATGGTTGCAGGAATTGGTTATGTCTAGTTTAATGAAAAGAAGGACTAGGGGAGACATGATAGCAGTCTTCCGATATCTCAGGGGTTGCCCCAAAGAAGAGGGAGTCAAACTATTCTCCAAAGCACCTGAGGGTAGGAGAAGAAGCAATGGGTGGAAACTAATCAAGGAGAGAAGCAACCTAGAACTGTTAATCCGGACATGAAAAAAGAAGCAGGACTATCGTAGTGAAGTAAAACAACCGTTTATTCCAGGCAACAGGGAACAACAAGAAGCTAACTACGAACTGAGAACTGCCCGAGGCTGCAGCTCCTTTTACCAGGAGCTGTCCAGCCTGTCAGCCACTGATGCTTGTTCCTTTTCCCGCCGGCGGGAAAATGAAACCAATGAGTGAAGGCTGATGTAAGACTCACTCCTACTTGGATATTCAACAAGAACTAAGGAGAAACTTCCTAACAGTGAGGACAATAGCCGATAGCCTCCCACCGACCAGTCCGCTCCCACCTAGAGGGTCTCCTCAGGGTGCCATCGGCCAAGTCATGTCGGCTGGCGACACCCAGGGGGAGGGCCTTCTTTGTGGGAGCCCCAGCCCTGTGGAATGAACTGCCCCCAGAAATTCGTAAGATTTCTGACCTCCGGATTTCTTTTTCCACAGTCGCTCAACTTCAATTTGTAAGTCCCGGTACTTTGTGATTTTTTCTTGCTGCTTATCTTCAATTCGTGCATCACCAGGTATTGCAATGTCAATGAACCATACTTTTTTCTTTTCAACTATTGTTATGTCAGCTGTGTTGTGGATCAAGTGCCTGTCAGTCTGAATCCTAAAGTCCCACAAGATCTTGAGTTTCTCATTCTCTAAAACTTATTATTATTATTATTATTATTATTATTATTATTATTATTATTATTATTAATTATTCAGTGGAACAACTTGCCTCCAGAAGTTGTGAACGCTCCAACACTGGAAGTTTTTAAGAAGAGATGGGATAACCATTTGTCTGAAGTGGTGTAGGGCTTCCTGCCTAAGCAGGGGGTTGGACTAGAAGACCTCCACGGTCCCTTCCAACTCTGTTAGTCTGTAATTCTCTTCTTAAAAACCGGCTATAAAATATTGACAAGCATTTTGCCAAGGTGTTTATGTGGGCTCCTCCTAGGAGATTCCCTCTCAACCAAGCCAAAAGTCTGAATTCACAAGTTACAACCCATCTCCCATAACTTATTAACACCTAGTCGAGATTAATCAAGCACAGAAACACCGAAGCAGGTCAGCTAATTAGTCGGTGATGATAACTATATTTTTCATCCTTGTTCCAATTAGTCTCCTGTACCTTTCAGGAATTTTAATTGTACCTTGATCTCCATTTAGATGTCACCCTGCCCCCCTCCCACCCCCTTCATTTTTCTTCCTAATTCTGCAACAAATTTGACCCCAAAAAAAGAAGACAGCTATTAAACAATTATCTTCAGATTTTTTCATGAGTTCAACAGAACTGATATTCATCCTAAATGCTTTTTTCTCCCATTATGCAGTCATGAACACCTTCCCAAGCATAAATCTCCGTGTTTCCACTGACTTGGGTGTGGAGGAAAAGAGCTAGGAGAAAAGTTTTTAGAAAAACTGCATTCTTGGAAAAAATAGAATTTTGGGGGGAGTCTTTTGCCCCTGAAGTTACTTGGATGAATTCTGAGAGGAGGCTGGGGAAAGGACTGGCTGTGATAATTTACCGGTGGGATTTCCACCTGCAGTGATAGAGTGAAGCTGTTCTGTAGCTACGTAAACTGGACCTTCCTTCCTTCCTTCCTTCCTTCCTTCCTTCCTTCCTTCCTTCCTTCCTTCCTCCCTCTCTCCTCTGTCTTCCTTCCTTACATCCTCTTCCTTCCTCCCTCCCTTCTTCTCTTCCCCTCCATCTTCCTTCCTTCCTTCCCTGTCTGTCTTCTTTCCTTCCACCTCTTCCTTCCTCCCCTCCCTCTTTTCTCTTCCCCTCTGTCTTCCTTCCTTCCTTCACCCTCTGTCTTCCTTCCTTCCACCCTCTTCCTCCCTCCCTCCCTCCTTTCTCTTCCCCACCATCTTCCTTCCTTCCTTTCTTTCTTCCCCCTCTGTCTCTTCCTTCCCACCCTCTTCCTTCCTTCCTCCCTCCCTCCTTTCTCTTCCCCTCCAACTTCCTTCCTTCCTTCCTGTCTGTCTTCTTTCCTTCCACCTCTTCCTTCCTCCCTCCCTCTTTTTCTCTTCCCCTCTGTCTTCCTTCCTTCCTTCACCCTCTGTCTTCCTTCCTTCCACCCTCTTCCTCCCTCCCTCCCTCCTTTCTCTCCCCACCATCTTCCTTCTTCCTTTCTTTCTTCCTTCCCCCTCTGTCTTCCTTCCTTCCACCCTCTTCCTTCCTCCCTCCCTCCTTTCTCTTTCCCTCCATCTTCCTTCCTTCCACCCTCTTCCTTCCTCCCTCCCTCCCGTCTCTTCCTCTCCATCTTCCTTCTTTCCACCCTCTTCCTCCCTCTCTCCCTCCCTCCCTCCCTCCTCTTCCCCTCCATCTTCCTTCCTTCCTTCCCCCTGTTTTCCTTCCTTCCCCCCTCTTCCTTCCTCCCTCCCTTCTTTCTCTTCCCCTGTCTTCCTTCCTTCCTTCCTCCCTCCCTTCCTTCCTTCCTTCCTTCTCTGGTTAAAGAATAACAGAGTTGGAAGAGACCTTGGAGGTCTTCTACTCAAGCCCCCTGGTCAAGCAGGAAAACCTATACCATTTCAGACAAATGGTATGTAATTCCTTTTTAAAAGCCTCAGGTGTTGGAGAATCCACAAATTCTGGAGGCAAGTTGTTCCACCAATTAATTGTTCTAACTGTCAGGAAATTTCTCCTTTGTTCTAGGTTGCTTCTCTCCTTGATTAATTTCCATCAGTTGCTCCTTATTCTGCCTTCATGTGCTTTGGAGAATAGGCTGAATCCCTCCCTCTCTCCCTCCCTCTCTCCTTCCTACCATTCCTTCCTTCTTTCCTCCCTTCCTCCCTCCCTCCCTCCCTCCCTCCCTTCCTTCCTTCCCTTTTCTTCTATTTTAACAAGGGAATGGGGGAGAAGACTGCAAGGGGAGGTGAAAGAATCACAGAATGAAAGGGAGGGAGGAAAGGAAAGAGAGAGGGAAGCCTCAAGTAATATAAGAAACGAAAATCTCTAAAACATCATAAACATTTAGTGAGCAAATGTAGACAACTGAATATAATATGCCTCCTGTGGCTTTCTTGCTTTCTGCTGTGAGTTTAACCAAGAGGAGGGAGAATTTGGAGTGCGGTCTGTGCCAGTTGTCCTCATTTAGCAACTGCTCAATTGGGGTCGCTAAATGAGGTCTCTCTGCACTGCAAGAGAAAATGCCCAAATACAAAGATTCCAAGATGATGACCCCAGATAAATAAGAAGAGAAGTTGCTTTTATTACAAATTCTTACCTTTCAGTCTTGAAGAGAAAAGAATAGGATAGGGATAGGGATAGGGATAGGATAGGATAGGATAGGGATAGGATAGGATAGGATAGGATAGGATAGGATAGGATAGGATAGGATAGGATAGGATAGGGTATTTATTGGGATTGGAATGGAATGGAATGGAATAGAATGTAGAATAGAATAGAATAGAATAGAATAGAATAGAATAGAATAGAATAGAATAGAATAGAATAATAGAATAGAATAGAATAGAATAGAATAGAATAGAATAGAATAGAATAGAATAGAATAGAATAGAATAGAAATTTATTGGGAATGGAATGGAATGGAATGGAGAATACAATAGAATGGAATGGAATGGAATATAGAGAATAGAATAGAAGAAATAGAATAGAATAGAATAGAATAGAATAGAATAGAATAGAATAGAATATTATATTGGGAATGGAATGGAGTGGAATGGAATGGAATGGAATAGAATATAGAATATAGAATAGAATATAGAATATAGAATAGAATAGAATAGAATAGAATAGAATAGAATAGAATAGAATAGAATAGAATAGAATAGAATAGAATATTTATTGGGAATGGAATGGAATGGAGAACAGAACAGAACAGAACAGAACAGAACACAGCACAACAGTACAGAACAGAACACAGCACAACAGAACAGAACAGAACAGAACACAGCAGAACAGAACAGAACAGAACAGAACAGAACAGAATAGGTTTATTTGGTGTGGTTAGGAATTGTCTCCAGTACAAAAACACTCAGTGTATTCGCAAAACAACAGAGAAAATAATAATATTTAAACCACAAAGAGCACTGGTCAGGCCTAGTGTCTCATCCTGGAACTGTGTTGAGTCCCCCACCCCAACCCCACACTGCACACACACAATCTGGATAGGATTGTGCAGGTTAAACGTTTGTGACCCGCACTAAGCATCCCTCTTACAATGATTATTTACAAGACATGATTGCCCATTTTAGACATGCAGATTCTGTGATGGCCTTTCACCCTTTATGCCAGAGACACTAATCGCCTGTTCCCAATCACTCCAGAATCAGATATTTCCCCCTTCGAGGGAAAGGATTTAAATGGACTTCGAGAGGAATCCTAAACGAGGCAATCAGGATCACGCTCTGATTTTTCATACGGCTACATCTTCCCTAGAATTCCCTCAGACTGTGGCCCAAGACAGGTAGTCCTCGACTTGCGTCCACCACGGAGCCCAAAATTTCTGTCGCTCAGTGAGGCAATTTTTAAACGCCTCCTTTTGCGATCTTGCTTGTCCCATTTGTTAAATGAGCCGCTGCCGTTGTTAAATTAGTAACAAATTGTCAGGAGAAAAGATGCTAAAATAACATTAATATCTATCATTAAATTTTGTTATTGATTTTAGAACAACAACACAACACAATACAACATACAGAACACAAACACGTTTCTTTTTACATATCAGTTTTGTTCCTCTTACTTTCTACTTTATACATTCCCCTTTTTTCCCATCCTTTATTATCATTGTTTTTATCATCCCTTTGTATCTAATTTTATTCATTTACAATATTTTACAGATTTGTCACATTCTCCTCTCCATCATTTACTCATATTTACTTTCCCTAATCTCGAGCCAATCATACCACTTATTCCATACTTGGTACTATTCTGTATCTTCCTTTTCTTTTATTTCTTTTGTTAATTTGTCCATCTCCGCACAGATGGACAGAGATTAATAACATTAATATCTAAAGAGGGACAAATTTCACTTTAGTGAGAAACTACAGACCAGTATTGTTATTGAATGATGGTTATAAGTTGCAAAGCAACTTTCAACTGAAAGGCCGAGAATGGTTTTTGCAAGCATTTATATATAAGGATTGATGTGGGTTTATATCTTAAATAACATTAAAAAACAATGTGTTGGATATTTTGGAATATTCAGGATAAGAGAATGAAAAACCAGCTGCATTGATCTTTTTAGATGTAGAGAAGGTTTTTGACAATTGGACTCTTTCTTGTTTAAAGTTCTGGAAGATATTAAGTTTGGAGACAATTTTATACAATTTTATTAATAAAAACAAATTTATATTTCAGGGAGGGTATAAGTAATTGTTATATTGAATATTGAAGTATTAAAATACAGACATAAGACAAGATGAGAGGATTTGGGGTGTAAAGATTAGATTGATCTTTAATGTATTAAGTTAGTTATTTAATGTATTAATTAAACTAATACAACTTATGAAGTTTTTGTGGATGACTTGGTGTTGATTTTGGAAGACATTTTAAAGCTGGGGTGTCAAATTTGATTTCACTGAGGGACACATCAGAGTTGTGTTTGACCTCGGGGGGTGTGTGTTGGGGAACTAGCCAGGGTTGGCATGGCCAGCTCGATGTCACTTGTGTCGGGGGCACCTGTGGTGGCCCAAGCGCTCTGCCAGCAAAAATGGTCTCCCAAGCTCCGTTTTCGGCTGTGACGGCCTCCTGCAACCCTCTGCCAGCGAAAACAGAGCTTCGGAGGGACGCATGTGGCCCTCCCAAGCTCCATTTTCATTGGCAGACGCACCGCAGGCCACTCCTTTACTGTTTCCAGGGTGGCCCTGCGGGCCAGATCTAAGCATCTTGCAGGCCGGATCCGGCCCGCGAGCCTTGAATTTGACACCCCTGCTTTAAAGGGAATTGAATTTTTAATGAATACATGAAAAAAATTTCAGGTTTTGGATTTAACAAACAGAAAACAAAGATGTTAACAAAACACATAAGATACCGGAACGAATAGAACTGTTGAATAAAACAGGTTTTAAGAAGCTAAAATATTGGGGTATTACTAGGACAAATATGAATTGCATGTTATTTCAAAATAACTACGTTAAGACATGGAATGAAGTTTAAAAGGGTAGGTTAGATGGGATAAAATACAATTGTCACTGCTGGAGAGAATTCCTGTGATTAAGATGAATGCTTTACCTAGAATGTTATTTTTATTTCAAACAGTACCTGCTTTGACAGCTAATGCACCATTTAAACAATGACAGAGGATATATCTAAATTTGTATGGTGGTAGAGGTGGGGGAAAAAACAACAATTTAAATATATTACAAGATGCAAAGGAAAGGGGGGATTGGGTCTACCAGATTTAAACAGGCTCACCAGAATCTTCTGGGCACTGACAGGGTAATCTGGTCTTCCAGAATCCATCTGAGCCCCAATGAAACCAGTATTTCTTCACAGATCCTAGAGATCCCACAGATCCTTCACAGAGACGGTCGCCTCTTCCCAGAAAGTAGCAAGGAAAACAGGTTGTGAAGAGGATGTGTAGCATCCTAGACAATCCTTTGGACCCAGAGGCAGGGATTCAGCCATGGCCTTCAGAACCTCCAGAAGCTCCTTTAAGTGAACAGGACGAAGAGGAGGAGCCTCTTCTCAATGCACAGGTGCGCAGAGCTGCCAAAAGGCAGGAGTGACTCCTCAGGAGTAAGGCTTGGGGCTAATTGACCACTCCCTTAGCCTATTTAAGGAGGAACGCCGATTGCAGCAAGCTGTAGGGAACAACTTTCATTCACTCTCCTTCGCGTCTGGATTTTCTGCAAAATTGCTTCTGGGCTTTCTGCCAACCCTAGTAAAACTGTGATTACCTTATCTTAGAATTCTTGTAGGCTGTTAAGCAAGTTTATTAACAGCCTTTGGTTGAAAAAGACTGAGTTATTTGAGTAAAATAAGCTTTGTATAGATTTTGTGTGTGCTGCGTTCTTTGGGGTCCGTAGCTGGGGCAGAAGAGGTAGAAGGAAGTGAACTACCAATACTCTTTTCTGCTGTCCTCACCACTCTCTGCACCGCCTTCCTGTTTGAAGCAGTAATGCTTCCAAACCAGACAGCAATGCCATATGACAGGATGCTCTCGATCGTCCCTCTATAGAAAGTGGCAAGGACAGGCGAAGGAAAATGAACTTTTCTCACGCAATGCAGAAAATGCTTGATGTGTTTGGCTGCTCTTATGAGAAATGAACAAAGTTATTGCATCTACAGGCAGTTCTCGATTTACGTCTGTAATGGACCTGGGAATTTCTGCTGATGGTCATAACTCGAGGCACCCATGTGACCAAACCGATTTTTCAACTTTGTTTGCAACGCTCAAAAATTGGAAGTAAATGCCAGTTTTAAAAAATCGTCTTAAAACACAGTCCCATGATTGTGGGACACTGCAAGAGTTGCTGGAATTGTGTGTGTCTAGTTTAATGAAAAGAAAACCAGGAGTGACATGATAGCAGTTTTCCACAAAAAAGAGGAGGTCAACCTATTCTCCAAAGCACCTGAAGGCTGGAGAACGGATGGAAACTAATCAAGGAGAGAAGCAACCTAGAACTAAGGAGAAATTTCCTGACAATTAATCAATGGAACGACTTGCTTCCAGAAATTGTACGTGCTCCATCACTGGGGGGTTTTTAAGAAGAAATTGGACAACAATTTCTCCAGAATGGTACATGGCAGGGGTCCCCAACCTGTAGGCCCAGGCCCACTACTGGGCGATGGCCTATTCACAACTGGGCAGTGTGTGCACACGAGCGGCAGGCACCAGCACTTTCAGCCCCACTCCCACGAGTGATGTGTGTCTGTGTGCACCACTCAAATGAAGCTGTGCGCACATGGACATGGATATGCCCCTCATACAAAACCGTCCCCTCTTCCCCCCGCTCAGCAGAGAAGTTGGACTACATGACCTCCAAGGTCCCTTCCAATTTTGTTATTCTGTTAAATTTATTTATTTATTTATTTATTGGTTCAATTTATATGCCGCCCTTCTCCGGAGACTCAGGGCAGCTTACAATGCGTTAAGCAATAGCCTTCAGACTTTTGTATATACCTGCTTAGTAGGGCTTTCGCCCCCCCCCCAAGCGGTGTTCTTTTTTTATATATATATACAAAGTCAGCTTATTGCCCCCACAATCTGGGTCCTCATTTTACCTACCTCGGAAGGATGGAAGGCTGAGTCAACCTTGAGCCTGGTGAGATTTGAACTTGCAGTAATTGCAGGCAGCTGGCAGCTAAGTGCTATTTAACAGCACTTTAGTCTGCTGCTCCACCAAGGCTCCAGTTGCCAATTGCCCAAAACTCAGTCACATAACCACAAGAAGGGGGCGCCTGGCCATTGGTATTTGGAATGCGGGGTCATAAGTCACCCCCTCCAAGTAGATCTGCTGGAACTTTGAACTGTCACTAAGCAACCGGTTAAAAGTCAAGGACTTACTGTACATGTGGTGTGGATGTTGCCTATAGAGAAAGTTGCCGGTGCTTTCAGCCGGCATGGCAGAGAGTCGATTTTTTGCACATTTTAAGGGGTACCATTTGTCTCCCCCAAATTCTTCTGCTCCATTAAATCACGTGCACCAAAAGCAGCTGAAGGAACGAAAAAGAGAACAAGAAAAAAGGAGAAAATTGCATTCCAAAGTATATTAAGAGCAAATTTTAAAAAAAGAAATCAATGGCATTTAATTAGATTTTGATTTCTTTCTTTTTCCGACTCTCTGATCTAGTCCGTTTTTCCCTCCATTTCATTTGGATGGGAAGGGCGCTTTAAGAGGCAGTATTGTTTTATGAAAAGACCAAATCAAGAGATTTGCAGAAATGATCATGGCTAAACCACAGGCAGTCCTCAATTTACAGCGGTTCATTTAGTGACTGTTCAAAGTTGAAAAAAGTGACTTTCACACTTAATGACCATTGCAGCATCCCCAGGGTCATGTGATCGAAATTTTGGCAACTGGCTCATATTTATGACGTGCTCCCCTTTTTGCGGCCTTCTGACAAAGTCAATGGGGAAGCCAGATTCACTTAACAACCACATTACCAAATTAACAACTTCAGTGGTTCACTTAACCACCGTTAAGTGGGGCAAAACTCACTTAACAAATGTCTCGCCTAACAACAGAAATGTTGGGCTTAAAATGTGTTTAAGTGTAAATGCAATTCCATTATGGCAGGAAGGCAGGGGTGGGATTCAGCCGGTTCGTACCAGTTCGGGTAAACTGGATGTTAATTTTAATCTGGTTCACCGAACCGGTAGTTGCAAGGACTGACTGACCCCACCCACCCCTCCCCGCCCCTCCCAGGAGTCTCCATGAAGCCCGTTTTGGATGCCAGGGAAGTGCAGGGCCCACACGGATGCTCTGGGAGGGCGAAAAACGGGCCTATTGGAAGTACCGGAAGTCTGAAAACATGCCCGTTTCCAGCCTCTGGAGGGCCTCCGAAGCCCGGGGGAGGCTGTTTTTGCCCTCCCGGAGGCTTGAAGAAAGCCTCCGAAGTCTGGGGAGGGTGAAAACGTCCCCCCCATGGTGTAGGAGGCTGCATAGGCCACGCCCACCATGGCCACACCCACCCAGCAACCAGGCAGAGAACCGGTTGCTAAAATTTCTGAATCCCACCCCTGCAGGAAGGGATGTGATATCCAGCCTAGCCTGGTCATTAACTACAATTAAGACCCTAATGGGGGTCTTAATGGGGGTCATCACAGTCATAACTCGTGAAGGCTGTAAACAGGTCGGTCATGTGACCCACCTGCTTTTACAACCATTGTGGCAGTCATTAAGTGAACAGCTGCAATTGTTAAGCGAACTAATGGTTGGGTGTGGGCATGGCTTTGCCGAAAACCAGAAATAAATGCTGGTTTACGTCAAAACTGTCACAATACGTAGTCACATGACTTTGAATCTAGGTCCTAAGTACCCCCCAGGTAGGTCCATCGAAAAGTTCAACGGTTGCTAAGCAACTGGTCATAGGTGGAGGCCTATCTCGATGTACATTTCATACAAATTATCAGAGGTGTTTATATTTGAAAAGGCCGCATTCAGTCTTCCTGACAGGGTCAAAAAAGTCAAGATGGCGACCATGATGGTATAATTAAAGTTCCATCTGTTTTTCTATGTGTCAGACCTGAACATACTAGGCACACCCACAATCATTAAAAAAAAATCATTACGTTTTCAGTAATCCATTGCGACCTTCATCTTAACTTTATTGACTATAGTCTGCAAACATTCCTGACTTACAAAGAATATCAAACGAGAAGTTTGCAGCATTAGGAAGTCAACATAATTCTCTGTTTTTCAAACTTGGCAATATTAAATTGTGTGCGCTTCAATTCCCAGAGTTCCCCAGCCAGCCTGATAAGTGGATTTCAACTCCCAGAATTCCCCAGCCAGCATGCTTTTAGATATGTGGATTTCAACTCCCAGAATTCCCCAGTCAACATGCTTTTAGATATGTAGATGTCAAGTCCTAGAATTCCCCAGCCAGCACGCTTTTAAATATGTGTTTCAATTCCCAGAATTCCCCAGCCAGCATGCTTTTAGATAAGTGGGTTTCAACTCCTAGAATTCCCCAGCCAGCCTGCTTTAAGATGTATGGACTTCAACTCCCAGAATTCCCCAGCCAGCAGGGGAATTATGGAAGTTGAAGCCTGCACCTTTGAATATTGCCATGTTTGAAAAACACTAATTGAAGGACTGAGGACTGAGGACACATTCTCACAATTTTGTTGGACACAGTATCCAGCTGGCTTCTTACTGGTTTCCTCCGTGCCCCATTTTGGGCCTAGTAATCCTCCCTACAGCCTCCTGGGAGCAAAAACGGACCGGGGGGTGCCGCCATTTTGGGCCTAGTAGACCTCCCTGCACTTACCTGGGAGCCAAAATGGGGTGTAAGGGGAGTCCTAGAAAGAGCGGGGCTAGCCAGCAATTTAACAAGCGGTTCGCCCAAACCAGCCCAAACCGGCTGAATCCCACCACTAAGCACTTGTACTCTGGAACACCCACCTGTCCAAGGTTCAGCTGACCGCAACTCTGCTCACCTGTCAGAAAATCATGAAACCCTGACAGTTTCCCCAGGATGGGAGCTAGGAGAAGAATTGAGCTGTGATGGCTCACAACAATTGAAAAGAACAACAGGAAGATTTAGTATTAGATTTAGATTTTTAAGATGAGATAGAAAAACTTCTGTTCTCTATCAGCGTCCTAGAAGAACCAACAGTCTTCTGTGGGAATGCAAAATCCCATTACCTTATTATTATTATTTTTTCAATTCTTGACTAGATACAGGCTTAGCTATTCCTCCCCTTATTTTATTATCACAAAACCTGAGTCCTTTTTCATTCCGGTTATTTTCTGGAACCTATCAGGACTTGCATCTTGGGGTAGAGATAAAACCCCACTCCCTTCTAGCACTGATGATGTTATCTAGTTGGGTAATGAAATGTCTGCAAGAAAACAAGCAAGCTCAGAGAGCACCAAGGACCCCTCATCTCAACCCTCAGCTACAAATATTCTCCTTTATTGGAACCGGATAATGTCTAGTCAAACAAAGAGAAGGATGGGGGTGGGGGACAGGATAGCTGTTTTCCAGTACTTGAGAAGCTATCACAGAGAAAAGGAGAATGAATTATTTTCTCAAGTCCAGCGGGCAGGGCAAAAAGTAATGCATGGAACTGTCCATCGTTGAACTGGTTCAGTTCCAAGTGGGGAGAAAGACACTGGAAACATGGAAGCTGATTGGAAAGATGGTTTATTGGTGAACAGGACCACATGGGTTTTAGGTCCTGGGCAGCTGAACACATAGAGTAGAGAGTGAAAGGTATTTATACCTTCTCTTGGGCTTTGAACTTGAGCTTCCTGTTCCTGTGGCAAGGACATGTTTTCTATTAGCTGTCAGACTCCCAGGGGGCGCAGGAGTCGTAGCTGAGGTTGTCTGAGATACGTTTGGGCGAATCTCGCTGGGTGATGCAATGAAGGGGCTTGGTTGTGCCATGTGGTGAGCTCTGCTGATAGATAATCCTATTATGTCCTGGAGAGCCATGTCTTAATCCCATCACCCTGGAGCTGAGGTCTTTTGTCTTGTAGATAGGCTGGCCCAGTCTTTCTCAATGGGCACCAAATATCTGCTGGGGGCAGGGAGTTGCAGGGAGCTGCTCTTTGTCTTAAAAATATGTTTCTCCTTTTCTCATCCAAGGAAATACAATATTCTGCCTTTTTTTTAATATTCCTCAAAATATTTTATTCTTCTAGGAGGGTGGGTGGGTGCTAACTTTCTACAGAAGCTTATTAAGGAGAGATCCAACCTAAAATTAAGGAGAAATTTCCTGACAGTGAAAGCAATTAATCTATGGAACGACTTGCCTCCAGAAGCTGTGGGTGCTCCATCCCAGGAGCACTATGGGTGCTCTTCTGTAAAGAAGAGATTAGACAGCCATTTGTCTGAAATGTTATAGCAGGGTTGGACTAGCAGACCTCCAAGGTCCCTTCCAACTGTTGTTATCCTGTATTGTAACTCCTGAAGAAGACACCAGAGGTGGGATTCAGCCGGTTCGGATCAGTTCGGTTGAACCGGATGCTAATTTACATCTGGTTCGCTGAACCGGTAGTTGCAAGGACTGGCTGGTCCCGCCCATCCCTCCCCTCCCAGGCGTCTCCACGCAGCCCATTTTGGATGCCAGGTAAGTGCAGGGCCCGTACGGAGGCTCTGTGAGGGTGAAAAACAGGCCTCCCGGAAGTTCCGGAAGTCTGAAAATGGGCCCATTTCCAACCTCCAGAAGGCCTCCGGAGCCCGGGGGAGGCCATTTTCGCCTCTCCAGATGCTCAAGGAAAGTCTCCGGAGCCTGGGGAGGGCAAAAATATCCCCCAACCATGTTGCAGGAGGCCGAGTAGGCCATGCCCACGCAGGAGCTGGGTAGAGAACCGGTTGCTAAAATTTTTGAATCCCACCCCCATTCCCTTCCCCAAAAGTGATTGTTTGACATGATAAAATGTCTGCCAATTGCATCGTCCCCCCCTTCCCCATGTCTTTAGCTCTTCCATTTCTGTGCCAAAAGAACCAAGTCCTGCATTTTGTCATTGTTGTGGTCCGCCAGTAGCCTGAGGAGCTGGCAGCGAAGTCAGACACCGATGAGGCTGAGGTAGAACAGGGGCCAGTCCTGGAGGCTGGGGAAGGCCTGGATGAGGGCTCTGCATCAGAGGCAGAGATGGGGCCAGGGCCATCGGGGAGTGATGCGCGGACTTCGGAACTTCCAGAGGCTGACAGCAGAGAGGCAGAGGAACAGGAGGAGCCTGTTCCTAGTGCACATATGAGAAGAGCTGCCAGAAGGCAGGAGCAGCTAAAACAGAAAGGACAACTCGGGAGTAGGGCCAAGAGATGATTGGTCCCTCCTATAAGGCTTAAAAGATCAGCAATGGCTCTTGGTCTTTGCCGGAAAACAACCATTGAGAGATTTGCTTCGTGTTTCAATGTATTTCTTTCTTGTCAGCGTCTTCTGTTCCTGAACTGTTGCCAAGAAAATCGTTTGGCAGTTTGCCTAATTATCCCAAGGTCAGAGATAAACTGAAGAATGGTGTTTTGAGAACTTTGCTTTCATTTCATTTGGAATACGCTGAGAATGAGTTAATTCTCAGCTGTTTTAATAAAATCTGTTTGTTTTTTGGAACTGTTTTGCATTTAATACTAACTACTTGGGCCTGGGTCACAACAGTCTAGGGTGGGTTCTAAAAATGTTTACTACTGGTTCTGTGGGCGTGGCTTATTTTGTGGGTGTGGCTTGATGGTCATGTGACAATTTTTTAGGATTTAGCAGAGGTACTGGTCTACCAGGCTTTTAACTGCCTGCAGAGCTGTACCAGTCTACCCATTTAATTTTGCAGGCACCGGTCTACTCATGTATTTTTGCAGGCACTGGTCTACCCATTTATTTTTGCAGGCACCGGTCTACTCATTTGTTTTTGGAGGCACTGGTCTACCACCAAACTGCCTTTTACCACTGATCAGCTGTAGGGCAGCCCTTTGAAGCCCCGCGGCAAGAGTTTAAACAGTTTCTTTCCTTATAGCCCATCAGCTGGGAGTCAGGAGACAGCAATAGATTGGGGGTGGGGCCAAATAAAAGATAAGAATAACACGGGGGTGGGGGGGGTTGGGGGGGCAGAACCGGTTCAGTGACATCATATCGTCACCGCTACCGGCTCGGCGGAACCGGGCGGAACCGGGAGGAACCCACCATTGCAACAGTCATCTTCCTCTCCATCTTTCTTAGCCAGTGCGAGAAGGGACCCGGTAGAAAGGAATTCATACATTTCTTCCCCGCAAAGCTTTTTTCTGTCACTGCAACTGCAGCCAGAACCTAAGCAAGATAAGGCCTCTTTTTTTGTGCAAATAAATGTTGGTTTAGTTCAATTTGCTTGGGGGCGGGAGGGGAAGAGTGTAAGTTGAAGGGAGGGGGTGAACCACCAGCATTAAATGATAAATGATACGATTTTCATATGTGAAAAGTAGTTATTACCCCCCCCTTCCCCCGCATCTACACATGTGCGGTAGAGTGTTGGGGGGGAGCAGGAGATAAAACGGGAAATTATACATGCCAAGATAATTTCACGGGAATGCAAAATCCTTGTCAGGAGCCATTCAAAATTCAACCCATACAAGGTTTTTCTTTGCGCTCTGGCCAGGATCTGGAGAGAAGGCGAATTATAGAAAGAAAGAAAGAATATATATAAATATATTTCCACGGCAGATGTTGCCTAGGGTCAGGGAAAAACACAAGAGATAACCGGGGGTTTTAAGGCAAGCTACATTTGCACAACAATGACTCGCTCCCTTCTCCTGCTCCTGAAGATATCACAACATTTTTCCTCTTTAAAGGACAAAACACAAGCCTTTCTAATCCAGGTTTTACAATAGCCTCTTTTCCACCAGCGTGACCCCCAGAGGCGGGCTTTAAATTACAAATGTACACCCCCCCACAGGTACACCCCCCCCCAAGCCTCAATCCTTTCTTTTCCTGGATGGGTTCACACGTTTTTATAAAAAAACAGTCGCTTGGCAGTGTCTGACCCACAAAATCCTGAAATTTGGAGGAAGAGAAATTACATTCTAGAAATCTATGAATGGCAAAAACAAATTTCTAACAATCTTTACTTGAGTGTTACTGATTAAGAGAATGACAGCGTCGGAAGGGACTTCATGTCGAATCAACTCCCTGCTGAAGCAGGAGACTCTATACCAGTGGTGGGATCAGTGGTGAAATCCAAATTTTTTTACTACCGGTTCTGTGGGCGTGGCTTGGTGGGCGTGGCTTGGTGGCGTGGCTTGGTGGGCATGGCAGGGGAAGGATACTGCAAAATCCCCATTCCCTCCCCACTCCTGGGGGAAGGATACTGCAAAATCCCCATTCCTTCCCCACTCCAGGGAAAGGATTCTGCCAAATCCTCATTCACTCCCCACTCCTAGGGAAAGGATACTGCAAAATCCTCATTCACTCCCCAATACTAGGGGAAGGATACTGCAAAATCTCCATTCCCACCCCACTCCAGGGGAAGGATACTGCAAAATCCCCATTCCCACCCCACTCCAGGGGAAGGATTCTGCAAAATCTCCATTCCCTCCCCACTCCAGGGAAAGGATTCTGCAAAATCTCCATTCCCTCCCCACTCCTGGGAGAAGGATATTGCAAAATCTCCATTCCCACCCCACTCATAGGGAAAGGATACTGCAAAATCCCCATTCCCTCCCCACTCCAGAGGAAGGATACTGCAAAATCACCATTCACTCCCCACTCCAGGGAAAGGATTCTGCAAAATCCTCATTCACTCCCCACTCCTAGGGGAAGGATAACGCAAAATCTCCATTCCCACCGCACTCCAGGGGAAGGATACTGCAAAATCTCAATTCCTTCCCCACTCTGGGGCCAGCCAGAGGTGGCATTTGCCGGTTCTCTGAACTGCTCAAAATTTCCACTACTGGTTCTCCAGAACCTGTCAGATCCTGCTGGATTTCACCTCTGGGTGGGATTCAAATAATTTAATAACCGGTTATCTGCCCTCATGACTGGCTGGGTGGGCATGGCCATGGTGGGCATGGCCAGGAGGTGTGACCAGCAGCACTCGGCCTCCTGCATTCCCTGGGAGCAAAAATGGGGTGCGGAGGTGCACCGCATACACACACCCATGCGCCCCATTTTGGAATTCTGGGAGTCCACACATCTTCACGTCACCAAGGTTGAGAAAAAACACTAAATAAGAGCCACAGACTCTACCTGCCTCCTGGAGTTGGGAAGCTCCATCGCTTGAGATTTTCAAGCAAGGACTGGACAACCTTTGGTCCAAGATGAACTAAGGCTGTGATGGTGAACCTATGGCACCAATGATGGCATGCAGAGCCCACTCTGTGGGCACGTGTGCCATTGCCAGCTGCTCTTCCGGTTTCCGGCACGCACATGCGCACCAGCCAGCTGATCTTCGTGTATGCCGGAGTGCCGGAAAACCAAAGACCAGGTGGCCAGCCAGCTGATCTTTGCATGTGCCGGAGCCCCGGAAACTCGAAGATCAGCTGGCTGGTGCACATGCGCGCGCCAGCTCCCTAGTCTTTGGGTTTCAGGAGCACACACGAAGACCAGCTGGCCAGCACACATGCACATGCCAGAAACCTGAAGACCAGGTGTCCGGCACGCATATGTGCACTGGCCAGCTAGTCTTCAAGTTTCCGGGCCTCCATTGCATGCAAAGACCAGCTGGCTGGCCACCTGATCTTTGGGTTTCCGGCGCTCTGGCACGTCCAAAGACAAGCTGGCCGGTGTTGTGACTCCAACCCCCGAGGCCGACTTATCGGAGGGAGAAGGCTCCGAACATGAAGGAGAGGAGTTGGCCAGGCCTCCCTCTCGAGGACCCTCCTCTCTGGCAATGCCTCAGGTGTCTCCCGAAGGAGAAGAGATTGGCCAGGAGCCAGGTATCTCCTCGCAGTCGGACAGTGACGGAGATAAGTCTTGGCTGGATCCACGCCAGCGTCGGAGAGACAAGCGCACGCAGCAGAAAAGGAGGCGTGCCAGAGATTAAGCTGAGTCACTGGACCACACCCCACAGGGGATAAAAGGGGATGTGGCCATTCAGGCTCTGTGACGGACAAAACTAAACTACTAGTGAGTCACATTGTATCTTTGAAACAATGTTATCTGCCTTGGATTTAATACGGACTGGACTTGACAATTCTTTGACTGTGTGTATATTGTTTTGGTTTATCTGGCGGAGGAACAACCCCTCCCTCTATGAGTAAAGTTCTTGGCAAGCAGCTACTGGGTTGCTGCCAATCTCTTATCGAAGGAATTTGTTGTCTGCAAGTTTTATTTAACCCCTGGCTGACTGTTTGTGTGCATGTGTGAGATGGGGACAGAACAGCCGGTGCACATGCACGTTCTGGAAACCAGAAGACCAGCGTTCCGGTTTGGTCACTCGGTGCCGAAAAGGTTCAACATCCCTGAACTAAGAGTTCCCAAGCTGGATGAGATGACCGACCTATCAAAACGATTATTTTATGAGCCCCGCAGAACCCAGGCCTGGCCATTTGAAGGGCGTTCGATCTCACTCTATCGGTAATGACCTAATTGCTTCTCCCTCTGTCAAAACGGCCGAGGTCCTTCTTCTCTCATGCCAAGAGACACCCCGCGAGGATGACCTTCTCTCCCCCCGACCGACCTTCAACGCAAAACAAAAGCCAAAAGCCCTCTCCCCTTTCCCCTTGAAAAAAAATTAAGCTCCAGTGCTCGCGTCTGCAGACACCGCTTGCACAAATAAATTGCTTCCTTAATTAGGAACACCCCCTGATCTCCCCGAGCTGCAGGCGATGCTGGATCACTGGATCTCTCCCTTTTGTAATGAGCGCCGCTATTGAACATGCTAACGACAATCAGCCCTAATTAAATCCTCAGCTGTTGGGAAGGCGAACGGGAGCCTCTGAAAACGGACCCCCATCTTCTGTTTTCGATAATTAGTTGACAATATTCCCTAGGTGGCATTCGGAAATCGACAAGGAATTTACGCACATCTGTTGTGACACTCGCTCGGGAAGGGAGGAAAAGGGGGGAGGGAGGATACCCCACTTTTAATAACCTTGTAAATCTTCTTTTTACAACTTCATCAAGCTGACAAAGTGAGAGGGCAATTATTTTATTTGATAATGAGACCGCGTGGGTGGATAAACTCCAAAGGCCTATTCCGAGGCTTAATTGAGGCAGGGGCACTCCCGTGGAATGGGAAGGTTGGTTTGGATAAATATTACATTTGGTGAGATAGTGGGGTTTGGGGTTTCAATAACAGGTAGTCCTTGACTGAACAACCATTCATTGTCATTCATTCCAAAGAAGGGGGAGTCGAGCTATTCTCCAAAGCACCTGAAGGCAGGACAAGAAGCAATGGAAGTGGAAACTAATCAAGGATGAAAGCAACCTAGAACTAAGGAGAAATTTCCTGACAGCGAGAACAATTAATCAGTGGAACAACTTGCCTCCAGACGTTGTGAATCCTCCAATACTTGAGGTTTTTAAAGTAGAGATTGGCCAACCATTTGTCTGAAATAGTACAGGGTTTCCTGCCTAAGCAGGGGGCTAGACTAGAAGACCTCCAAGGTCCCTTCCAACTCCTATTCTATTCTATTCTATTCTATTCTATTCTATTCTATTCCATTCCATTCCATTCCACTCCACTCCACTCCACTCCATTTTTCTATTCTATTCTATTCTATTCTATTCTATTCTATTCTATTCTATTCTATTCTATTCTATTCCATTCTATTCCATTCTATTCTATTCTATTCTATTCTATTCCATTCTATTCCATTCTATTCCATTCTATTCCATTCTATTCTATTCTATTCTATTCTATTCTATTCCATTCTATTCTATTCTATTCTATTCTATTCTATTCTATTCTATTCTATTCTATTCCATTCCATTCCATTCCACTCCACTCCACTCCACTCCATTTTTCTATTCTATTCTATTCTATTCTATTCTATTCTATTCTATTCTATTCTATTCTATTCTATTCCATTCCATTCCATTCCATTCCATTCCATTCCATTATTATTATGACTATTCGAAGTGACGGATCCCCACAGTCACATAACCAAAATTTGGTTGCTTGGCAGCCGGATTGTGTTCATGACGATTGCAGCACCCCAAGGTCACGTGATCACAATTTTGCAATCTTTCCAACTGGCTTCCAACAAGCAAAGTCAATGGGGGTGAAGCCAGACTCGCTTAATGATAGTATGACTCCCTTAACAACTGAAGCGATTCACTAGGTGAATAGTCTGACTAGGTGTTAGTTAGGTGTTAGGTGTTAGTCTGATTGGGTGTTATGAATTAGCCTGACTAGGTGGCTCAGTGGCTAAGACACTGAGCTTGTCAATCAGAAAGGTCGGTAGTTTGGCGGTTCGAATCCTTAGTACAGGTCTCCTGCGTGAGCAGGGGGTTGGACTAGATGACCTCCAAGGTTCCTTCCAGCTCAGTTACTGTTACTGTTACTAACAACATGGTCAAAAAGAAATAAAATTGGGTGTGATTCACTTAACAACTGCATTGCTTAACGACTGAAATTCTGGTCCAATTATGGTTGTAAGTTGAGGATTACCGGTATTGCAAGGGGTGAAATGCTCCCAGTTCGGACCGGATTGCCCAATCCGGTAGCGATGGCGGCGGGTGGTTCGGAGAACCGGTAGCAAAAATCCCTGCCCCCCCTCCCCCATGGCCAGCTGAGCCGCACGATCAACAGAGGCTTTTTTTTTACTTTTAAAAGGAAAAAAAAAGCCTCTGATGATCGCGTGGCTCAGCTGGGTTCATCAGAGCCTTTTAAAAGCATTTTTTCGGTCGAAGAGGTGGTAGAAAAAATGCTTTTAAAAGTAAGTAAAAAAAAAAAAAGTTGGCCACGCCCACCCAGTCACATTACTCCTCCCCCCACCAGGTCACACCCACAGAACCAGTAGTAACAAATTTTACATTTCACCACTGCGGTATTGTAGTGAAGAATATTTGTTTTGATTTGGAATACAGGTAGTCCTCAACGTACGACCACAGTTGAGCCCAAAATGTATGTTGTCAAGTGAGAAATGTGTTAAGTGTGCTTTGCCCCATTCTGTGACTTTTTATTGCCACAGTTGTTAAACGAATCACTGCAGTTGTCGGAAGGGAACTGCCAAAGGGAATCACGTGATGCTGGGACATTGCAACCGTCATAAATGTGAGTCAGCATCCAAATGTAAACCACGTGACCATGGGGATGCTGCAACGGTTATAAGTGTGAAAAACGGTCATAACTCACTTTTTTCAGTGACGTTGTAACTTCGAACGGTCACTAAGCAAACTCTTGTAAGTGTCAGGGTTCCAAGTAATACATACACCCGTATCAAGCAAAACTCTGAGGCAAGAAGAATCCTCAAAGAATAGCTTTATTGGAAATATCATATTGGCACAGATCTGGTGGCTCAGCAGACTAAAACACTGTTATTAACATCAGCTGCCTGCAATTACTGCAAGTTCGAATCTCACCAGGCTCAAGGTTGACCCAGCCTTCCATCCTTTCTAAGATAGGTGAAATGAGGACCCAGATTATGGGGGCAATAAGATGACTTTGTATAAATATACAAAAGTATGAAGGCTATTGCTTAAAAACCGACTCTGAAGATTCCCGCAGTTTTCACCTAATTAAAAGTAAAAGTTTTTCCTCTTCCTCAAACAATCAGTCACATGGTCCAATCAAGGTGCCGTCCAGTCGCCTGGTAACATCGCTCCTCCTCTCTCTGGCCAGGTGTTAAAAGGTCCTTGATTCCCTGGGGAAAGTGTCCCTATCCCTCAGCTCCAGTGTAGCAACACTGAAACCTCAAAATTAGGGGTGAAATCCAGCAAGTTCTGACAGGTTCTGGAGAACCAGTAGTGGAAATTTTGAGTAGTTCGGAGAACCGGTAGCAGAAATTTTAAGTAGTTCGGAAAACCGGCAAATACCACCTCTGGCTGGCCCCAGAGTGGGGTGGGAATGGAGATTTTGCAATACCCTTCCTCCAGGACTGGGGAGGGAATGGGGATTTTGCAATATCCTTCCCTTGCCACACCCAGCAAGCCACACCACACCCACCAAGCCACGCCCACAGAACTGGTAGTAAAAAAATTTGGATTTCACCACTGCTCAAAATGGCCTCTGTCAGATCAGCTTCAGGGTTGACAGTAAGTTGAGGACAAGGATCATCAGAGGCTTTTTTTTTTTTAAACTTTTAAAAGCATTTTTTGGCCGAACAGGTTGTAGAAAAAATGCTTTTAAAAGTAAAAAAAAAGCCTCTGATGATTGTGCGGCTCAGGTGGGCATGTGGGGGGGACAGGGATTTTTGCTACCGGTTCTCCGAACCACCCGCCTCCATCGCTACCGGATCGGGCGATCCGGTCCGAACCGGGAGCATTTCACCCCTGATCTCAGGGGCTGCCACAGAGAAGAGGGAGTCAAGCTATTCTCCAAAGCACCTGAGGGCAGGACAAGAAGCAATGGGGGGAAACTGATCAAGGAGAGAAGCAACTTAGAACTGAGGAGAAATTTCCTGACCGTTAGAACAATTAATCAGTGGAACAACTTGCCTCCAGAAGTTGTAAATGCCCCAACACTGAAAGTTTTTAAGAAGATGTTGGGTAACCATTTGTCTGAAGTGGTGTAGGGTTTCCTGCCTAAGCATGGGGTTGGACTAGAAGACCTCCAAGGTCCCTTCCGACTCTGTTATTCTATTCTAAGATTTCTCCTGCCGGCCCCAAACCTCATTTCTCTCCCCACCACCACCCTGCCTCCTCCCCCAGCAGCCGTTGGCTCCCATCAGATTTCCAATGGCCAATACAGCTTGTCAATACCGAGTCCAGTCACCCCGAAAGTAGAGCGTGTGTTCTCTCTAGCCTGTCAATCAATAGGCAGCTGCCGTCGCTATCGATAACTCTGTTGGTGATTTTTATGTGGATGTTTTTCTGGGTTTCCTCTTTCGGCCCCTGGGCACTCATGCGTGCCAGGAATCTGGCTGCCCAGCCAGCCCGAACTTGTGGGCTGGATAACTAATGAGAAGAGAGAGACAAAAAGAGAAATTATTCTGATTCGTTGCAGGCAACTTACTAAGGAAAGACAAATGTGTCTATATTGCTTTGGTGGGCTTTCACTCTTAAGTTCGTTCCAGCGTGCTTTTTTTTACAGGTAGTCCTCATTAAAGAGACAGATTAACAGAGTTGGAAGGGACCTTACAGGTCATCCAGTCCAACCCCCTGCTCAAGTAGGAGACCCTACACCATTTCTGACAAACGGAAGTCCAGTCTCTTCTTGAAAGCCTCCAGTGATGAAGCTCCCACAACTTCCGAAGGCAACTTCTGTTCCATGGGTTGATTGTTCTCACTGTCAGAAAATTTCTCCTCATTTCCAAGTTGAATCTCTCCTTGTTCAGTTTCCATCCATTATTCCTTGTCTGGCCTTCAGGTGCTTTGGAAAATAGCTTGACCCTCTCCTCTCTGTGGCAGCCCCTCAAATATTGGAAGATGCTATCATGTCTCCCCTAGTCCTTCATTTCTCTTCACTAGACTAGCCATGCCCAGTTCCTGCAACCGTTCATCGTATGTTTTAGCTTCCAGTCCCCTCATCATCCTGGTTGCTCTTCTCTGCACTCTTTCTAGAGTCTCAACATCCTTTTTATAGTGTGGTGACCAAAACTGGATGCAGTACTCTAGGTGTGGTCTTACTAAGGCTTTATAGGGTGGTATTAGTATCTCCCTTGATCTTGAGTGTATCCCTCTGTTAATGCAATTTAGGATTGCATTGGCTTTTTTGGCTGCCCCTGCACACTGCTGGCTCATATTTAGCTGGTTGTCCACTAAGCCTCCAAGATCCTTCTCACAGTCACTGCTATTAAGCCTGGTTTCACCCAGTTTATATGTTTATGTATGTATATGTGTCCTTGACTTACAACAGGTCGTTTAGTGGCCATTCAGAGTTACAACAGCACTGGAAAAGCTGACTTATGACTGTTTTTCACAGTTATGACCTTCGCAGCATCCTTACGATCATGCGATCAAAATTCGGACACTTGCAAACCGCTTCCTATTTATGACCTTTGTTGTGTCCCGGGGGGGTCACATGATCCCCTTTTGGACCATCTGACGAGCAAAGTCAACAGGGAAGCCAGGTTCACTTAACCAGGTTACTAACTTCGCAACTGCAGTGAGATTCACTTGACAAATGTGGCAAGAAAAGTTGTAAAATTCTGCAAGGCTCGCTTAACAAATATCTCACCTAACAACAGAAATATTGGGCTCGAGGACTTACCTGTACTATTTTTTTTAAATGACATAATACAGGTAGTCCTCAACTTACAACAGTCCGTTTATCAACCATTCATAGTTTCAACGTGATTGAAAAGAATGACTTTTTTCAGAGGAGGAGGAATGTCAGGATAAAGAAATATTGATAAGTCAAGAGTTGAAAAATTATTATGTTAGCATTATGTGATAGGTAGGAATTGTATTGGTATTGAACAGGGTCCCCAAACTTGGCAGTTTTAAGACTTGTGGACTTCAACTCCCAGAATTCTCCAGCCAGCATAACCTGTGGTCCTTGGCAGCTGGATTTAAGCAGGTAAAAAAAATTGGGGGACGATGTACAATATTTTATTTTTTGTCCCCCCCATTTTTTTTACCTGCTTAAATCCAGCTGCTAAGGACCACAGGTTATCAGGGATGGTCAACTATATGAGTCAAGCTATTCTCCAAAGCACCTGAAGGCAGGACGAGAAGCAATGGGGGGAAACTGATCAAGGAGAGAAGCAACTTAGAACTAAGGAGGAATTTCCTGACAGTGAGAACAATTAATCAGTGGAACAACTTGCCACCAGAAGTTGTGGATGCTCCAACACTGGAAGTTTTTTAAGAAGATGTTGGACAACAATTTGTCTGAAATGGTAGAGGGTTTCCTGCCTGAGCAGGGTGTTGGACTAGAAGACCTCCAAGGTCCCTTCCAACTCTGTTATTCTATTCTATTCTATTCTATTCTATTCTATTCTATTCTATTCTATCTATTCTATTTCTACTCTACTCTACTCTACTCTACTCTACTCTACTCTACTCTACTCTACTCTGTTCTACTCTACTGATTCCTATTCCTATTCTGGCCTTTAATTCTCCCTTCCGTCTGTCTGAGAGATAGGTGAAGGTTTAAATTCCTGTCTTTATCGTGATCAAATATTTCTATCTACCAGAGGAATTTAGGTGGAAATATATCGGCACGGCTAATACATTTCACTGTTCTTCATCCTGAACGCTACAGTGTGTGTGTGTGTTTGTGTGTGTGTGTGTGTGTAAGGGTGGGTGTGTGCACGCACACCCCTATCTCACAGCTGTATAAAAGCAGCAGCTGGTGGAGGCTACTTCCTGAAATTGAGTATTATAATGATTTTTGGATAGAATGAAAAACGATTTACATAATAAGCTTTTTTTAGACTCCGGTAATGGGAAATACCTACGGAGATATTTGGGAGGCATCTATCTCTAATAGACACATGTTTTAAAGGACTTTAATTATGAACAAAATTTTCCCCTATTCCGGCTACTCAATGAAACTGAAAATATTATGAGGGTGGAGGTATATTCTCCAAGCTTGTGGGTTTCGCTACCAGGCTAGGTAAGAGTGAGTCACGTCAGGTGAGGGTCTTGTGATGAGCAATGGGGGTATTCAGCCGGTTTGACCGGTTCAGGCAAACCAGTAGTGGCAATCTGTGGCCCGCCCACCTGCCCCGGCGCCATGCCGTCCTGTTTAGCCACGTTTTCTAACCCGCGTGCATGCATGCAAGCAAAGCACGCACACAAGCAAAGTGCGCTCACATTTTTGGTGTGCGGTGAACCCGTGGTAAAATTATATGAAACCCACCTCTCAGGGGTAGGTTCTACTTACCTTTACTATCAGTTCTCTTCGTGTTGCCTTTTCAGTCACATGCTTTGCAAGCGTGTTGCGAATCTGCCCAGCTGAGGTGCAGCAATCCGCTCTACTACACCTCTCAGCTGGGCGAAAAAACCGACATATAAGGTCGGCATTACGCCGGGGCGGGCAGGAGGGCCCAGCTCCTGAAGACAGAGAACCGGTTCGGTGACGTCATATCGTCACCGCTACCGGCTCTCGCGAACCGGACTGAACCAGGAGGAACCCACCACTGCCACCTCTGGTGATGAGTCTAACAATGGGTCTTGTGTGGGTCATGTCAGGTGTCCATTTGACATGACCCACACCTGACCCATCAAAAGAACCCTCACCGGACATGACCTCCCCATCACAAGACTCACTGATGATACAAAGCCCTTATAAAAGCTCTAATAATTTTGGCGCTGTCTCTATTGGATCTTCCATGATAAACACCAAATCATCCGCAAATGCTTGTAGTTTATATTCTTCTTTTTCGATTCTCATTCCTTTAATTTCCTTTTCCTGTCTCACTTTTATAATGAAAATGATGGATTTTGGAGACAGATTGATAAATATGATCCAAACTATATATAGAGACCAAACGGCAAAAGTGATGGTAAATGGTGAAATGACAAGAGAAAATAGATATTAGAAAAGGAACAAGACAAGGATGCCCTTTATTTCCGTTATTATTTATATTGACATTAGAGGTTTTAAATAGAAAAGTGAGACAGGAAAAGGAAATAAAAGGAATGAGAATCAAAGCCCTTATAAGCAGAAGAACAGAGACACTATTTTCCCTAAATTATGCTGAAGACGTTACCTACCCTGTTTCCCCCAAAATAAGACATCCCCTGATAATAAGCCCAATCGAGCTTTTGAGTGCATGGCAATAAGGCCAAGCGCTTATTTCAGGGCTCAAAAAAATATAAGACGGGGTCTTATTTTTGGGGGGAAACACAATAGCTTGGTAATGAAATGTTGAGAAACCAACCCACAAGCTCAAAGAATGAACTTTCACCCTAACCCAGATGTCAGCAACCTACGGCTCCGGAGCCACATGTGGCTCTTTGGGCCCTCTGCTGTGGCTCCCTGTCGAGTGATCCCACCACTGGCTGCTCCGCTCCTCATCCTCCTCTCCCAGTCACTCCTCGCCTGGCCTGAGAAGGTAAAGGCAACGGCGGGGGATGGAGAAGCAGCTGGGGGAGAGAGATACAGAGAGAGGGGGAAAGAGAGACATAGAGAGATACAGAGAGAGGGGGGGAGAGGGAGGGAGGGAAGGGGAGAGAGAGAGAGAGAGAGATATGTCAAAAGGGTTTTGTGGTTCCTGTTTTTTTTAACAACCGGTTCTCTGCCCTAATGACCGGCTGGGTAGGCGTGGTTATGGGGTCATGTGACTAGTGGAAGTGAGTGACGTCGAGTTGACCACGCCCACCGAGATTTTGTGGCTCCCGGTGTTTTCTTTTCTGTGGGAAACAGGTCCAAATGGTTCTTTGAGTGTTTATTTATTTTTATTTATTTATTTATTGTTAAATTTGTATACCGCCCTTCTTCCTGAGGACTCAGGGCGGTGAACAGCCAAGTAAAAAGCATAAACTACAAACATTAAAATACAATTAAAAAGATATATATAAATTTGGTCCCATAATTAAAAACAATAACAAACAATTAAAAACATTTTAAAAAGTGTTAGGCCAGCCCAGCTTGCTGGAAAAAGAAGGTTTTAAGGGCACGGCGGTTTAAGGTTGCAGACCCCTGGCCTAACCCAAGCTACAGATATTCACAGGGTGTTGTCTTCAAAGAAAAACAAGGAAGTCCAATTGTCTCTTGAAAAAGCACCTTTGGGACAACCATGACCTGGGTGACTGAGAATCTCCATAGACTGTTAGGATATGGTATAAGTCTAACAAGTTGTCCAGGCAATATAGGTGTTCTATAACTTTAAATGTATTCTGTAACTCTAAGATGTAATGCTGAGTAATTGTACTGATGAGTCATTGTAACTGACTGCTGACTAACTGCTGACTGCAATTATCATAATTGTACTGTTGAGTCATTGCACTGCTGACTTCACTTATCTTAAGTGGATAATTACTAGTGTAAACTGTATATAAGAAGGAAGCCGAGCTATAGTCATTGTTGGACCTGCTCTCATCATTGCTTGACTTGCTGCTTGACTGGAACTGTTGATTGGAACTGTTACTGTTGTGTGTGAAGACGTGGATGGATATGCTACCATCGTGATTTGTTACCAGCGTTGAGTTGCTGTTTGTCTGGTAAGAAGATATCTATAACTTCGGATTGATTTGAATGGCTAAAGACTTGGATTGACTAAAAGACTATGCAATTGTTTTTCACTACAAAGTAAAAGCTTTGTTAAACCAGTTTGTATGTATTGTATTCATTGCTCTCAGTACCGTTTCTCTGGGCACTTGCTCTGCTGGTTGGTTAACACAACAATATCCTTAACATAGACTTTGAGCTATTCACTTTGTGTGGGGCGGGAGTATGAACGGATTTCCAGCAAAATGGCAGACTTCAGGAACCATTTGCGCTTCAGTTTGAGATGCAGACAATACGGACTCAACCCCAACAGCCTGTGCCTGCATCTTCAACAGGGAAGGGACACAGGGCAGAGAAAAACATCCTGCAGAAAGCACAGCTCCACAACACACAGTCCTTTCAGCAGTTCCAAGAAGGCTGCACAGCCATTGGCACCACTCAGGTGAACCTGAGACAGACCTCCAAGGGGCCTCAACAGCTCTCTAAAAAGGATACAAATGACCAGCTGTCTGCAAGGAATATAAATCCTTCCATTCCCCCCATCCAGTCAGAGCTGAAGAAGCTTCTTGGAGGAGAAGTGAAACGTCTTCAAAGAAAAACAGGGAAGTCCAGTTGCCTCTTGAGAAAAAGCCCTTTTGGGACAACCATGACCTGGATGACTGAGAATAGAATAGAATAGAATAGAATAGAATAGAATAGAATAGAATAGAATAGAATAGAATAGAATAGAATAGAATAGAATAGAATAGGGTAGGGTAGGGTAGGGTAGGGTAGGGTAGGGTAGGGTAGGGTAGGGTAGGGTAGGGTAGGGTAGAACAGAACAGAACAGAACAGAACAGAACAGAACAGAAAAAATGGAGTGGAGTGGAGTGGAGTGGAAGAGAAGAGGAGAGGAGAGGAGAGGAGAGGAGAGGAGAGGAGAGGAGAGGAGGGGAGAAGAGAAGAGAAGAGAAGAGAAGAGAAGAGAAGAGAAGAGAAGAGAATTTTAATCACACTTGACCACACAAGGAATTTGTTGTTGGTGCATACGCTCTCAGTGTACATAAAAGAAAAGATACGTTCGTCAAGAATCATAACGTACAACACTTAATGATAGTCATAGGGAAACGATCAATATAAATCTTAAGGATACCAGCAAGAAGGTTACAGTCATACAGTCATAAGTGGGAGGAGATGGGTGATAGGAACGATGACAAGATTAATAGTAGTGCAGAATCTTATATAGAATCTCCATTGACATCAAGCTATCTAGAACAGAATAGAATAACAGAATTGGAGGTCTTCTAGTCCAACCCCCTGCTTAGACAGGAAACCCTACACCACTTCAGACAAATGGTTATCCAACATCTTCTTAAAAACTTCCAGTGTTGGAACACTCACAACTTCTGGAGGCAAAATTGTTCCACTGATTAATTGTTCTCACTGTCAGGAAATTTCTCCTTAGTTCTAGGCTGCTTCTCTCCTTGATGAGTTTCCACCTGTTGCTTCTTGTCCTGCCTTCAGGGGCTTTGGAGAATAGCTTGACTCCCTCTTCTTTGGGGCAGCCCCTGAGATATTGGAACCTTTCTTCCATCGTAGCCAGGAAACTTACTGGTGCCTTGAAGGCAGCTTCTCTTTCAAACTAACCCATCTTACAGGGAGACTAAGACGGTGGAAAGGGGGAGCTTGGTAGGGAAGAAGCAGTTCTGGTTTCAAGTGAATTTTGGGTCTTTGAATCCTTTCAGCCCTAAAAAATAGCCCCTACCCTGTATAAACATAATGTGCATCATGTATTTATTATGTACATATGTGCCCAGAGTTCAACATAAGATGGGTGGCTATTTATGGTAAATGTTTTAAATAAATGTATTATTAGTTATTAATACACTGTTAGAAAGACAGTTTGGTGTAGGGGTGAAGGAGACTGTGAGTTCTAGTCCCACCTTAGGCGTGAAAGCCAGCTGGGTAACTTTGGGCCAATTACCAGGAGACAGAGAGTCTAGTTCCTCTTTATATATGAAAATCATCTGGATAACTTTGAGCCAATCACCAGGAGCTGTGAGTTCTAGTTCTACGTAAGGCACGAAAGCCAGCTGAGTAGCTTTGGCCCAATCACCAGGAGACAGAGAGTTCTAGTCCCACCTTAGGCACGAAAGCCAGGTGGGTACTTTGGGCCAATTACCAGGAGACAGAGAGTTCTAGTTCCTCTTTATATATGAAAAATCATCTGGATAACTTTGAGCCATCACCAGGAGCTGGGAGTTCTAGTTCTACCTAAGGCACAAAAGCCAACTGACCAAATCACCAGGGAACAGAGAGTTCTAGTCCCACCTTCGGCGTGAAAGCCAGGTGGGTAACTTTGGGCCAATCACCGGGAGCTGTGAGTTCTAGTTCTACCTAAGGCATGAAAGCCAGCTGAGTAATTTTGGCCCAATCACCAGGAGACAGAGTTCTAGTCCCACCTTAGGCATGAAAGCCAGGTGGGTAACTTTGGGCCAATCACCAGGAGACAGAGAGTTCTAGTCCCATTTTAGGTATGAAAATCAGCTAGGTAACTTTGAGCCAATCACCGGGAGCTGTGAGTTCTAGTTCTACCTAAGGCATGAAAAGCCAGCTGAGTAATTTTGGCCCAATCACCAGGAGACAGAGAGTTCTAGTCCCATTTTAGGTATGAAAATCAGCTAGGTAACTTTGAGCCAATCACCGGGAGCTGTGAGTTCTAGTTTCTACCTAAGGCATGAAAGCCAGCTGAGTAATTTTGGCCCAATCACCAGGAGACAGAGAGTTCTAGTCCCCACCTTAGGCATGAAAGCCAGGTGGGTAAGTTTGGGCCAATCACCCAGGAGACAGAGAGTTCTAGTCCCATTTTAGGTATGAAAATCAGCTGAGTCCTAACGGTCCTAAAATGGGGCAAAACTCACTCAACCACTGTCTTGCTTACCAACGGAAATGTTGGCGCCCATTGTGGCTGTAAATCAAGGATTACCTGTCAATTTATTTCATTTCCTCAATTCGTTTGCCGCCCATCTGGCTGCAAAGAAGGCGACTCTGGGTGGCTCGGAAACATCTTAAATACAGATAGTCCTCGACTTCCGACTACAATTGAGCCCAGCATTTCTGTCATTAAGTGAGACATTCGTTTAAGTGAGCTTTGCCCCATTTTACAACCTTCCTTGCCACAGTTGTTAAATGAATCACTTCCGTTGATGAGTTAATAACCCGGTTGTTAAGTGAATCTGGCTTCCCTATGGACTTGGCTTGTCAGACGGTCGCAAAAGGGGATCCCGTGACCCCCCCCGGACACCTCAACCGTCATAAATATGAACGACTTGCCGACCGTCTCAGTTTCGATCACATGATCATGGGGAGTCTACAAAGGTGGAAACTTTGAAAAATGGTCATAAATAACTCCCTTTTTTCCGTGCCGTCGTAACTTCGAACGGTCACTAAGTGAACTGTTGTAAGTTGAGGACTACCTGTACACAAAAACAAATACGTACTATAAATAAATTCCTTTGCCAGGGCATTAAACACCCAGTCTTGATCTATAGAGGGGAGAGGGGAGTATCATTTGCAAGGACACCTCCCCCCCCACTTCATTAACCCGGCGGATGGCGGGGGTGTGTGATGCTCTTTAAAAAAAATAAAATAAAAATCAAAGTCAACCCTTTTTAAATGGCCATATGCTGCTGTTCCCACCCGTCTCCCCCTCCTCCTCTAGGGCACAGTTGGCATCTCCCCGCCATGGCAATGACGGTCCTCCCCCCCCCCACTCCTCCTCCTCGCTGTGCAACATCCCACCTGCCCAGCCAGATGCTTCGCGCTTTCTCAGCCTGGTGAAATGAGGACACCAGAGCCCCCTCCCCCGCCTCCCCTTAAGCACCCAACCTACACACACAAACACACACACACACACACACAAAGATGCACATCGCAGCCTGCCAATGCAATAGCGAGAGGCGTTTGCAAAAGGAGGGGGGGAGGCAGCTTCTGAAACAAGGAGGCTGATGACTACGATGGTTCTCGTTGTTGTTGTGATTATTTTTTTTTTCCTAACACATTGTAGCGTATTTGTAAACATCGTTAATCCCAGGTCGGCAAGCAGATGGTGCCGTTAATTGCACCTGGGAAAGCAACGAGACCTCGAGGTGGATTGCATTTGCAGATGCCGATTAGAGCCCGGCGCGGTGGGGAGACGGGGGGGCATTCTGCAAAATCTTCCCTGAAGGATTGGAAATTCGAGGCAGGATAGAATTGGGGGAAGCAGAAACTCCAGGAAACGAGATTCCTCCACTGTTAGCCCGCGGAACAGATTGCCACATGAACCCAGAGGAGGGAATAGAAAGGGAATTTCCCAAATTTGCGGATGATACTAAGATGGCAGGAATAGCCAACACGCTACGTAGATGATAGGCTCAAGAAGGAGCCTGGATAGCTCAACAGACTAAAAGCCTGTTATTAACATTCAGCTGTCTGCAATTATTGCAAGTTCGAATCTCCCCAGGCTCAAGGTTGACTCAGCCTTCCATCCTTTCGAAGGTAGGTAAATTGAGGACCCAGTTTGTGGGGGCAATAAGCTGACTTTGTATAAATATACAAAAAGATGAAGGCTATTGCTTAACACATTGTAAGCCGCCCTGAGTCTCCGGAGAAGGGTGGCATATAAATCTAATTAAAAAAAAAAAAGAAAAAGATCCAGATGGATCTTGACAGACTTGAAAACTGGGCCCGATCAGTGACGGGTTTCAAAAATTTTTACTACTGGTTCTGTGGGTGTGGTTTGGTGGGCGTGGCATGGCATGGCATGGCATGGCTTGGCTTGGCTTAGTGGGCATGGCAGGGGAAGGACACTGTAAAATCTCCATTCCATCTCCAATCCAGGGGAAAGATACTGCAAAATCCCCATTTCCTCCTGATCAGCTAGGACTCGGGAGGCAGAGAATAGATGGAGGAGGGGCCAGTCAGAATTTTTACTACCGGTTCTCCGAACTACTCAAAATTTCCGCTACCGGTTCTCCAGAACTGGTCAGAACCTGCTGAAACCCACCTCTGGCCAGGCGTATGCACGGAAGGCCAGGCGCTTGCACGGAAGGGGCGCACGCAAAGCGAGCATGCACACGCGGGGCGAACCAGTGGTAGAAATAAGTGAAACCCACCGCTGATGGTAACACTGCCTTTCTAGATAGTTTGACGGTGTTGTGGGAATTACCATATTTTTCGGCGTATAAGACGCACTGCAGTATAAGACGCAGCTTAGTTTTTGGGGAGGAAAATAGGGGGGGAGGGAAATCTGCCAAACAGGTATTCATCTGGCTAGCGTCCTTAGTCTGGTCAGCTTCAGCACATTAGTTTGCTGGTTTTTTATCCCCTGCTTGGGGATAAAAAAAGAGCTTCTGAGAAGAAGCAGCAATGAGAAAAGCAGGCAAAGCACAGCGGGGGGGGAATCGCTTCACTCGGCTAGCGCCTGGTTAAGGCTGAAAAAAAGCTTCTAAAGAACAGCTGAGAGTCGGAGCAAAGCAGGGAGATCGCTTCACTCGCTAGCGCCTGGTTAAAGCACAACGGAAAAGTCGAGGGAGCAGGCAAAGCTGGGAAGATCGCTCGCTAGTGCCTCGGTAGGGCTGAAAAAAAGCTTCAAAAAAGCTACATTCGGAGTATAAGACACACCCAGATTTTCAGCCTCTTTTGGGGGGGGCAAAGGTGCATCTTATACTCCTAAAAATATGGCAGTTGTTTAGCAGAGTGATTCTATTCCACCATTTCTTTGATATTTAGCATAACTCTTGACCTGAAGCAACCTGTCCTATTGTCCTTGGTTGTAGCAAGTTGGCCTTGGTTAGTTGGCTCTGGCAGGTGGCCGCGGCAGTCGTGGGTTCCTCCCGGTTCGGCCCAGTTCTCCCGAGCCAGTAGCGGTGACGATATGACATCACCGAACCGGTTCTGCCCCCCCACAACCGCGCCCCCCCATGTTATTCTTACCTTTTATTTGGCTCCACCCCCAATCTATTGCTGCCTCCTGAGTCCCAGCTGATGGCTAGAGGGAAAAAAACTGTTTAAATTCTTGCAGCGGGGCTTCAAAGGGCTGCCCTACAGCTGATCAGTGTTAAAAGAAAACAAATGAGTAGACCAGTGCCTGCAAAAATACATGGGTAGATCAGTGCCTGCAAAAATACAGAGTAGATCAGTGCCTGCAAAAATACATGGGTAGATCAGTGCCTGCAAAAATACATGAGTAGATCAGTGCCTGCAAAAAATACATGGTAGATCAGTGCCTGCAAAAATACATGAGTAGATCAGTGCCTGCAAAAATACATGGGTAGATCAGTGCCTGCAAAAATACATGGGTAGATCAGTGCCTGCAAAAATACATGGGTAGATCAGTGCCTGCAAAAATACATGGGTAGATCAGTGCCTGCAAAAATACATGAGTAGATCAGGTGCCTGCAAAAATACATGGGTAGATCAGTGCCTGCAAAAATACATGAGTCGATCAGTGCCTGCAAAAATACATGGATAGACCAGTGCCTGCAAAAAACAAATGAGTAGACCGATACAGCTCTGCAAGCAGTTAAAAGCCTGGTAGACCAGTACCTCTGCTAAATCCTAAATAATTGTCACATGACCATCAAGCCACGCCCACAAAGTAAGCCACGCCCACAGAACCAGTAGTAAAAAAAATTAGAACCCACCCCTGGGCCGCGGCGAATTGTCATAGACCCACCTGCCACATGGTGCCGCATAGACCCACCTGCCGTGGTTGTGGCAAGCTGGCCGTGGCGAATTGTCATAGACCCGCCTGCCACATTTCCACACAAGCCACGTTGAGACAGACTAATGAAAGCAATCAAGATTTATTTGAGTTGGCTCTGAAAGACGCTTTGATTAACTGAGCGAAGAAACTGCTGAACACCTATAATTCTGAAGAGTTTTGTCTCAGGTCTATGTATATACAGGTACAGGGAGTCCTTGACTTACAACAGCTCGTTCAAAGTTGCAACAGCACTGAAAAAAGTGACTTATGGCCCTTTTTCACACTTAATGACCGTTGCAGCATGTAATTGACATGTCAGTGGTGACATTCAAATTTTTTCCCTACCGGTTCTGTGGGCGTGGCTTGGTGGCGGGGTGGGGTCCTGTGACTGAGTGGGCATGGCCAACATGATGTCACTCATGGCCACGCCCACTCAATCACATGACCATCACCACCAAGCCACGCCCACAGAACCCGGTAGGAAAAAAATGTGTGTATGAGCACGAGAAGGGCTCACAGTGAATGCTGTGGCAGAGAGAAGCCAAACTTTTCTCCCACCACTCACAGTGGAGCTGCTGCTCCCTTTATGGTCCCCCCCCGGCCCCCGCCTTCCTGGGGGTCAAAGTACCTTAAAGGGACAGGCTGCCGCAGCTCCGCTGTGAATGGAGGGAGAAAAGTTTGGATTCTCTCTGCTGCAGCATTTACCGTTAAATGGGTCGAGCAGCCAGAAGGGGTGAGCGGTGTGGGCGGGGCCAACCAGGGGTGGTTTTTACCGGTTCAGTGAACTGATTCAAATCGTCCCTACCGGTTCGCCCGAGCCAGTCGGAACCGGTCGAATTTTACCCCTGATTTGGACGCTTGGCAACTGGTTCATATTTATGACCGTTGCCATGTCACACGATCCCTTTTTTGCAAACCTTCTGAGAAAGCAAAGTCAATGGGGAAGCCAGGTTCACTTAACAACTGGGTTAAGAACAACTGCAGTGATTCACTTAACAACGATGGCAAGAAAGGTCGTAAAATGGGGCAACATTCACTCAACAACTGTCTCGCTTGGCAACAGAAATGTTGGGCTCGATGGGGGTCCTAAGTCGAGGACTTAATTTAATTTAATGCAATTTAATTCCATTCAAACTAGAAAACCAAGCGTCCAAAATAATAAATGAATACGGTAGGTACATCAGGAGATTTTGATTTTGATTTGATTTTGATTTTATTGGATTTATATACCGCCCTACTCCCGAAGGACTCAGGGCGGTGAAGAGCCACAGAATAAAACACATAAATACAAAATTTAAAATAGAATAAAACGAATTAAATAATTTGGCTAAGACAAATTTAAAATACCCAATAATTTAAAAACAAATTAAAATTTCCATTTAAAAGGGGAAAAAGATTTGCTGTTGTGTTCAGTAAAAATCCTTGCAAATAATCCGTGAAGAAACAACGGAGATAAGGGTAAAATAAAAATCTTGCAAACCACAACCAGCAAAATCACAGCGTTTTCATTGGGTATTAAAACCAGCAACTGCATACCGAACATTCGCAATCAGAAAACGTATTTCTGATCTTGCAGATATAACTTTTTTTTTTAAAGACAGTATTTTTTTACGACATGGAGCTAAGTGATTTTTATGTTACATATAAAGTTATATCACAAAGACAATAATATTTAGGCTTAAGGGGCAAATCTAAAATGGGAAAGAACATAAAAATGGGATTTTCACATTTAAAAATACTCAGGAAATGACTTGGAAGAGAAACAATGATCTACTTAATAGAGCGCATTCGTTGAACAGGAAGATAGAAACCCAGGAAGATAGCTAATTCCTCGGCATAGTTAAATCTTTACAATGGATGCTCAATTTCCTTCTCTGATACTACTGGATCCTTTTCACTTCTCAAAAGGAGTGTTAAAGAGGGTGGGGCACAAAGAATAGAATAAGAGTGGAAAGGGATCTTGGAGGTCATCTAGTCCAACCCCCTACTCAGGCAGGAAACCCTATACCGGGGTATCAAACTCAAGGCCCGCGGGCCAGATTCGGCTCGTGGGATTCTTAAATCTGGCCTGCGTCGCCATCCTGTCTGCCAGCGAAAACAGAGGTCGGGAGGGCCGCCGCGCACAAAACAAACCAAAAGGAGAAATGTTTCCCCTTTTGCATTTGAGCATCCAAGAAGGGACAGGAAAGGAGAAAAGGGAAAGAGGAAGGACAAAGAAAAAGATGGGAAGAGAGCAGGGAAGGGAAAAGAAGGAAAGAGGGGAAGGAAGAAGAAAGGAGAAGGAAGAGGGAAGGAAAAAGAAGAAAAGGAAGGGAGGAAGGGAGGAGAGAAGGAAGGAGAGAGGGAGGGAAAGAAGGAAGGAGAGAGGGAGGGAAAGAAGGAAGGAAGGAGGAAGGGAGGAGGGAGAGAGGGTGGAAGGAAAGAAGGGAGGGAGGGAAGGAAGGAGAAAGGGAGGGAGGGAAGGAAGGAGGAAGGAAGGAAGGAGGGAGGGAAGGAAGGGAGGAGAAAGGAGGGAGGGAAGGAACGAGGAAGGAAGGAGGGAGGGAGGGAAGAAAGGAGGGAGAGAGGGAGGGAGGGTGGAAGGAAGGAGAAAGAAGGGAGGGAGGGAAGGAAGGAAGGAGAAAGGAGGGAGGGAGGGAGGGAAGGAAGGAGGAAGAAAGGAGGGAGGGAGGGAAGGAAGGAAGGAGAAAGGAGGGAGGGAAGGAAGGAGGAAGGAAGGAGGGAGTCAGCGAAGGAAGAAGAGGAGAGGAGGGAGGGTGGAAGGAAAGAAGGGAGGGAGGGAAGGAAGGAAGGAAGAAGGAAGGAGGGAGGGAGGGAAGGAAGGAAGGAGGAGAGGGAGGGAGGGAGGATGGAAGGAAAGAAGGGAGGGAGGGAAGGAAGGAGAAAGGAGGGAGGGAGGAAGGAGGAAGGAAGGAAGGAGGGAGGGAAGGAAGGAAGGAGATGAGAAAAGGAGGGAGGGTGGAAGGAAAGAAGGGAGGGAGGGAAGGAGGGAAGGAGAAAGGAGGGAAGGAAGGAAGGAGAGAGGAAAGGGGAGGGAGGAAAGAGGGGGAGGGAAAGGAAGGAAAGAAACAAAAGAAGGGAGGGAGGGAGACAATGGATTTCCCCAGCCCTGCCCGGACCCCCACAGGTGCGCCCGATACGAGTGATGTCGAGCAGGCCACGCCCATCTCAGCTATGCCCCCCCCCAGGTCAAACACAACCCTGATGTGGCCCTCAATGAAATCAAGTTTGACACCCCTGCCCTATACCATTTCAGACAAATGGTTCTCCAATCTCTTCTTAAAAACCTCCAGTGTTGGAGCATCCACAATTTCTGGAGGCAAGTTGTTCCCCTGACAGTTAGAACAATTGATCAGTGGAACAACTTGCCTCCAGAAGTTGTGCCTCTAAAAGGGGGCAGATCTTCCGGCACACCATTACAGCTAGTCCTCAATTCATGAGATAACCGAGCCCAGAATTACGGTTGTAAACTGGGTCATCGGAAAGCTGCACCTAATTTTACAAAATCTATTTTTCTGATGGTCATTAAGTGAACTATTGGGTTTGTTCAGTGACTGCCATGGTTGTTAAACAAATACATTGTCCACAAAATCGGAAGTAAACACAAATTTTGGGCAAAGCTTGTTGTGAACTGCAGACACGCGATTGCCTCGGTTTACAACAGTTCATTTAGTGACCAAGATTACAAGGGTACTGAAAAAACTGACTTATGACTGTTTTTCTGCTACAGCCATTTCTATGACCATAGCATCTCTATGGTCACGTGATCAAAATCCAGACGCTGATTCATACAGTATTTATGACGGTTGTGGTATCCCGGGATCACATGATTTACTTTTCCGACCTTCTGACCAGCAAAGTCAACGGGGAAGCCAGGTTCACTTAACAACCATGTGACTAACTTAACAACTGCAGGGATCCCCTTAACAACGGTGGCAAGAAAAGCCACAAAATGGGGCAAACTCCCTTAACAAATGTTTCATTAGTAATATAAACGTTGGGCTCAATGGTGATCGTAACAGAGGTCTGATGGCGCAGTGGTTAGAATGCAGCATTGCAGGTTAACTCTGCCGAATGCCAGCAGTTTGATCCTAACCGGCTCAAGGTCAACTCAGCCTTCCAGGTTGGTAAAATGAGGACCCAGATTGTTGGTGGCAATATGCTGACTCTGTAAACCGCTCTTAGAGCAGTTTGTAAATGTTGTGGTCCGCCAGCAACCTGCGGACCTGGCAGCAGAGTCAGACAGTGAGGAGGCTGAGGAAGAACATGGGCCAGTCCTGGAGGCTGGGGAAGGCCCAGATGAGGGCTCTGCGTCCGGAGGCAGAGATGGGGCCAGGGCCATCGGGGAGTGATGTGCGGACTTTGGAGCCTCCAGAGGCTGACAGCAGAGAGGCAGAGGAACAGGAGGAGCCTGTCCTTAGTGCACCCATGTGAAGAGCTGCCAGAAGGCAGGAGCAGCTAAAGCAGAGAGGACGACTCGGGAGTAGGGCCAAGAGATGATTGGCCCCTCCCATAAGCCTTAAAAAGACCAGCAACGGCTTTGGCCTCTTTGCCGGAAAACAACGTTGAGAGAATTGCTTCTTGTTTCACTGTATTCATTTCTTATCGGCGTCTTCTGCTTCTGAACTTTAGCCAAGAAAAGCCTTTGGCAGGTTGCCTAATTATACCAAAGTCGGTGATAAACTGAGGAATGGTGTTTGGAAGAATTTGCTTTTGGACTACACTGAGAATGAGTTAATTCTCAGCTGTTCTAATAAAGTATGTTTGTTTTTGAACTGTTTGCATTTAATGCTAACTACTTGGACCTGGGTCACAACAGTAAAGCACTGTGAAGCAGCATATAAGTCTACGTGCTATTGCTATTTGCAGGCAAACTCTGCCCACTGCCAGGAGTTTGATCCTGACCAGCTCAAGGTCGACTCAGCCTTCCATCCTTCCAAGGCGGGTAAAATGAGGGCCCAGATTGTTGGGGGCAATATGCTGACCCTATAAACCGCTTAGAGAGGGTTGTAAAGCACTGTGAAGCAGCATATAAGTCTACGTGCTATTGCTATTTGCAGGCAAACTCTGCCCACTGCCAGGAGTTCGATTCTGACCAGCTCAAGGTCGACTTAGCCTTCCATCCTTCCAAGGCGGGTAAAATGAGGACCCAGATTGTTGGGGGCAATATGCTGACCCTATAAACCGCTTAGAGAGGGTTGTAAAGCACTGTGAAGCAGTATATAAATCTACGTGCTATTGCTAATGCCGGGGCCTTCTGCATCTGTATAGCCACCATCTTGATTTTTTTCATCCACTCCTGCAGATGCCTTTACTACAAATGTTAAAAGAGCCTGTAGTACAGTGGACTAAAGCACTGTTATTAATATCTGCTGCTTGCAATTACTGCAAGTTCAAATCTCGCCAGGCTCAAGGTTGACTCAGCCTTCCATCCTTTCAAAGGTAGGTGAAATGAGGACCCAGACTGTGGGGGCAATAAGCTGACTTTGTATAAATATACAAAAGTATGAAGGCTATTGCTTAACGCATTGTAAGCCGCCCTGAGTCTCTGGAGAAGGGCGGCATATAAATTAAAGCAAAAAAATAAAATAAAAAATGTTAAGGCAAATTATGGTTTGGAATATAATTGGCTCCAGAACCCAATTCAAGGTCAAATTTAATTTTCACTTCGTAAATCTTCGCGCCGCATTTATTTAACTGTGCTCCCCAATGCTCAAAAATCCTAAACGTATCTCCTTCGTGAAGTTGAATTTTAAACTGTGTGCATCTTTGAGGCAGAGGTCTCCTTTGCGCTCCTGCAATTTTAAAATTCCTCCAGGCCTCTGAAATTGGATACGTGACCAAGCAGGGGCTGGAAATATAGCTAGTTCTCGACTTATGAATGGTCACTTAGCGACTGTTTGAAGTTATGACGGGCCTCCAAAAAGGTGACCCTGAGGACACAGATAAAACCTCCAAGTGCTTCAATGACTCTCTAAAAAGGATGCAAATGACCAGCTGTCTGCAAGGAATATAAATCCTTCCATTCCTCCACTATCCGGTCAGAACTGAAGAAGCTTCTTGGATGACAAGCGAAACGTCCTCAAAGAAAAACAAGAAAATCCAGTTGCCTCCTGAAAAAAAACACATTTGGGACATCCAGATTCAAAGTTCCAATGGTTTGTCTGTCTGTCTCTCTCTCTCACACACACACACAGACTCATGTGATTCAATGGTGGGTTCCTCATGGTTCGGCCGAGCCAGTAGTGGTGACAATATGACATCACCGAACCAGTTCTGCCCACTCCACCCCCCCCGTGTTATTCTTACCTTTTATTTGGCCCCACCCCCAATCTATTGCTGCCTCCTGAGTCCCAGCTGATTGGCTAGAAGGAAAAAAACTGTTTAAACTCTTGCCGCAGGGCTTCAAAGGGCCGCCCTACAGCTGATCAGTGTTAAAAGACAGTGTGGTGGTAGACCGATGCCTCCAAAAACAAATGAGTAGACCAGTGCCTGAAAAATAAACGGGTAGACCAATGCCTCCAAAAACAAATGAGTAGACCAGTGCCTGCAAAAATAAACGGGTAGACCAATGCCTCCAAAAACAAATGAGTAGACCAGTGCCTGCAAAAATAAACAGGTAGACCGATGCCTCCAAAAACAAATGAGTAGACCAGTGCCTGAAAAATAAACGGGTAGACCGATGCCTCCAAAAACAAATGAGTAGACCAGTGCCTGAAAAAATAAACGGGTAGACCAATGCCTCCAAAAACAAATGAGTAGACCAGTGCCTGAAAAAATAAACGGGTAGACCAATGCCTCCAAAAACAAATGAGTAGACCAGTGCCTGCAAAAATAAACGGGTAGACCCAATGCCTCTAAAAACAAATGAGTAGACCAGTGCCTGCAAAAATAAATGGGTAGACCAATGCCTCCAAAAACAAATGAGTAGACAAGTGCCTCCAAAAACAAATGAGTAGACCAGTGCCTGCAAAAATAAATCGGTAGACCAGTGCCTGCAAAAATAAATCGGTAGACCGTTACAGCTCTGCAAGCAGTTAAAAGCCTGGTAGACCAGTACCTCTGCTAAATCCTAAAGAATTGTCACATGACCACCAAGCCATGCCCACAAAATAAGCCACGCCCACAAAACCGGTAATAAAGAATTTTAGAACTCACCCCTGATGTGACTGCATTTTGATGCTTGGCTACCGGCCCACATTTATAGCCGTTTGCAGCATCCTGCAGTCACATGACTGCAATTGATGACAATTTTTGCAGGTTTCCAGTGGGGGGGGGGGGGAAATGCTCATTGTGGACAATTGGAGGCTGGCCAATGTTGGTTATGAGATGGGCGGCTATATAAATGTTATGAATGAATAAATGTGTTTGCTTAAGGAGCACGGCATCCACTTTAAGACCACTGCAAAAAAAATGTCCTAAAAATGTGCCTCGATTTACGACCGCCATTACGTGGGATGGAAATTCCGGGCTCCATTACAGTCGTAAGCCGAGAACTGACTGTACTTTCACTACAATGCCCAATACAAAGAGGAAACTGACCGGCCTCTATTTTGCAGTGGGGGGTGTGGGGTGGAAAACTAACTGCCTGAACTGGAAATCATGATTAAGAACCAATGCAAGGTGCAACTTTTAATCGCAAAATATACCACATTTTTCAGACTGTACACGCACTGGAATATAAGACGCACCAAGATTTCGAAGAGGAAAACAAGAAAAAAAATAGTTTTTGGCCTCCGCGCATCTGGGTTTTGCCCTCCCCAGCCCCCAGGAGTACTTTGCAGGCCTCCCAAACCCCCTGGGGCCATTTTTTGCAAAAACGGGATGCGTAGAGTTTAGGAGGCCTGCAGAGTGCTCCTGGGGACTGGGGAGGGCAAAAACATGACATGTGCGGGGTTTGGGAGGCCAAAAATGGCTGTATTTGGTGTATAAAATGCACCAACATTTCCACCCTCTTTTGGGGTGAGGGAAGTGCGTCTTTTTTTTTTGACATGTTTTATTGGTTTTTTCCCCCAATACACACCCACATATTTTTTGAAATAGAGTATTGACCATATCATATCATATATAATTCATCATATCCAAATATATTTTACTTAGTTAACAGTTTCTGCCAAAGTGTTCTTTTTCCATATTTGTCAATCAAATCTTAATTTTTCTATTCTTACTTTTTCTAAACAGTATCTTCTTTCACCCTCAAATTCTATTTTTTCTATTCTTAATCATATACATTCTCCTTAATTTTTATTAATTCAATCTTTATCTTAATATATTTAAACGTGTTCGGGGATGCCTTTTTTTCTTCCATTTCATCTTTTTTTGTTTTACAGCAATCTTTCTTCTCTTTCTCTTCCTCTCCCTCCCTTCTTTTGTCCTTCCTACCTTCTTCTTCCCGCCTCTCCTATTCCTTCTCTACTTCCCCTTCCTTTCTCCCTCTCCTTCTTTCCTCCCCGCTATCTAACCTTCCCTCCTACTCTTATTCCCCTTTAGAAAAGTGTGTCTTATACTCAGTGGTGGGATTCAGCCAGTTCGCACCTATTCGGGAGAACCGGTTGTTAACTATCTAAGCAGTTCGGAGAACCGGTTGTTGGAAGAAATCTTATTTGGTTTTTTTCCATTTTACAGGGCTAATCCTGTAAGGAAGGCAGGAAGGAAACATTCTGGTGTTATCTCTAGCCTAATCTTTATTGCTTCTCTGGTTAACCTTTATTACATTGTAACAGCTAAGGCGAAGTGCCCAGCAACGTGAGTTACTCATGCCCATTGAGTTGGCCATGCCCACACAGTCACATGACCACCGAGCCATGCCTACCCAGCTGGTCATTAGGGCAGAGAACCGGTTGTTAAATTATTTGAATCCCACCACTGCTTATACTCCAAAAAGTACAGTAGTTTTCTCTTGGTTTTTTTATCCATAGGATCGGCTTGTGATGGGGTGCACAGGGGATATATAAAGTCAGATCAGGATGCCACAGAGAAAGAAATGGGGCTCTCTTCTCAACTCTTCGCACCAACGAGAATAAATGCCCTGAGGCCTTGCGGCAATCTATTCCACCCTTTTCTCCCAAGAGAAATTCATGAACACACGACCACACTGCCATCTAGTGGACACGTCATGAATCCTTCCGACCCATCCCGCTAAAAAAAAAAATCTAGCATGAAACCGAGAGGCTGCATCTTTTTTTTATAATGCGGGTTTTAAAATGCCGTCAGCTCCTGGCGGTTACGGATGAAAAATATAAAAAAGTTTTAAAAAACAACCGGAGGGTTAAATGATGCCTTTGCAGTGTAGGAGAAGTGGGCCCCCAAAACAAACTTCCTTCCCACCGTCATTCAGCCGTTTTTCACCCTGAATTTCTGACCTGCAGAGAGATTAAAAACTAGAAAGCGGTGACTTCCTTCTGACTTGGCAACTGAAGGCTTTTTTTTTTTTTTAATTTTGATTTATATGCCGCCCTTCTCCGGAGACTCAGGGCAGCTTACAATGTGCTAAGCAATAGCCTTCATCCTTTTTGTATATTTATACAAAGTCAGTTTATTGCCCCCACAAACTGGGTCCTCAATTTACCTACCTTAGAAAGGATGGAAGGCTGAGTCAACCTTGAGCCTTGGCGAGATTCGAACCTGCAGTAATTGCAGGCAGCTGGTCTTAATAACAGGGTGCTTTAGACCACTGTACTACCAAGGCTCCTTCACTGTACTGTACTACCTCCTTCACTACTAAGGCTCCTTCACTGTACTACCAAGGCTTTGCTATAACGGGTGGACTACTTTGACGAAACTTTAGGCCAGAGGTCTTCAAACTTGGCAGCTTTAAAAGACTTGTGGACTTCAACTCCCAGAATTCTCCAGCCAGCATAGCATAGTTGAAGTCCACAAGTCTTAAAGCTGCCAAGTTTGAAGACCTCTGCTATATAGGGACGCTATGCTGGCTGGAGAATTCTGGGAGTTGAAGTCCACAAGTCTTTTAAAGCTGCCAAGTTTAAGGACCCCTGCTTTAGGCATTCGAATACCAGGAAGGTGTTTATTATTATTCAGGTAGGACAAGACGCTCTTCAAATTTTGCAAAAGAGGATGCCAGGTACCCCTAAAGTTCCAAAGTGCAGATAAAGGACAAGCAACATGGGGTGAAAATACATCCCAGCAGCCAGGCTGCCCCCGTTTTAGGGCTCCTTCCTCTCTAAGGTGCAGAATTCTTCAGCCGTCTGGAAGTCATTCTAGGCCAGGAGGTTGGTTGGCTGACTTTCCTGGTTACAGTCTGTTGCAGTCGCAGACTCTGTGCCTTCTCCTTCGGATGCAGTGATTTTGGGATGGTTATTTCTCTGGTTGCATATGGCATGCAGAAGGATGCCTGAAAGAGGTGGGGAAAAAAAGGGAGGGGGTTGGAAGGAAAAAGAGAAAGGAGGGAGGAAGGGAGGTAGAGAGAAGGAAAGAAGGTGGATAAAGAGAAAGAAGGGGAAGAGGGAGGGAGGAAAGAAAAGGAAAGATGGTAGATAAAGAGGGAAGGAGGAAGGAAGGAAGGTAGATAGAAAAAAAGAGGAGAGAGCAGAGGAGAGAAGAAAAGAAAGACAAAAAAAGAAGGAAGAGGGAGGGAGGAAGGTGCATAGAGAGAAGGAAAGAAAGTGGTTAAAGAGGGAGGGAGGGAGGAGGGGTAGATAGAAAAAAAGATGGGAGGGAGGGACGGAAGGAAGGAAGGAAGGAGAAGGAGGTGAATAGAATAAAAGATGGAGGGAGGGAGGTGGAGAGAAGGAAAGAAGGGAGATAAAGAGAAAGAAGGGAGAGAGGAAGGGAGGAAAGAAAAGGAAAGATGGTAGATAAAGAGGGAAGGAGGAAGGAAGGAAGGAAGGAAGGAAGGAAGGAAGGTAGATAGAAAAAAAGAGGAGAGCAGAGGAGAGAAGAAAAGAAAGACAAAAAAAGAAGGTAGAGGGAGGGAGGTGGATAGAGAGAAGGAAAGAAGACGGATAAAGAGGAAGGGAGGGAGGGAGGGAGAGAGGAAGGAAGGAAGGAAATATACAAACATATTAGCTGTTTCCAATCTCCTTTTTCTTCTCTCAGAAGCAAAACACACCAGACCGCATGAGAAGGCAAATCCTCTTACCGGCTGCCACTGACACATTTAAGGACTCCACCCCAAATTCCAAATCTCTTCCCGGAGAGATGGTCAGCATCTTGTGGCACAGCATTCGTGTCTCTGGAGATAGGCCGTAACCTTCGTTTCCTGTATGCACGTGACAAAAGAAAAATAAAATAAAATAGCAAATTAAATCTAGTGTTTCAAAACAGGGATTTATTTACTTTTTTTAGCACGCACGCCTCTGGGCTGGTCCCTCCCTTCTCAAACCCAGGTCTGTTGTGGGGACAGTGGGGAAGGTCGGACAAGGAGCTGGGAGACCCACATTCGAGGCTCTCTTCAGCCACAGTTGCGGCCCGTACGCGGCCTGTGCGGATTGTAGCTGATTCCGACAGCGAGGAGGCTGGTGTGGTGCTGCGCCAGCAGCCTGTGCAGCTGGCACTCGAGTCGGACAATGAGGAGGTTGGAGAAGATGGGGTGCCAGAGGCAGGGATTCAGCCAGGGCCTTCAGAACCTCCAGAAGCTCCCATAAGTGAAGAGGACGAAGAGGAGGAGCCTCTTCTCGATGCACAGGCGCGCAGAGCTGCCAAAAGGCAGGAGTGGCTCCTCAGGAGGAGGTCTCCTCGAGAGTAAGGCTTACTCCTCGAAAGTAAGGCTTCAAGAGTGGCTAATTGGTCACTCCCTTAGCCTATTTAAGGAAGGACGACGACTGAGGCAATTTGCAGGGAACAACTTCGTTCACTCTCCTTCGCGTCCTGGTCTTAGTTCTCTTATCAGTTTCCTGCAAATTGCTTCTGGGCATTCTGCCAACCACAGTAAGCGTTCAGTTATTATTCTTTGAATTCTTGGTGGCTGTTAATGCAGTTAATTAACAGCTGTTGTTGTAAAAAAAACTGGTTTATTTAGTAAACTAAGGTTTGAACGGACTTTGTGTATGCTGCGTTCTTTGGGGTCCATAGCTGGGGCAGAACAGCTGCAGATGTTCACTGGATGTCTTTGAGCCAGTCGGTTTCTTCCGGCCCAGTCTACGGGTACAAGCAGTCCTCGATTTACGACATTCATTTAGTGACCATTCAAAGTTACGTTGGTACTGAAACAAGTGGCTTATGGCCGTTTTCCTCACGGCCATTGCAGCATCCCTTCATGGTCACGTGATCAAAATCCGGGACGCTTGGCAACTGACTCACATTTATGACGGTTGCAGTGTCACACCATCCCCTTTTGCGACCTTCTGACAGGCAAAGTCAATGGGGGCAAAGCCGGATTCACTTAACAACCGTGTTACTACCGGTAACTTTACCAACCGCAATGATTCACTTAACAATTGTGTCAAGAAAGGTCGTAAAACAAGGATGTTAGTAAATTAACAACTGCAATGATTCACTTTAACACAGTGTTTCTCAACCTTGGAAGCTTGAAGATGGGTGGACTTCAACTCCCAGAATCCCCCAGCCAGTAGCGCTCAGTCGGTGAGTGGTGCTCTGCCTAGCCGGACCCGGGGGGTGGTGGTGTCCGCTTGGTGGGCACCAAGTGGTAAGAGGTGCCGGGCAGCTGCTCTCTTGCAAGTGGGGTGGGAGTTTTCAGGCGAGGGGAATGGATGGATAGATGGCAGTGGTGAAATCCAATTTTTTTTTTACTACTGGTTCTGTGGGCGTGGCTTGGTGGGCGTGGTGTGGCTTGGTGGGCGTGGCAGGGGAAGGATACTGCAAAATCTCCATTCCCTCCCCACTCCTGGGAGAAGGATATTGCAAAATCTCCATTCCCACCCCACTCTGGGGCCAGCCAGAGGTGGTATTTGCTGGTTCTCCGAACTACTCAAAATTTCCATTACCGGTTCTCCAGAACCTGTCAGAACCTGCTGGATTTCACCCCTGATGGATGGGAGGCGGGCGAGCACCAAGAACGCTGGGGCAGCTCCCGATTAGCTCAGCTGATCTGTGGGTTGCCATTAAGGAGCCCAACTGCCATTAGCTGACCGGGGGAGGGAAGGCCTGCCTTCTGTGTTGCCCACATCAAACTCTTCACTAGGGCTTATTTTCGGGGGAGGCTGTATATTTACGCCCACCCCAAAAATCAGGCTTGGCCTCATTTTCAGGGCATGTCGTATTTTCGGGGAAACACGGTAGAAACTCTCTTCCTTTCCCCCGATCATTTCAGCAGAGTTACTAGGCCAACATGACAAGTGAAAGTTTAATTAGAGCTTTCGATTGATTAGCAATTAAACTGCCACCCAGCGAAACAAGAGCAGATGCTTCAGTTCAGACCTCTTGTCTTCGGCTCTCAGCTCAGAGGAAGAATTTGTTTTAAGAATTAGATGACCAAAGAATGCAGGGAGAAGGGACATTTTAAAAAAATGTGCTAAAGCCATGAACAAAAAAAAAAAAAGTATAAATACTGTATTTTTCGGACTATAAGACACACCTAAATTTACAGGAGGAAAACAAGAAAAAAATAGTTTTTGGCCTCCACGCATCGGATTTTCGTCCTACCAGGTACCCAGAATCACTCTGCAGTGCTCCACACGGCCTGTTTTTGCCAAAAATGGGCCCGTTTTTGCCAAAAATGGGCCCATTTTGGGGCTCCCAAGCCCTCCGCGCGTTACGTTTTCACCTTCCCAGGCACCCAGAAGCACTTTGCAGTGCTCTACACAGCCCGTTTTGGCCAAAAACGGGCCCTTTTTCACTAAAAATGGCCCACTTTTTCGCCTGCAGAGTGCTTCTGGGGGCCGGGGATGGCCAAAACGTGATGCCTGGAGGAATTGGGAGCCCAAAAACAGGCCCGTTTTTGATTAAAATGGGCCGTGCAGAGCACTGCAGAGTGCTTCTGGGGCCGGGAAGAGCAAAAACGTGACACGCAGACAGTTCAGGAGGCCAAAAATGCCCGTATTTGGTTTATAAGATGCACCTAAATTTTCACCTACTTTTAGGGGGCGGGGGAAGGTGTGTCTTATACTCCGAAAAATATGGTATATAAAATCATCTTTCTGAAACAATAGCTTCAAACCTAATCACAAGGAAAAAGGAACTGGAAAATTTTGTCCTAAAGAGAATGACTCTGGAAACATTGATGATAGTGCTCAAAGAGCAACGTCTTGGCCCAACTTACCTCACAGGGATGTTGTTACAGGAAAGAACAGGAGACAGGAGAATTAGTATGTTTGCCGCTTTGAGTTGTATAGATAAGAAAGGTAAGATAATAATAATAATAATAATAATAATAATATGATGATGATGATGATGGTGGTGGTGGTGATGATGATGATGATGAAGAAAAAGGAGAAGGAGAGGTGAAGGAGGGAAGGCAAAGGAGGGAAGGAGGAGAGAAGGAAAAGGAGGAAGGAGAAGGAGGGAAGGACAGAAGGAAAAGGACAGAAGGAGATAGAAGGACAAGGAAGGAGACAAGAAGAGAAGGAAGGGAGAAGAAGAGAAAGGAAGGAGGGAGAAAAGAAAAGAAGAAAAAAGAAAAAGAAAGAAAGAAAGAAAGAAAGAAAGAAAGAAAGAAAGAAAGAAAGAAAGAAGGAAGAAGGAAGGAAGGAGAAGGAGAAGGAGGAGAGGAGGGGGAAAGGAGAAAAAGAAGAAAAGAATAAAGGAATGAGGAGTGAAGGGGAAGGAGAGAAAGAAGAAAAACAGGAGAAAGGGGGAAGGAGAGAGGGAGAGAAGTGAAAGGAAAGAGAGCGAAAAGAAAGAGGAGAGGGAAGAAGAGAAAGAGAAAGAGCGAAGGAAAAGGAAGGAGAGAGAAGAGAAGAGAAGAGAAGAGAAGAGAAGAGAAGAGAAGAGAAGAGAAGAGAAGAGAAGAGAAGAGAAGAGAAGAGAAGAATTGAAAAATATTCCTCTACGCTGTTTCCCATTCATCCAGGATTCAGGGTCTAATTGGTGGTTCTTTTTAAGTTTCACCTTACAGTCTGACTACGATAAAAACACGATCAGATTCCTGATATCTCTCCCAATCTCCCTGCTAACCTGCTGCTCTCTACAGGAGGAATCTCCTTTTCCTTACTGCTGGAAAGCAGTCTTCTCTAGATCTATTTGAACCAACAACAACAAAAAAGAATTTTCCCACACCGGAGGGAAGGTGGCAAGGATGGCCTTTCCTTGGCCCTCCCCCCCCCAACTTTTACTCCATGGAAAAAAAATACCTACCGAGTAACAGTACGGTGGGTCCAGTCCAGCGAAAGTTGGAGCAAGTGACCACCGGAATGTTTCCCAGAATCTTTCCGTGGCCAACCGTCCCGAGAATTTCCCAGCCTTCTTCGGATTTTGTCTTGAGAGGGGGAGAGAGGAGGGAAAGAGAGAAAAAAAAATCACTCAAGTTTCAGATCTGCGTGCAACATTTTGCTTTCTATACACAAAGCTCAATTCTTTTGTTTCCTGGAGGGAACAGGGAAAAAAAAATTCCTGGTTGGTTTTTGATTAAGTCGCTATGCATGCTGCCTTATATAAAATAGCTAATAATCTACAGTTTCCCCCTGAAAATAAGACCCTGTCTTATATTTCTTGAACCTCTTGGCCTTATTTTCGGGGAGGTCTTATTATTTTGGGGCACGTGGAGCAAGACGGGGCTTCTCTTGCCGTCTTACCTGATTTCCAGCTCTGTCTCCCTAACCCTAACCAGAGGAAATGGCGGGGATTGGCTGTGCATGCATTGAAATATTTTCGGGGAGGACTTATTTTCAAGGGGGGCTTATTTTAGTGCATGTGCTCAAAAGCCTGATTGGGTTTATTATCAGGGAATGTCTTATTTTCGGGGAAACACGGCAGGAAACAAAAAACAAATAAATAAATAAGAATAGTTTGTATTGACTAATCCAATGTTTCTCAACCGTAGCAACTTGAAAGGTGGGTGGACTACAACTCCCAGAATTCCCCAACCACTCAGAGTCACCTTAAGAGGGGAGATGGGCGGCATAAAGATTTAATAATAAATAAATATATGTATGCATAAACTCCCAGAATATCCCAGCCAGCATGCTTGTAGATGGGTGGATTTCTACTCCCAGAATCCCCCAACCGAGCCTGGTGATGCAGTGGACTAAACTACTGTTGAAGTAGCACTTAGCTGCCAGCTGCCTGCAATTACTGCAAGTTCAAATCTCACCAGGCTCAAGGTTGACTCAGCCTTCCATCCTTCCGAGGTAGGTAAAATGAGGACCCGGTTTGTGGGGGCAATAAGTTGACTTTGTATAAAATAGAACACCGCTTAGAGGGACCCGAAAGCCCTACTAAGCAGGTATATACAAAAGTATGAAGGTTATTGCTTAAAAGCATTGTAAGCCGCCCCGAGTCTCCGGAGAAGGGCGGCATATAAATCAAACTAATAAATAAATAAATAAACCGGTTGTGAATTTGGCTTTCCTCCTGATTCTTTCAACCCACCCGGTCGAATATATGCCTGGGGGAAAACTGAGATTTTGAGAACCAGTTAAAAAACAAATCAAAGGGATTTGAAGAGAGGGGGAAGAGAGAAAGAAAGAGAGGGGGATGGTGAATGGGAGTGAGACAGAGGAGTGAGAGGGAGAAAGAGAGAGGAAGGGAAAGAAAGAGAGAGGGGGCAAGAGAGATACAAAAAGAAAGGGATGGAAGAGAGAGGGAGAAAGAGAAACAGTGCAGGGGGAAGAGAGACAAAAAGAAAGAGGGATGAAGAAAGAGGAAGAGAGAGGAAGAGAGAGGGGGGAAGAGAGAAAGAAAGAGAAGGGGATGGAGAATGGGAGTGAAAGACAGTGAAAGAGAGAGGGAGAAAGAGAGAGGAGAGGAAGGGAGAGAAAGAGAGAGGGGGAAAAGAGATACAAAAAGAAAGGGACAGAGAAAAAGAGAGGAAGAGAGACAAAAAGAAAGAGGGATGGAGAGAGAGGGGGGAGAGAGAGGAAGAGAGAGGAAGAGAGGGGGATGGAGAATGGGAGTGAAAGACAGAGGGAAAGAGAGAGGGAAAAAGAGAGAGGAGAGGAAGGGAGAGAAAGAGAGGGGGGGAAAGAGAGATACAAAAAGAAAGGGACAGAGAAAGAGAAAGGAAGAGAGAGGGGGCAAGAGAGATACAAAAAGGATGGAGAGAGAGAGAGAAAGAGAGAGAGAGAGGGAGAGAGAGAGAAAGGGATTGTTTCCAACTGTTGCCCAATGCTGCCATCTCATGGCCATTTGTTGTATTAAAAGCAACTGGTACTCAAGCCATCCTTGACTTATGACCACAATTGAGCCCAACATTTTTGTTACTAAGTGAAACACGTGTTAAATGAGTTTTTTGTCCCGTTAATTTTTAGCAATTATTTGGCACTGCGGATAAACAACTCAAACTGGGTGTGGTTGAGAATGATTAAGGACAGGAGGATTAGTACCTTAAGGAGATCTTGAACGTCATCAGTGCTAAATACATCAAAAACTTCCATGACACCCGAGCTGGCTTTGCTGACAACGGGCGTCAGGGAGCAGCTGCAAATAGAAAAGCTACCGTTTAGGGGGACAAAACTTCACAATTACTGGTATCTCAAAAGCCACAAATTACAAAAACACTCACACCTCAGGAGAACAAAAATGGCAAAAATCCCAACCCTAATCTGGTTGTTACAGGTTCAGTGAGAGATATGACAGAGTTACAAGGCATGCGATCCACAGTGTCACACACATACAAAGCGATTGCATTCTTCTTTTTAGTGGTAGACTATTACTGGAGATGGAGGCTCCTTTGCTGATTCTCAGAGCTAGTTATAGAATATAGAATATCAGAGTTGGAAGGGACCTTGGAGGTCTTCTAGTCCAACCCCCTGCCCAGGCAGGAAACCGTACACCACTTCAGACAAATGGTTATCCAACATCTTCTTAAAAACTTCCAGTGTTGGAGCATTCACAACTTCTGGAGGCAAGTTGTTCAACGTATTAATTGTTCTAACTGTTAGGAAATTTCTCCTATAAATGTAGCTATAAATGCAATCTGGTTGCCAGCATCCAATTCAGTCGCGTGACTGCAAAGGGGAAAGACTTGTTGGAACTTCAAATCCAAGTGGTACATAGCCCCCAGCTAGGTCTGTCAGAACTTCGAACGGCCACTAAATGGCCAGTCCTAAGTTGAGGACTACCTGTATCTGAAGGGCCATCGCCAGATAATGAAATCAGCCATCCTGAACCTGTTACCCTCCAAAGGTTGGGACAGCCACTAAGCGAGTACAGAAATGCTATGCAGGGATATTTATTCATTCATTCGTTTATTTATTATTTTATCCCGCCTTTATTACTTTATTACTTTTATAGGTAACACAAGGAGACGAATATCCCTAACACTCCTTCTTCCTCCTATTTTTCCCCACAACAACCCTGTGAGGTGAATTGGGCTGAGAGAGAACGACTAGCCGAAGTTGCCCAGCCAGCATTCGTGCCTAGGACAGGACTAGAACTCTCTCCATTTTCTAGTGATTGGTCCAAAGTCACCCAGCTGGCTTTCATGCCTAAAGTGGGACTAGAACTCACCATCTCCTAGTGATTGGTCCAAAATCACCCAGCTGGCTTTCATGGCTGAGATGGGACTAGAACTCACAGTCTCCTAGTGATTGGCCCAAAGTCACCCAGCTGGCTTTCTTGCCCAAGGCGGGACTAGAATTCACCATCTCCTAATAATTGGCTCAAAGTCACCTAGCTGGTTTTCATGCCTAAGGCAAGACTAGAATTCACCAACTCCTGGTGATTGGCCCAAAGTCACCCAGCTGACTTTCATGGCTAAGGCAGGACTAGAACTCACAGTCTCCTGGTTTCCAGGCCAGCATCTTAACCACTTCACTGAACTGACTCTCTTTTGTTCAACATTGTGTTAAATAATTATTCAACCAATATTGCTTTTTCCAGTCCGAAAAAGACCATCTCACCTGTTCCTTTCACTCATCACAATCCCGTCAACCCCTAGGAAGTGCGCCGTCCGCAGGACTGCCCCCAAATTCATGGGATCGTGTATCCCCTCCAAAACCAGCCAGATGCACTGCGACCCCTTGCCCACCAGGGCTCGGTGGAGTGGCCCTTCCTGCCATGCCAGGGAGCGAAGAGGGGAGGTTTCCAAGCATACTCCCTGATGGACACCCCCTTTACAAAGGGCATCTAAGATCTTCCTGTGGACCTTTTTCACCGGGATCCCATGTTCCTCGGCGTACTGGGAGAATTTTTCTGCCCCCGGAGTTGTCCTGTCTCGGCTCGCTTTGAGGAAGAGCTGGAAAAACGTCCGCTTGGACCGTCCAAGGGCCAAGGAGCAGGGAGCTGTCCCAAACAAAATATCCGAGCCTTTATTCCTTTCTGGGAGATGAAGACTTCTCTGCGGGTTTTTACGCTTGGAGACAAAATCGTCATTTCTCAGGTTCTGGAATTCTTCCTTAATGGTGGACGGTGCAGCTTTGGTGCGGAATTTTGGGAAGGGTTTATTCCGAAAGACATCCGCCTGGCGGTTGTTTTTTTCGTGGGGACGCGGTGCCGAGTTCAACCGGTGAGTTTCCTCGAGTTTTGACGTTTCCGGGGAACGACCAGATTGCAAAGCTGCGATTTCTTGGTTGCTGATTTCCTGGAGAGGCTGATCTTCCAACAGCGGCGGTTTCTTCCACGCGGAGAAGTAGCGGGTGTTCTTAAAAGGAGTGGGGAGACGAATGACAAAGGGCAACTTGGCCGCTTTTCGGAAGCCGGCGTTAAAGGCATGGAGAGGGTTCATTCTACTGCTACTTCTTCATGGGTAACCTTAAGAAAAGAAGTGGTATATATATATACATACACTATTATTCCCCTCTTATTTCTATCTCTATTTTAACTTTTTTTAATGTTACCATAATATTCAATTTCTTTTCTTTTTCATCTTTCACCTGCTTTGTTATTCATGTTTCCCTTATTTAGCTCTTCACGTCTATTTATATTAAAGTTTCATCCTTCATTCTTTCATTGTTCAGTGTTTCAACATACACTTCTAGTACCAATCACGATCACTTAAACATATAGAGTAAATCTAATCCTGTTCTTTTCAACCATGCAATCCGTGTAATTCTACTATTAATACACATGCTTACATTAAAATATATTCTTCCATTATCTAATCCCCCATTAATTTTATCATTTCACTGCTAATCTTAAGATTTGTATGCATGTTTAATAATACCATCAGTCAATCTCTAATTTCCCATGCTTCATTCTTATTCGTAATTCCCATATTTCACTCTTCCTTATCTATTTATATTAAACTATTTTCCTAATGTCTATCACACTACATACAAAATAATTATCCAGTCTATATAGTTCTAATTATTATTACACATGTTTTTGTTAAAATATGTTCACGGAGGATCTTTTTCTCTCTTTTTTCTATCCATCATCTCTTGCCTGGGCAAGGGCAAAAGCGAAATGTTTTCAATGGGGGAAAAAAATCAAGAAAGTCTTTGGAAAAAACACTTTTGGGACAGCAGATGAAAAGGAATAGACTGAATGGAAGATGTGAAAAAGGCAGGCATGCATGCACACAAATACATACACACACACACGAAATCCTCCTCCCAACCTGGCCAACATAAACCCTTAAGCCAAAATATTTTCCCTACTAAATTGCCATCGCTTCCCCATTACATGAGAATATTAGCTCAAGCTTGTGTGCACACAAGCACAGCTAGGAGTACCAAAGCCTATGCTTCCCAGCATATGGGGATGATGTATCCTGGAGTCTGAGCCATATAGGGAGCATCAGGCTGCATGGGCCTCAGTCATAGTCAGGGAAAAGTTTCAAGATGCACCCAAAAGAGTTTAGGGAAGGAAGAATGAAATGTGGTTTATATCAGCATTTTTTCAATCTCGGCCCCTTTAAGAATGCATGGACTTCAACTCCCAGAATGCCAAGCCAGCATGGACTCTATGACCGACAACGTAGATACTGCCCTGCTATGCACATTTTTGCTGGCATTTTTTTCTTTTTTTTTCTTTTGCAAAGTCCTAAATATGCGTTCACCGTTTACCTGCTCCTTTCTCCGATCCAGAAATTCAGGGGTTTCTCGGCTCCACGTGGGTTGAATGAACTTCCGGGTTCAGGAAGGAACGCTCGTTTCCCGATCATAGAGTTCTCCCACGGAGATCATAGAGCGGCAACCGGAAGGAGGACTTTGTTTTGTTTTTGTTTTTTGGTGCCCCCTGTTGGCGGAGGATTAAGCGGCTGGATGCTCTTTCTTTGTTAGAAACCTTGAGCTTGATTGAGTGGCTGGGGATGATGGGGGTTGTAGTGGTAACCGCGGGAGGTTGGGTGGGAAGGCTGGGTGGATAGAGAATGTCGTGGGTGCGCATGACTGTGGAAAGGTAGTCAGGGTAGTCCTTGACCTACGACCGCAATTGAGCCCAAAATGTATGTTAATAAGCGAGATAGTTCTTAAGTGAATTTTGTCTCACTTTGCGACCTTTCTTGTCACAGTTGTGAAGTGAATCACTGCAGTGGCTAAATTAGGGGAGGTTTTTAAGAATAGATACTAGACAGTCACTTGTCTGAAATGGTATAGGTTCTCCTGCTTGAGCACAGGGCTGGACTAGAAGACCTCCAAGGTCCCTTCCAGCTTCTATCCTATCCTATCCTATCCTATTTTTATTCCATCCCATCCCATCCCATCCCTCTATTCTATTCTATTCTATTCTATTCTATCCTATCCTATCCTATCCTATCCTATCCTATCCTATCCTATCCTATTATCCTATCCTATCCTATCCTATCCTATCCTATCCTATCCTATCCTACTCTACTCTACTCTACTCTACTCTACTCCATCCCATCCCATCCCATCCCATCCCTCTGTTCTGTTCTGTTCTGTTCTGTTCTAGTCTAGTCTAGTCTAGTCTAGTCTACTCTACTCTACTCCATCCCATCCCATCCCTCTGTTCTGTTCTGTTCTGTTCTGTTCTGTTCTGGTCTGGTCTGGTCTGGTCTAGTCTACTCTACTCTACTCTACTCTACCTCTACTCCATCCCATCCAATCCCTCTGATTCGATCCTATCCTATCCTATCCTATCCTATCCTATCCTATCCTATCCTATCCTATCCTAACGCGGTTGTTAAATCAATCTAGCTTCCCCATTGACTTTGCTTGTCAGAAGGTCGCAAAAGGGGATCACATGACCCCGGGACACTGCGACCGTCATAAATGTGACTCAGTTGTCAAGCAGCCGATTTTAAATCATGTGATCATGGAGATGCTGCAACAGTCGTAAGTGTTGAAAACAGTCAAAAGTCACTTTTTTCACTGCCGTTGTAACTTCAGTCCCTAAACAAATTGTTGTAAATTGAGGACTACCTATATCAGTTGTGAAATCCAAGGTTTTTTACTACCGGTTCTATGGGCATGGATTGGTGGGCGTGGCAGGGGAAGGATACTGCAAAATCCCCATTCCCTCCCCACTCCTGGGGGGGAAGGTTATTGCAAAATCTCCATTCCCACCCCACTCCAGGGGAACGATACTACAAAATCTCCATTCCCTCCCCACTCCTGAACCCGCTGGATTTCACCCCTGAGTCCTATATGTGTTGATGGTGAAGAGCAAGGAAATTAATTTTAGGATTAGAGGAACCGTATGAAAATGTCATTGAACAGCCAAGAAATGGGTCACTGAACAAATCAATCAGGGGTGAAATGCTCCCGGTTCGGACCGGATCGCCCGATCCGGTAGCGATGGCGGCGGGTAGCAAAAATCCCTGCCCCCCCCCCCCAATGCCCAGCTGAGCTGTGCAATCACCAGAGGTTTTTTTTTTTAACTTTTAAAAGCATTTTTTTTACAACCACTTCCGACGAAAAAATGCTTTTAAAAGTAAAAAAAAAAAAAGCCTCTGATGATCACGCGGCTCAGTTGGGATCATCAGAGGCTTTTCAAAGCATTTTTTTCTGCAACCTCTTGGTTAAAAAAATGCTTTGAAAGGTCTCTGACGATCCCAGCTGAGTTGCCTGATCAGCAGAGGCTTTTCAAAGCATTAGAAAAAATGCTTTGAAAAGTTTTTTTTTTTTAAAGTTGGCCACGCCCACCCAATCACATTACCCACCCACCACCCACCAAGCCACGCCCACAGAACCGGTAGTAACAAATTTTACATTTCACCCCTGAAATCAACCCAGAATCCTCAATCTAGGACCAGGCTCAAATTATCCAAGTTTGAAGACTTCATCCAAAGGCCCAGCTTTCTAGAGAGAGCTTTAATGCTACTAAAGATGGAAGGAAAGAGAATAGGATGAGCATTTTTCATACTGGAGGAAGAATCGTAAGACACACATACTCCTCTCTTTATTTCCATGCCCCCCAGAGAAGGTAAACACCCCCCCCCACATCCATAGAAGTTGAAGAAGCTTCTTGGATGAGAAGTGAAACATCTTCAAAGAGCTTTGGTGGTGCAGCAGACTAAAGTGCTGTTAAGTAGCACCAGCTGCCTGCAATTATTGCAAGTTCGAATCTCACCAGGCTCAAGGTTGACTCAGCCTTCCATCTTTCCGAGGTAGGTAAAATGAGGACCCGGATTGTGGGGGCAATAAGCTGACTTTGTATAAAAAAGAACACCGCTTAGTGGGGGGCGAAAGCCCTACTAAGCAGGTATAAACAAAAATATGAAGGCTATTGCTTAACGCATTGTAAGCCGCCCTGAGTCTCCGGAGAAGGGCGGCATATAAATTGAACTAATAAATAAATAAATTGAACTAATAAAAGAAAAAACCAGAAAGTCCAGTTGCTTCTTGAAAAAGCACCTCTGGGACATAGAAGCTAAAGCAACCCCTGCCTCCCAGCCAGAATGGCCTCAAGTAACCCCGGTTAGAAGACTGAGACAGCCTGGATTGACAGGATTAAGGATTACATCAGAAAACACCAAGCCACACAGGATTTCCATTCCCCACTTTTCCCCAAGGAGAAAAGCCTTGATTCTGACCACTACCCAGGAAAACCAAAATAGGGACCATTACAATACAGAATCAGATAACAGAATAACAGAATTGGAAGGGACCTTGTAGGTCATCTAGTCCAACCCCCCCTCCCAAGCAGGAGACCCTACACCAGTGGTGAAATCCAAATTTTTTTACTACTGGTTCTGCGGGCATGGCTTGGTGGGCATGGTGTGGCTTGGTGAGCATGGCAGGGGAAGGATACTGCAGAATCTCCATTTCCACGCCACTCCAGGGGAAGGATACTACAAAATCCCCATTCCCAACCCACTCCAGGGGATGGATACTGCAAAATCCCCAACCTACTCTAGGGGATGGATACTGCAAAATCTCCATTCCCACCCCACTCTGGGGCCAGCCAGAGGTGGTATTTGCTGGTTCTCCGAACTGCTCAAAATTTCCACTACCGGTTCTCCAGAACCTGTCAGAACCTGCTGGATTTCACCTCTGCCCTACGCCATTTCTGACAGATGGCAGCCCAGTCTCTTCTTGAATGCTTCCAGTGATGAAGCTCCCACAACTTCTGAAGGCAACTTCCGTTCCATGGGTTGATTGTTCTCACCGTCAGAAAATTTCTCTTTATTTCTAAGCTGAATCTCTCCTTGATCAGTTTCCATCCATTTTCAGGTGCTTTGGAAAATAGCTTGACCCCCTCCTCTCTGTGACAGCCCCTCAAATGTTGGAACACTGCTATCATGTTTCCCCTGGTCCTTTTCTTCTAATCTAATCATCTCGTCTCATCTCAGGCTGATAAGCACCCACCTTTATCTCCCTTGACACGCTGCCAAGAACTAATTGGCAATTAACTTTGCAAGGCCACACGGAGCATAGAGTCAAAACGGAGCTTCAGAATTTAAACCGACGAACAACAGTTGCTTCCTGCAAAGGCTCACGTGCCTTTGCTCCTCTTTTATGTCTTATGGGAGGAGCCAATCATCTCCAAGCCCTACTCCTGAGTCGTCCCTTTTGTTTTAACTGTTCTTGCCTTCTGGCAGCTCTGCGCATGTGCGCACTGGGAACAGGCTCCCTCTGTTCCTCTCCCTCGCTGATGTCCAACTCTGGAGGCTCCAGAGTCTGCACATAACTCCCAGATGGTCCTGGAGTCCCATCTCTGCCTCTGATGCAGAGTCCTCATCCGAGCCTTCCCCTGTCTCCAGGACTGGTCCATGTTCCTCCCCAGCCTCCTCACTGTCCGACTCTGCTGCCAGCTCTGCAGGCCGCCAGCGAACCACAACAGCTACAGAAATTTTGGGCTCAATTGTGGTCATAAATTGAGGACTACCCGTGCTAAATAAAATGTCCTGTTTCAGTGATATTAAGGTGCGCACCTGGCACCTTAGCTTGAAGCCTTCCCTCCCTCAGCCATGGACTCTCATGGTTTGGCTTTGCTCCAGCCCCACCCGATGTAGTCTACCTCACAGGGTTGTTGTGGGGAAAAGTAGAAAGGGAAGACGGATATATGTATGCTGGGAAAAACACAGGTCATAAATTAAATATTTCCAATTTTGTTTGGGAGGGGTTTTTTGGGGGGAGGTGTTTCGTCCTAATCCCTGCAGTGTTTAATTTTTAACAAATCTTTAGCAGCAGAAGTTTTAAATCATTAACTGCATCCTACTGGGTCCTAAGTCCAGAGTGATGCTTTGGAAAACGATCCCCCTGAATTTGCCAAAGGGACATGTTTTCGACGCTAAAACAGAAGCAGGGAAGCGTGGCGGCTGAGATTAAATTAGGAACGCTTGTTACGAGGCTGGCCTCGGCCAGGAATTCTCCATTCACCTTAGGCAACCCACCGTGTTTTCAGCTTCAGCTCTGCTCTGCATACAACCTGAAAATAAAAATAAAACTGGCCCATTTTGGCTAAATTTACGGGCGCCAGGCTTAAAGTGAGCCTTATTTCTGGGTAAACATGTGGCAGGATGGGTCATTTTTACAAAATATTAACTCGACGTCTGTTTGTCAAAATGTTTGTTCATTTTGTGCCAGTTTTAAAAAAAAAACCCAAAAATCTCCTTCCCACATTGGTATTTCACAACTCATAATGAGGCAAGGTATTGCAAGTTTGCCTCCAGATGGAATGAGGGAGCAGGTATTAAAATATGCCTCTTGTTTGTGTTTGTGTGTTTCTATATATATAGCAGAGGTCTTCAAACATGGCAGCTTTAAGACTTGTGGACTTCAACTCCCAGAATTCTCCAGCCAGCATACAGTAGCTATGGAGAATTCTGGGAGTTATTTATTTATTTTATTTTATTTTATTTTATTAAATTTCTATACTGCCCTTCTCCCGAAGGACTCGAGGTGGTGAACAGCCAGAAGATAAAACACAGAGATACAAACATTTAAAATAGATTAAAAACGAATTAAATAATTTGGCTGAATTTAAAATACCCCATAATTTAAACAGATTAAAATTTGTATTTAAAATTTATATTTAAAAGGGGAGAAGATTTAGGCCAGGCCAGTTGAAGTCCACAAGTCTTAAAGCTGCCAACTTTGAAGACCTCTGCTATATAGGGATGTCCATGGGAGTGGGCGGGTGTCGGAAAAGACAAAATGGAAACCTGATTGGGCAATATTTTGCAGGTATCGTGATTTTGAGGGGTGGGGGGGCATCAAGCATCAACTTGAACTTTGCAAAACAGTGTTTTTCAACCTTATCAACTTTAAGATGTATGGACTTCAACTCCCAGAATTCCCTAGTCAGCAAGCCGTCCGCTTGTCTAAAACAAGATAAGGGAAGCCAGAATTCATCGTTGTACTTCAAAACTACCCAAACAGAGCAGCTGGGAGGATTGGTGACATCTTACATGGTTGAGCCCCCAGTGATGTGTTTTTTGGAAAAAGATTAACAGAGTTGGAAGGGACCTTGGAGGTCATCTAGTCCAACCCCCTGCCCAAGTAGGAGACCCTACACCATTTGTGACAGGTGGCAGTCCAGTCTCTTCTTGAAAGCTTCCAGGGATGAAGCTCCCACAACTTCTGAAGGCAACTTCTGTTCCATGGGTTGATTGTTCTCACGGTCAGAAAATTTCTCCTTATTTCCAGGTTGAATCTCTCCTTGATCCGTTTCCATCCATTATTCCTTGTCTGGCCTTTGAGTGGCTTGGAAAATAGCTTGACCCCCTTTTCTCTGGGGCAGCCCCTCAGATATTGGAAGATGCTATCCTGTCTCCCCTGGTCCTTCTCTTCACTAGACTAGCCATGCCCAGTTCCTGCAACCGCTCATCGCATGTTTTAGCCTCCAGTCCCCTCATCATCCTGGTTTCTCTCCTCTGCACTTTTTCTAATCTCAATATCCTTTTTATAGTGATAAGAACATCCAATTGTCTTTTCTATACAGGTTGTCCTGCATTTACGACCGGCTGATTTAATGACTGTGCGAATGTGACGTTTCCGAAAGATGCCCTAATTAATTCATGAGCCATGAGCCGAACTTCAAAAGTTACAACCGACCCCAGAAAATGGAATTGGCAACCTGGATTTGAAATTCCAATACAGGTAGTCCTCAACCTGCGACCACAATTGAGCCCAAAATTTCGGCTGCTAAGTGAGACAGTGGTTAAGTGAGTTTTGCCCCATTTTATGGCCCTTTCTTGCCACAGTTCAGAGGTGGGTTTCAGCAGGTTCTGATCAGTTCTGGAGAACCGGTAGCGGAAATTATGAGTAGTTCGGAGAACTGGAAGTAAAAATTCTGACTGGCCCCGCCCACATCTATTCTCTGCCTCCCGAGTCCCAGCTGATCGGGAGGAAATGGGGATTTTGCAGTATCCTTCCCCTGGATTGGGGTGGGAATGGAGATTTTACAGTACCCTTCCCCTGCCACACCCACCAAGCCATGCCACGCCCACCAAGCTACACCCACCACTGTATTAAAAAATTTTGAAACCCACCACTGGTGTCGTCGTAACTTCGAACGGTCAATGATCATGAACACATCCAATAGTTTTCTTGATGTGGTATGGAAATGGGTTTGCTGATGGTTTGCCTGGTTTCCTCCAGTGCAAACCAGACTTTAACCTGCTTAGCTCTATAAATTAGTCTAAGCGAGCATGTTTAGCAGACAGGCTGGATTGAAATGTGATCAGTTTGTGGCTTAATGTGTTGAGAGAAACTCAACTATGTTCTTGGCATGTTATGTGAACCAAGCCATCACCTGAAGTCATAAAAGGATTTTGGGGGGGGGATGTTTTATATGAATATAGCCTGTTCATTCAGTTTTAGGGCTTCATGTGTTGCCACATCCTAACCAGAGTAGATATGATTTGGTCTAGTAGTTAAGGCACCTGACTAGAGAACAGGACACTGTGAGTTCAAATCCTGCCTGAAATATGAAAGCCAATTGGTTGACTTTGGGCCAATCACCAGGAGATCCTGAGTTCTAATCCCGCTTTAGGCATGAAAACTGGCTGACTTTGGGCAATTACCAGGAGACACTGAGTTCTAATCCCGCCTTAAGCATGAAAACTGGCTGACTTTGGGCCAATCGCCAGGAGACGCTGAGTTCTAATCCCGCTTTAGGCATGAAAACTGGCTGACTTTGGGCCAATCGCCAGGAGACGCTGAGTTCTAATCCCGTTTTAGGCATGAAAGACACCTGGATGATTTTGGGGCCAGTCACCAGGAGACGCTGAGTTCTAATCCCGCTTTAGGCATGGAAAAACACCTGGGTGACTTTGGGGCCAGTCACTCTTTCTCAGCCCAACCCACCTCACAGGGTTGTTGTGGTGGGGAAAATAGGAGGACAGTGTACAGATAGTCCTTGACTTACAACAGTTCATCTCGTGATCATTCAGTTACAGTGGCACTGAAAAAAGTGACTTATGACCATTGTACAGACTTACGACCATAGCAACATCCCCATGGTCACGTGTTTTATATTCAGATGCTTGACAACTGACTCACATTTATAACTGTTACAGTGTCCCTACAGTGTCACCTTTTCTGACATTCTGACAAGCAAAGTCAATTGTGAAACCAGATTCACTTAGCAACCGGATTACTAATTTAACAACTGCAGCGATTCACTTAAAAACAGTGGCAAGAAAAGTGCTAAAATGGGGCAAAATCTTCACTTAGCGACCTAAATCTTGGGCTCAATTGTGGTTGTAAGTTGAGGACTACTTGTATTGAATATGTTCAGCGCCTGGAATTATTTGTAAAAAAATATATATAATAAAGGCGGAATACAAAATAAATAAAACATAAAAATCCTATGATAAGTGTTATTATTCTGTTTAAAATGACACAAAGGGGCAAATGCTCAGGCACCTCCCAATACAACACACACAAAGAATAATTATTGCCTATAGGTGTCCCCCCCCCCATTGTGCAAGGAAGGGCGAAAGTTGTGCATTTGTGACGTTTTTGTGCCAATGACCATGGCACACAATGTCATTGGAACTTGTAGTGATGTCATTAAGTGAGGCTGCTTTAAAAAGACAAAGTTGGCAGCCACAATTGTACAGGTAGGCTTTAAGCTGAGCGACTGGATTTACGACCAGTCGCTTAACTTAAAGACCATTTGAAATTACAACGGATCTCCCAGAGCTACAGACAACTCATTTTCAAAATTACGATGGACACATTCACACACATGATCATCGGATTATATTCTGGGTGCTTGGCAACCAGCTCACTTTATGGCTATTGTAGCTTGATGATGATGATGATGATTTAGGAATCAAGCTATTCTCCAAAGTACCTGAAGGCAGGACAAGAAGCAACGGATGGCAACTAATCAACCTGGAACTAAGGAGAAATTTCCTGGTAGCGAGAACAATTAATCTGTGGAACAACTTGCCACCAGAGGTTGTGAATGCTCCAACACTGGAAGTTTTTAAGAAGAGACTGGACAGTCACTTGTCTGAAATGGTATAGTGTCTCCTGCTTAAGCAGGGGGCTGGACTAGAAGACCTCCACGGTCCCCTCCAACTCTGTTATTCTATTCTATTCTATTCTATTCTATTCTATTCTATTCTATTCTATTCTATTCTATTCTATTCTATTCTATTCTATTCTATTCTATTCTATTCTATTCCAATCCATTCCAAATAAAGATTCTAATTCTATTCTATTCTATTCTATTCTATTCTATTCTATTCTATTCTATTCTATTCTATTCTATTCTAAAGTATTAATATTAGTATTATTGCTGGTTTCTTGGATTTACTTCTTGTTTCTGGCATAACGTTTCTCGTTCAGGAATATGACTGTCACATTCACTTAATGGCCGCTGCATTTGCTTAACAATTGCCTCGCCTGATGACCACAACTACTTACAACAGTACAGGTAGTCCTTTGACTTACGACCACAACTGAGCCCAAAATGTCTCTTTGTAAAGTGAGACATCGGTTAAGTGAGTTTTTTTGCCCCATTTTAGGACCTTTCTTGCCGCCGTTGTTAAGTGAATCATCGCAGTTGATAAGTTACTAACCTGGTTGTTAAGTGAATCTGGTTTCCCCATTGCCTTTGCTTCTCAGAAGGTCGCAAAAGGGTTTCACGTGACCTCGGGACACAGCGACGGTCGTAAATATGAACCAGTTGCCAAGCGTCTGAATTTTGATCACACAAGTCATCCCTGTGAAAAGCGGTCCTAAGTCACCTTTTTCTAGTGCTGTGCTAAACTTTGGTCACTAAACGAACTGTTGTAAGTCAAGGACTACCTGTATATCAACGAAAAAGCTGAAAATATTTGAACCTGCGATCCCAGCCCAACTCTGCTCTAACATGGAAATTGCTTCTAAGCTGGCTTGCTTTTGTTCATGTTTAATGGGTATTAAGGCTACTCCTCAGCGCCCAGAAAATATTGGAAAAATATTCTATTTGAACGGTTTGGGGCAGGGGTCTGCAACCTTAAACACTCAAAGAGCCATTTGGACCCATTTCCCACAGGGAAAAAAAAAAAAAAAAAACACCAGGAGCCACAAAACCTGGGGGGCGTGGCCAACTGGTCACTCACTCCCACCCAGTCACATGACCCCCTAGCCATGCCTACCCAGCCGGTCATTAGGACAGAGAACTGTTAAAAAATACCGGGAACCACAAAACCCGTTTCTCTCTTTCTCTTTCTCTCTTTCTTTCTCTCCCCCTCTCTCCCTGTATCTCTCTCTCCCCCCTCTCTGTATCTCTTTCCCCCCTCTATCTTCCCCTCTCTCCCCCTCTCTGTATCTCTCACCTCTCCCCCTCTCTCTGTATCTATCTCTTATCTCTCTCCCGTCTCCCTATCCCCCCTCTCTCTGTATCTCTCTGTTTCTCTCTCCCCCCTCTCTGTATCTCTCTCCTCCCTCTATCTTCCCCTCCCCCTCCCTCTCCCCCTCCTCTCCCTCTCCCCCTCTCCTCTCTCTGTATTATGTTTCTCCCCTTATCTCTCCCGTCTCCCTATCTCCCCCCTCTCTCTCTGTCTCTCCCCTCTGTATCTTCACCTCTCCTCTCCCCACTCTCTCTGTATCTGTTCTCTCCCCTTATCTCTCTCCCGTCTCCCTATCTCCCCCCTCTCTCTGTATCTCTCTCTCCCCTCTCTGTATCTCTTCCCCCTCTATCTTCCTCTCCCCTCTCTGTATCTCTCACCTCTCCCTCTCCCCCTCTCTCTGTATCTATGTTTCTCTCCCCCTTATCTCTCTCCCGTCTCCCTATCTCCCCTCTCTCTCTGTATCTCTTGTTTCTCTCTCCCCCCTCTGTATCTCTCCTCCCTCTTCTTCCCCTCCCCCTCTCCCCTCTCTCCCCTCTCCTCTCCCTCTCCCCTCTCCTCTCTCTGTATCTCTGTTTCTCTCCCCCTCTCTGTATCTCTCACCTCTCCCTCTCCCACTCCTCTCTGTATCTATGTTTCTTCCCCCTTATCTCTCTCGTCTCCCTCTCCCCCCTCTCTCTGTATCTGTTTCTCTCTCCCCCTCTCTGTATCTCTCTCCTCCCTCTATCTTCCCCTCCCCTCTCCCCCTCTCCTCTCTCTCTCCCCTCTCCTCTCTCTGTATGTTTCTCTCACCCTCTTATCTCTCTCCCGTCTCCCTATCTCCCCCCCTCTCTCTGTATCTCTGTTTCTCTCTCCCCCTCTCTGTATCTCTCACCTCTCCCTCTCCCCCACTCCTCTCTCTGTATCTGTTTCTTTCCCCTTCTCTTATCTCTCTCTCCCATCTCCCTATCTCCCCCTCTCTCTCTGTATCTGTGTATTTGTCTCTCACCCCTCTCTGTATCTGTTTCTCTCTCTCTCCCTCTCTTATCTCTCTCCCGTCTCCCTATATCCCCCTCTCTCTCCCCCTCTCTCCTGTATCTCTCTCTGTGTGTATTTGTCTCTCCCCCTCTCTGTATCTATGCTTCTCTCTCCCCCTCTCTGTATCTCTCTCTCTGTGTATTTGTCTCTCTCCCCCTCTCCCCTCTCTGTATCTGTTTCTCTCTCCCTCTCTCTGTATCTCTCTCTCCCCCTCTCTGTATCTCTCTCTCACCTCTCCCTCTCTATCTCCTCCTTCTCTCTGTATCTCTCTCTCTCTGTGTATTTGTCTCCCTCTCCCTCTCTCCCCCTCTCCTCTCTGTATCTCTCGGATTTCCAAAGCCAGGGGAGGAGTGACTGGGAGGGGAGGGCGAGGGGCTGGGCCAGCCAGTGATGGGACAGGGAGCCACAGCAGAGGGCCCAAAGAGCCACATGTGGCTCCGGAGCCGCGGGTTGCTGACACCCGGTTTGTGGGGTGACCACCTAGGAAGAAAAAGACGGGGCAGCGTTTCGGTTTCAATGCATTTCCAGAAAATCGTACATTGGTTGCAAGTCCCAAAGGAAAGCTGAAGGAATCGGTTCATGAAACGTTCGCCGTCCAGATCTACTGTTGGTAGATTCCCCGAAAATCAGAATCCGGTGATGTAGTGTGCTGGGAACCGTTGCTTACAAATTAACCATGGTGGGGAGAACCAAGGGGTGAGTGGAGGAGTTATGGTGAAGCCTGGATTTTCCTGTTAGTTTCCACTGAGGTGAGCTCAGTTGAAGAGAGCTACGTGGGCGAAGGGGCTGTGGGTCAGGCCGCCCCATAAGGCCCTTAGAAAGTCATCCGTCATCTGAAGAAAACCCTGTTTGGAGAAAGGTTGTCCCATCCTCTTCTTCCTTAGCTACGACATTTGTTCGGTGGGTCTCATCTGAATATCGCCGATCTGGAAGACACAGAGGGAGTTTGGTCATTGTTGCCGGGTGAAATTTGAGCAGGGAAATGTAGGTAGTCCTCAACTTACGACCCCAATGGAGCCCGCAATTGACGTGGCTGAGTGAGAAATTTGTTAAGTGAGTTTTGCCCCACTTTTACGACTTCTCCTGCCGCATTCAGGGGTGGGCTCCTGAGGGTTCGGCAGGGTTTGGGCGATCCTCTAGTCAAGGATCGCCAGGGTTCGGCGAACCGCGAAATGCCACCCCTGGCTGGCGCCCACCCTTCCCCTCCCCTCTCCGGAATCTCCACACGGCCCGTTCATCATTCCAGATAAGTGCAGGGGGGCATGGAGGGTCTGGGAGGGCGAAAAACAGGCCTCCTGGAAGTTCCGGAACTCCGGAAACAGGTCTGTTTCCAGCCTCTGGAGGGCCTCCCGACCCCGGGGGGAGCAGTTTTTGCCCTCCCGGAGGCTCGAGAAAAGCCTCCGGAGCCTGGGGAGGGAGAAAAACGACCTGCTCCCTCACCGTGGTGCAGGCAGCTGACTAGGCCACGCCCACCATGGCCACACCCACCCAGCAACGGGGCAGCGAACCCGTTGCTAAAGGATCTGAAACCCACCCCTGGCCTCATTCGTTAAGCGAATCACCACCATTCTTAAATTAGTCACATGGCTGTTAAGCGAATCCCGTTTCCCCATTGACTTTTGTCACCAAACGGGGATCACGTGATTCCAAGATACTGGAACCGTCGTAAATGTGAGTCAGTTGTCAAGCACCCAAATGTAAATCACATGTCCATGGGGATGCTGCAACGATCATAAGTGTGAAAATTGGTCAGGTCACTTTTTTCAGTGCCGTTGTAACTTTGGTCACGAAATGAACTGTTATAAGTCGAGGACTACCTGCAACAAATTTCAAGGATCCTACAGAAGTGATGGTCACTTCTGGGCAGGGGTGAAATGCTCCCGGTTCGGACCGGATCACCTGATCCGGTAGTGATGGAGGCGGGTGGTTCGGAGAACCGGTAGCAAAAATCCCTCCCCCCCCATGCCCAACTGAGCCGCACAATCATCAGTGGCTTTTTTTTTTTTTTACTTTTAAAAGCATTTTTTCTACAACCTCTTCAGCCGAAAAAATGCTTTTAAAAGTTAAAAAAAAAAAAACCCTCTGATGATCGCACAGCTCAGCTGGGATCGTCAAAGGGATCGTCAGCTGATGATCCCAGCTGAGTTGCCTGATCGGCAGAGGTTTTTTTTCTTTTAAAGCCTCTGACGATCCAAGCTGAGTTGCCTAATCAGCAGAGGTTTTTTTTTTCTTTTAAATGCCTCTGACGATCCAAGCTGAATTGCCTGATCGGCAGAGGTTTTTTTTCTTTTAAATGCCTCTGACGATCCAAGCTGAGTTGCCTAATCAGCAGAGGTTTTTTTTTTCTTTTAAATGCCTCTGACGATCCAAGCTGAATTGCCTGATCGGCAGAGGTTTTTTTTTCTTTTAAATGCCTCTGACGATCCAAGCTGAGTTGCCTAATCAGCAGAGGTTTTTTTTTCTTTTAAATGCCTCTGACGATCCAAGCTGAATTGCCTGATCGGCAGAGGTTTTTTTTCTTTTAAAAGCCTCTGACGATCCAAGCTGAGTTGCCTGATCGGTAGAGGTTTTTTTTTCTTTTAAATGCCTCTGACGATCCAAGCTGAATTGCTTGATCGGCAGAGGTTTTTTTTCTTTTAAAATCCTCTGACGATCCAAGCTGAGTTGCCTAATCGGCAGAGGTTTTTTTTCTTTTAAATGCCTCTGACGATCCAAGCTGAGTTGCCTGATCGGTAGAGATTTTTTTCTTTTAAATGCCTCTGACGATCCAAGCTGAATTGCTTGATCGGCAGAGGTTTTTTTTCTTTTAAAAGCCTCTGACGATCCAAGCTGAGTTGCCTAATCGGCAGAGGCTTTTTTTCTTTTAAATGCCTCTGACGATCCAAGCTGAGTTGCCTGATCGGCAGAGGCTTTTAAAAGAAAAAAAGCCTCTGACGATCAGGCAACTCAGCTGGGATCGTCAGAGCCTTTTGAAAGCATTTTTTTTACAACCTCTTTGCCAAAGAGGTTGTAGAAAAAATGGTTTTAAAAGTAAAAAAAAAAAAAAAGGCCACGCCCACCCGGTCACATTAACCGCCCCCCACCAAGCCACGCCCACAGAACCGGTAGTAACAAATTTTAGATTTCACTACTGCTTCTGGGGTCTCCTTTTTAGAGTTCTTTAACAAGGGCGTCCAACACTCACTAAGCCTGTTGGAGACTGAAGGCAGAAGTCTCCAAATTCGGCTTAAAACTTTTAAGACTTGTGGACTTCAACTCCCCTAACTGTAGTCATAGGAACCTGATAGAAGCAGATCAACATTTATGCATAGCATAATGTCATTGCATCCTTGAGTTAGTGATTCCATAAAGTCAGAATAATTTTTTCATCCCTTGTGGTGATGTTTGGAGATGCCATTTCCTCCCCCAGGGACCATCATGGAAATAATCTTCCCCCATCTTCCCACACATTTACAAAAAATATTCAGAGACTCCACAGTCCTACCTGTACATGAGGTGGGGCGCTGAGAACATATATTACAGCGTTGGCCATATCTTCAGCTTTTAAACACTAGGAAAGAAACAGAAACAGAATGCAGAAAAGAATAACAGAATATTGGAATTGGAAGGGACCTAAGAGGTCTTCTAGTCCAACCCCCTGCTCAGGCAGGACACCCTATACCATTTCAGACAAATGATTGTCCAGTTTCTTCTTAAAGATTTCCAGTGTTGGAGCATGTACAGTAATAGCCTAAATTGTGGAAACCTTTTGGGAAAATGTATTTTCTAAAACTAGCGAATAACACCACTTTTTTTTTTGAAATAGTCCCATAAAATTATATATCAATGGAAAGATAATTTAATCAAGAATGTAATGCAATAACTTTTATGAAGGATCTGCTATTAGGAGCCTGGATAGCTCAACAGACTAAAAGCCTGTTATTAACATTCAGCTGTCTGCAATTACTGCAAGTTCGAATCTCCCCAGGCTCAAGGTTGACTCAGCCTTCCATCCTTTCTAAGGTAGGTAAATTGAGGACCCAGTTTGTGGGGGCAATAAGCTGACTTTGTATAAAATATACAAAAAGTATGAAGGCTATTGCTTAACGCATTGTAAGCCGCCTGAGTCTCGGAGTCTCTAATTAATATATATATATATATATATATATATATATATATATATATATATATATATATATATATATATATAATAAATGAAGAGCAGTTACAGTTTAGAGAAGAAAAGTGAAATATGTAGGAAAAAAACGAGATATAAAAAAATTATCACCATAGAAAAAAATACCAAAATTATCACGATAGTTAATACTTAGTTGGGTAACCTTTAGCATGAATGATGGCCTTACAATGTCTTCCCATGGAGTGAACCAGTGGTGGGTTGCCCCGGTTCGGACCAGTTCTATAGAACCGGTAGTAAAACTGGCGGGAGGCTCCGCCCACTGACCCTGACGTCATCAGAAGCGATCTGCGCATGGGCAGAAGCAAGGCGCCTGCGCGAGCAAAGCAAGCACACGAGCGCGATCCTGTTGCGAACTGGTAGTAAAGGTAAATAGAACCCACCCTTGGAGTGAACCACGTCTTTTGAGTTCTGCAGCTGTTCTAATGTGAAACCAAGATGGAATGATGGCTTCTATTAACTGGGTTTTATTGCTGGGTCGCTTCTGACTAGCAAGTTTCTTTAGTCGGCTCCATAGATTTTCAATTGGGTGAAGGTGTGGGCTATTCCCAGGCCATTCCAGCAGTGGAATAGGATTATCTTGAAACTCCAAAAAAAAAAATGATGTTATTAGCCATCAAACCTCAAAAATACACTTTTCCAAAGGTTTCCACAATTTTGGCCACTACTATATGTGTGAAGGATCATGAAATGATCCTTCTTTTAAATTCTTTTAATCAGTCTGTGATTTCTTAACTTTCGGGCCAAAATTTATATATTATTTTAAATGTTTTTTAATATTTGTATTCTATGTTTTTTATCTTGGCTGTACACCGCCTGAGTCCTCAGGGAGAAGGGCGGTATATAAATTGGAAATTAAATTAAATTAAAAATTAAAAATGAAAGAGGGAACAACTACTAGTAAGATTTTAGAAATGGTTGCCCCAGTCAGTCTTTCTCCATCACCCATCCTCCTGTTCTCTATTGCCAAGCCAAGATTTCAGAAGTCACTGCATTTTTGAAAGGTTGACCCTCATTTCTAGCTTGTCCATCAAGGACGTCTCACCAGCTGGTGGTCCTACAGAGCCAGAGCTATTCCCTGGCTCCGATGTTACTTAGAAAATTGATAAAAATCAAGCCAGAAACCTCCTCTGTCTGATACGCAGATGATTCAAACACTGGTGTCCTTGGCTACCATCTTTTTCCAAAGATTAGCAACTTTTAAGATGTGTGGACTTCAACACCCAGAATTCCTCAGCCAGCAGGATTCTGGGAGTGGAAGTCCACACATCTTCAAGGATTCTGGCTGAGGGATTCTGGGAATTGAAGTCCACACATTTTCAAACACATTACTGGGAGCTCTGGGAATTGAAGTCCACACATCTTCAAGCACACCGGCCAGGGGATTCTGGGAGTTGATACCCGTATCTTTTAAAGCATGCAGACTGGGATCCCAAAGGGGCTTTTTCAGGAGGCAACTGGACTTTTCTTGTTTTTTCTTTGAAGACATTTCGCTTCTCATCCAAGAAGCTTCTTCAGCCCTGACTGGATGGTGGGGAATGGAAGGTGTGGGAGTATGAACGGATTTCCAGGGGAAAAAAAATTGCAGACTACAATTTGCACTACTCAGATGACCCTGAGGACACAGATAAACCTCCAGGTGGCCTCAACGACTTTCTAAAAGGATGCAAATGACCAACTATCTGCAAGGAGTATAAATCCTTCCATTCCCCACCCTCCAGTCAGAGCTGAAGAAGCTTTTTGGATGAGAAGCGAAACGTCTTCAAAGAAAAGTCCAGTTGCCTCCTGAAAAAGTACCTTTGGGAAAACCATGACCTGGATGACTGAGAAGCTCCACAAACATGCAGACTGGGGGATTCTGGGAATTGAACTCCACACATGTTCAAGCACACTGGCAGGTGGATTCTGGGAGTTATAGTTCACTCAACTTCAAGCACACTGGCTGGGGGATTCTGGGAGTTATAGTTCACTCAACTCTCAACTTTAAGCACACTGGCTAGGGGATTCTGGGAGTTATAGTTCACTCAACTCTCAACTTTAAGCACACTGGCTGGGGGATTCTGGGAGTTATAGTTCACTCAACTCTCAACTTTAAGCACACTGGCTGGGGGATTCTGGGAGTTATAGTTCACTCAACTCTCAACTTTAAGCACACTGGCTGGGGATTCTGGGAGTTATAGTTCACTCAACTCTCAACTTTAAGCACATTGGCTGGAGGATTCTGGGAGTTATAGTTCACTCAACATTAAGCACACTGGCTGGGGGATTCTGGGAGTTATAGTTCACTCAACTTTAAGCACACTGGCTGGGAGATTCTGGGAGTCAAAGTCCACATAGCTTAAAATCATCAAGCTTGTGAAACATTGTACTGTACCATCTACCTTCCCGCTCACTCTACCAGCGTGACCTCACCGTTCAAAGTCCAAAATTACCTTAACGTGTCCCAGAGTTCAGGAATTTGGAAGCACAATCAGCTTTCTATCCAGGGCTAGAGGTAAGGTGGAGTCAAGAAGTCTAGAGAGACCCACAATTCTAACCCCACATTACTCAGGATTCATCTCTGTTTACCAAAATAGCCCAAAGATCTCTGCAGCTTAGCCAAGTTAGCAATAATGCTCAGCATTCATTCCGAAATAGAATAGCTTTGCTTGATGTTGTTAAAGGCATTAAAACTATACTTTTTCCAAAGGTTTTTTTAAAAAACTTTCTGAAAATAATATTTGGTGGGCTTTTTAAAAAAAAATGGTTTCCTGCATTTAGTTATTTTAATGTGGGTTGAGCAGGCGTATTTTATTTTTAAATCTATTTTGTAATAACTTTATCCTGCCAAGGTATTATGATAGGTAGAAGAGAAATAACGTAAACAAACATATAATGCCTTGGTAAGGCCACACTTGGAATACTGCATTCAGTTTTGGTCGCCACGATGTAAAAAAGATGTGGAGACTCTGGAAAGAGTGCAGAGAAGAGCAACAAAGATGATTAGGGGACTGGAGGCTAAAACATATGAAGAACAGTTGCAGGAACTGGGCATGTCTAGTTTAATGAAGAGAAGGACCAGGGGAGACATGATAGCAGTCTTCCAATATCTGAGGGGCTGCCACAAAGAAGAGGGAGGCAAGCTATTTTCCAAAGCACCTGAAGGCAGGACAAGAAGTAATGGGTGGAAACTAATCAAGGAGAGAAGCAACCTGGAAGTAAGGAGAAATTTCCTGACAGAAAGAACAATTAATCAGTGGAACAACTTGCCTCCAGAAGTTGCGAATGCTCCAACACTGGAAGTTTTTAAGAAGAGGTTGGATAACCATTTGTCTGAAGTGGTGTAGGGTTTCCTGCCTAAGCAGGGGGTTGGACTAGAAGACCTCCAAGGTCCCTTCCAACTCTGTTATCTTATTATACAACCCCAAGTGTGTGACATACTTGCACATGTGAAAGAAAGACATGTATGTACCTGTGTGTACATATCAGTCATATACGTATATAGTATATGTATACATATCAGCCGGTCACCAAAAAAACGAGAGGATAAAACCCTAAATTTATATTAATCGAATGAATGACTTCTAACTAAAGACCTATAAAATTGGTTGCAAAATTAATTGATTTCCTCTTTTGCATCTACCCAATATACTGACAGCAAAACTGAAGACTTTCCCCCACCCCCACCCCGAAATGACTGATGAATGAAGAGGTTGCTCTTACTAAGAACAGAAGTTGCTGAAAAGGAAGGAACAGGCAGGAAGTGCAAAGGTCTACTCAGATTATGGATTTCTTGGCAGATTAGCTTGAAGTTAAGTCTTGGCTAACCCATTTATAAAATCAATCTCGTATCTGTATATGCCAATAATCTCTCTCATATACAAGTGTTTTCTCACACGGAAACAAAATGAATAATTACAGTGATAACCTCCTTCTAACAGCCAAGAGGATACAGAAGAGGAGGGGAAAGAGAAGGGAGGAGATGGAATGGGGAAGGGGAAAGAGGAGTGGGGAGGGGGAGAAGAAAAGAAGGAGACGAGTGGTCCAGTGACTGATGATATTAGCTAGTTTGGGTAATAAAATCTCTGCAAGGAAACAACCAAGCTCAAAGAGCACCAAGGACTCCTCATTTCAATTATGAGCTACAAATATTTTCCTTTATTCAAAAGAGGAGAAAGAGAAAGTAGGGGAGAAAGGAGAAGGAGGAGGAGGAAGAGGAAGAGGGGGAAGCAGAAAGAAAGAAAGAGAAAGAAAGAAGAAAAAATGGAAAGAAGAAAGAAAGAAAAAGAAAGAAAGAGGAAAGAAGGAAGGAAAGAAAGAAGGAAGGAAGGAAGAAAAAAGGGAAAGAAGGAAGGAAGGAAGAGAGAGAGAGAGAAAGAAAGAGAATGGAAGGAAGGAAAAGAAAGAAAGAAGAAAAAAGGGAAAGAAAAAAGAAAGAGGAAGAAAAGAAAGAAAGAGAAAGGAAGGAAGGAAGAAAGAAGGAAGGAAGAAAGGAAGGAAAAGAAAGAAGAAAAAAGGGAAAGAAGGAAGGAAAGAAAGAAAGAAGAAAAAAGGAAAGGAAAGAAAGAAAGAAGAAAAAAGGAAAAGAAAGAAAGAGGAAAAGAAAGAAAGCAAAAAGGAGAGGAGGAGGAGGAAGAAGGAGGAGAAGGAGAAGGAGAAGGAGAAGAAGAAGAAGAAGAAGAAGAAGAAGAAGAAGAAGAAGAAGAAGGAGAAGGAGAAGGAGAAGAAGAAGAAGAAAAGAGGAAAGGGACGATAGACAGGCTGTACCTGGAATGCTATATATCCAGTTTGAGGCATCATCAATCCAAAGGGACAGTGGCAAACTGAAGACTACTAAGATGGTGAGAAAGAGCTAAACAATTTGGGTATGATTAGCCAGAGAAAAAATAACTAAGGTAGAAATAGTAGCAATTTTTCAAAAAAAAAAAAAAAGGGGGGAATGGATTTATGCACCGTTACTCCCCCTTCCCAGGATAGGAATAAAATCCACAGAGTTTAAAACAAAGAAGGCAATTCCAGCTAAATCTATGGAGGAATTCCTTGACTCTACAAGCGGTCAGCCAGGATGCCTTATGAAATGGTGTCTCCTCCTTCCGTTGAGGTCTTCAAACTGGGTGATCATCATCTAACAAGAGTCTCCAAACTTGGCAGCTTTAAGACTTGTGGACTTCAACTCCCAGAATTCTCCAGCCAGCATGCTTAGACCTTACAACAACAAGAGTTACGCCTGGTTCAAAAAGCTGTCAATCTTCAGCCTTTAAAAGCCGTCTCTGCAGCCATTTCTCTTCTCTTGCCGATTCTCTTGTTTTCAACTCGCATCTTTTATTCTGATCAGTGAAGACCAAGGACGCCTAATTTCTAGGTCGTTACAGGTAGGCCTCGACTTACAACCACAACTGAGCCCAGAATTTCCTTTGCTAAGGAAAGGCAGTCGTTAAGTGAATTTTGCCCTATTTTACGACCTTTTTTGCCGTAGTTGTTAAGTGAATCACTGCAGATGTTACGCTAGTAACACGGTTGTTCGGTGAATCTGGCTTCTCCATTGACTTAGCTTGTCAGAAGGTCACAAAAGCGGATCATATGAGCCTAGGACACTGCAACGGTCATAACTATGAGACAGTTGCCAAATATCCGAATTTTGCTCTGGGATGCTACAACAGTTGTCACTGTGAAAAAATGGTGATGTTGCTTTTTTCCCCAGTGCTGTTACAACTTCGAACGGTCACTAAACGAATGGTTATAAGTCGAGGACTACCTATATCTGAGAAACTTACCTTATGGCTGGATAAATACCTTACCATTTCGCAGGGAGGGAGGCTTCTCCTAAGACCAGATGCCCCCCAACCCCCCAATGCCAAAAATTACTATCAAATGAAAACTTAAAATGTCCCAAGTGGAAAATTATCAACAACCTTTGCAGGACAGGTAGTTTCGACTTACGACGGCAATTAGGAGCAGAATTTCTGTTCCTATGCAAGGCGGTTGTTAATTTGACTTATGTCCGGTTTTACAAACTTTTTTTTTTTTGCCAATTCTCTGCAGTTGTTAAGTGACTCATGCCATCATTAAACAAATCCTGCTTCCTTCCATTGACTTTGCTTGTCGGAAGCCGGCTCGGAAGATCTCAAATGTTGATCACGTGATCCCAGGAATGCCGCAATCTTTATAAATACATGGCAGTTGCCAAAAGCACCCTAATTCTGATCACGTGGCCATAGGGAAGCTGTGACCATCATAAGTGTGAGGACTTTACTTCAGCGGCTTTACTTCAGTGCCGTTATAACTTTGAAGAGTCACCAAACCAATGATTGTAAGTCAAGGACTACCTATAATTATGTAAACCCAATGAAATTTGTATAAATTTAGATTGAATGGTAGGGATTTTTTTACCTGCCACCCCCAGAACCCATCCAATTTTGGGGTGCCCTGCCCAGAAGTTGAACGTGCCTATCCTAAACCCCAAATACAAACAACCTTACATTTCTCTTAACCAAAATCACCTCTCTATAGCTCTTTGGGGTTTTTTTCTTACCCTAATACTCTCATATGTGGCCGCAGCTCTTTCTGGATCATTATCATGCAGTTTAAAAGCGAATCCGGTCTCGACCAGACCTGGAGAAATACACTAAAGAAAGAAAAAAACAGGAATAAAACAGGAAAAAAGAAAAACAGCATCCTATTTTACATATATACACTGCTCAAAAAAATAAAGGGAACACAAGCAGAAGACATCCGAAATCTGAATGCATGAAATAGCCTTATTAAATACTTTGTTCGTTACATACAGTAGTTTTGTGTTCCCTTTAGTTGTTTGAGCAGTGTATAAACTCCTGTTTGTAAAGAACAAAGTATTTAATAAGGCTATTTCATTCATTCAGATCTCGGATGTCTTCTGCTTGTGCTCCCTTTATTTTTTTGAGCAGTAGATATATCAGTGGTGGGTTCCACTTCCTTCACTATCGGTTCGGCATTGTGACTGCACGCGCAGCGCTTCTGCACATGCACAGACCGTCCGTGATGACATCCGGGCGGGTGGCAGAGCCTCCCGCCGCTACCAGTTTGCACGAACCGGGTCGAACCAGTAGAAATCCACCACTGATATATATGTACAATATATATGTTGTGACCTGTCGGCTGCCAGCCCCTCCAGCAGCCAAATCAGAGGAGGAGGAGGAGGAGGAGATGTGGGAGTCAGGGTCAGCATCAAGGTAACCGAGGAGGAAGAGGGAGTGCAGCTGGCAGAGAGAGAGAGAGAGAAACAGAGGTGGAGCCTGGGCCATCCGTCAGCACTCAGATGGAGAGTCAACAGCCCCCAGGTCTGGAGTGGCTGATGAGGAAGAGGAGGAATAGCTGGGTCCAGTGCCTGACGCTTGGATGAGCAGAAGGTAGAGGAGAGGAGAGCAGTGGAAATCTATGGGCCGGTCCTTGGGATGGAAGAGCCACCGCTGCTAGCGATCCACCCTAGCTGTGGGGATCAAAGGCAGGAGGCGGAGATGAATAGATGTGGCAGACAGGATGGACTTGTTAGCCTGCCGTGAGTGAGAAACATTTTGCCGGAGCTGCTGGCACTCCTGATAAAGGAATCTTTTGAGTTAACTTCAGAGGGTTTGTCGTGTTTGGGGAGCTGGGTCCAGATGTCTTTTGGAAAAGCATCTTTGGGACAACCATGAGCTGGATGACTGAGGATCTCCGTAGACATCTAAGTAACTCCAATCAGATATTAAAAATAAATTCAGGGTTTCCTGCCCTAAGCAGGGGGTTGGACTAGAAGACCTCCAAGGTCCCTTCCAACTCTGTTATTCTATTCTACATCTTAATCAATTCTGGAAGGTTTACATCAATCATCTGGCCATGCCTATAATCTCTAGCCCGCTTTGAAGTTGATGTCCAAATATTCACGGAACTATGTATAAATAAATGGAATAAATAGAGTTATAAATAAAATAGTGGGTCTGTACTGAGTGGGAGTGATTAAAGTTGTAGCCCAGTGTTTCTCCATTGTGGCCATTTTAAAATGGCAGGACTTCAACTCCCAGAATTCCCCCAGCCAGCAAGGGAATTGCAGTCCACACATCTTAAAAGCATGCTGGCGGGGGAATTCTGGGAGTTGAAGTCCACCCATCTTAAAAGGGCCACGGTTGAAGGACACTACTGTAGACTGTAGACAGCCTGACCGGAAATTTGCCAACGATGCTCTATGCACATGGTGCAAACAAAGAGGACTAGCATCATGAATGTCCATAAACCTGGTCTGCTGATGAGGATATTCCAATCTGGTCCGTTTTGGAAAAGAGAAATCTTTTCTGACTCACAAAGCAGGGCAGGGATGCAGGGAATTGAACCCAGGACTTGAGACAAGCAAAACAGTCCAATCAGAGTTACTCACGGTGGCTCGTATGTGTGTCTTTGCTTCTCTTAGTTCCTGCCGAAGCCCTTCGGTTAAAGCCGTGACAGCGTATTTTGTGGCGCTGTAAAAGTGTACAACCGACTCTGGGATGACCCTGTGACCGCCCATGCTGGACATGACGCAGGGGGGGAAAAATGAAAGGCAAAAGAAGGGGAAAATATTTAGTATAGATAGTCCTCGACTTACAACCACAAGTGAGTCCAACATTTTGTTGCTAAGCAAGGAAGTTGTGCCCCATTTTACGAACTTTTTATTTATTTATTTATTTTATTGGATTCCTATACCGCCCTACTACTTTTGTCACAGTTGTTAAGCTTAGCGCATTGTAAGCCGCCCTGAGTCTCCGGAGAAGGGCGGCATATAAATCAAATTTAAAAAAATAAATAAAATCACTGCAGTTGTTAAGTGAAATACACACACACACACACACACACACACTCACACTGCATGGATAGATAGATAGATAGATAGATAGATAGATAGATAGATAGATAGATAGATAGATAGATAGATAGATAGATAGATAGATAGATAGACAGACAGACAGACAGACAGACAAACATATAGATGATAGATATGGTAGATAGAGAGATTAGATAGATATAGAGAGAGAGAGATAGACAGACAGACAGACAGACAGACAGACAGAGATAGTTATGGTAGATAGAGAGAGATTAGATAGATATAGATAGATAGACATATAGATGATAGATAGATAGATAGATAGATATAGACATAGATGATAGATAGATAGATAAACAGACAGATAGACAGACAGACATATAGATGATAGATAAATAGATAGACAGACAGACATATAGATGATAGATAGACAGACATATAGATAGATAGACATATAGATGATAGACAGACATATAGATGATAGATAAACAGACATATAGATGATAGCTAGAGATAGACAGACAGACATATAGATTTCAGTTTTCCTTATTCATTCTTCTCTGTGGAGGCACCTACCCTCTGGAACCAGCTGCCCCCTGAGATAAGGAGAATCCAAGACCTCGGTGCCTTCCGCCGTGCCCTTAAAACTTTCTTTTTCCAGCAAGCCGGGCTGGCTTAACATATTTTTAAATATTTTAATTGGTTTGTCATTTTAAACTGGGGCCAAATTAATATATATTCTTTTAATTGTTCTTAATGTTTGTATTGTATGTTTTTATCTGAGATGATAGCTAGAGATAGACAGACAGACATATAGATGATAGATAGACAGATAGACAGACATATAGATGATAGATATGGTAGATACGGTAGAGAGAGAGATTAGATAGAAGATAGATGATAGATAGATAGATAGACATAAATGAGAGAGAGAGAGAGATCTGTGTGTGTATGTATTTCACTTAACAACTGCACACACACATATTCACTCACAACAGCCACAACCTCATTCAGAGTGGCAGATAGTGAGGAATGCTGGGCCATGTAGTTCATGCTTGTTTTCCACAGCTTGCCCACCCAGAAGAAAGGGCCAATACAGGTAGTCCTCGACTTACGACCACAATTGAGCCCAGAATTTCTGTTGTTAAGCGAGACATTTGTTAAGTGAGTTTTGCCCCATTTTGCAACTTTTCTTGCCACAGCTATGAAATGAATTAGTGCAGTTGATAAGTTTTAGTAACCCGGTTGTTAAGTGAATCTGGGTTCCCCATTGACTTTGCTGGTCAGAAGGTCGCAAAAGAGGAGCACATGACCTTGGGACACTGCGACCGTCATAAGTACGAGCCAGTTGCCAAGCATCTGAATTCTGATCACATGACCCCGGGGATGCTGCAAATGTTGTAACTGTGAAAAACGGTGGTAAGTCTCTTTCTACACTGCCGTTGTAACTTTGAACAGTCACTAAACAAACTGTTGAAAGTCAAGGACTACCTTTATATGCATTGTCACAGATTTAGGACAGTTACAATGGTCTAATTGCAAAAATTCAGTTTTCCTTATTCATTCATTCGTTCATTTATTCATAGATGCCCATCTCATATCAGTGTGTGGCTCACAAAATTAAAGAATCACTGCCAAATACAAGAAACAAAATAAAGTAGACCCTAGAACTGTATTAAAATCAAATTAAAGAAATATCAAAAAGATAATCCGTGAGATTTGGGATATTTTCTTCAATTTAGCAATCTTTAGCGGCGCGTTGGTTACGCTGGCTGGTCTGGTGGAAGGTGTAGCCCATATAAAGGACATATAAAGAATGCTGTAGGGCAGGGATGTCAAACTGGTGGCCTGTGGGCTGGATGCATCACCCGCAGGCCACGGTCACCCCACCTCCGCGAAGGGGAAAAACATCGCGAAACATCACATGACGGCAACGTGACGCACCAAGTTTGACACCCATGCTGTAGGGGAAGGTTCCTTAAAAACCAGGAGATCGTGAATTCTAGCTTCCTTAGACATGAAAGCTGCTGGGTGACTTTGGGCCAATCACCAGTAAACTGTGAGTTCTAGTCCTGCCTTAGGCCTGAAAGCCAGCTGGGTGACTTTGAGCTAATCATGAGGAGCCTGGGAGTTCTAGTCCCGCTTTAGGCCTGAAAGCCAACTGGATGACTTTGAGCCAATCACGAGGAGTCTGAGAGTTCTAGTCCCGCCTTAGGCATGAAAGCCAGCTGGGTGATTTTGATCCAATCACGAGGAGACTGAGAGTTCTAGTCCCGCCTTAGGCCTGAAAGCCAGCTGGGTGACTTTGGGCCAATCACTAGGTGACTGAGAGTTCTAGTCCCGCCTTAGGCATGAAAGCCAGCTGGGTGATTTTGATCCAATCATGAGGAGACTGAGAGTTCTAGTCCCGCCTTAGGCATGAAAGCCAGCTGGGTGATTTTGATCCAATCACGAGGAGACTGAGAGTTCTAGTCCCGCCTTAGCCATGAAAGCCGACTAGGTGATTTTGCGCCAGTTACTCTTTCTCTCTCAGGCCCAACCTTCCTTGCAGGGTTGTTGTGCAGAAAATAGGAGGAGTTAGCCACTTTGAGCTATTTATCAAAACAATAAAGGCAGAAAATAAATAAATAAGTTAAATAAATTAGTAAATGTAAGTAAGTAAATAAATAACTAAATAAATAAATAAATGTTCACTTGTGCAATTTCCCTACCTGTTAATGTTGATGATGTGTCCATCGTCAATATTTCTTTCCTTCATGGATTGGTAAGCTTCCCGCGTGCAGATGCTGACCGCTAAGATATTGACCTGGAAAAAGCAGAAAGAAAGAGAAGGCGGCTGGAAAATCAATCAGGGGCTTTGGATTTAAATAAATTAGCAATTACCAGCCCTGTACCTAACTTTTCATGCAGTCCGCAACAGCCCCTGTGGGCCTCTATTGAGATCTCCCGAATAAATAGTCCCATCAAATTTTCTTTTAATGAAAAAATGAGGGTCTTAAGCTTATCTGCTCTCAATTATTTTACGGCTTTTCTTTTCCTCTTAGGTCCGTGATTGTGTTTGCTTTCGGGCAGTTAATGACTGTAATCAAAGGTTGGATTTTATTTGATAACAATAAACGCCGTGTTTAAATAAATGGGCAAAAAATATGCGAGAAGAACTAATCTTACCAGATTCTGATATTCCGCTCTGGATGCTCAAAAGAGCTGGGCGCAAAAAAAAAAAAAATAAATGCAAAAACCGTGCAAGATTTTAAAACGAGGTCAAAATGTGGCGCAACCTTGGTGATGTTCTGAGATGTTGGGGGGTGGGAGGCGCTGTTGAATGCTTATGCCATTGCTCAAACGAGGAAACAAACGGAGCAGGTCACTGACCTCTGAGGTAAATAATTTGAACAATACACTAAAGTTCAAATGAATAAACACGGCTTTACTATGGCCTCCTTCCAGGAAGGAGGAGAAGGAGGAGAAAGCACAAGGAGGTTGAGAAGGAGGAGGTGGAGGAGAAGGTGGAGGAGGAGGGGGAGCACAAGGAGGTTGAGAAGGAGGAGGAGGAAGAAGAAAAGGAAGCACAAGAATGAGGTTGAGGTTGAGATGGAGGAGAAGAAGGAGAAAGTACAAGGAGGAGGTTGAGGTTGAGATGGAGGAAAAGAAGGAGAAAGCACAAGGAGGAGGTTGAGATTCAGATGGAGGAAAAGAAGGAGAAAGTACAAGGAGGAGATTGAGGTTGAGATGGAGGAGAAGGAGAACGTACAAGGAGGAGGTTGAGGTTGAGGTTGAGATGGAGGAGAAGAAGGAGAAAGTACAGAAAAGAGGTTGAGGTTGAGATGGAGGAGAAGGAGAAGGAGAAGGAGGAGAAAGTACGAGGAGGAGGTTGAGGTTGAGATGGAGGAGAAGAAGGAGAAAGTACAAAAAAAGAGGTTGAGGTTGAGATGAAGGAGAAGGAGGAGAAAGTACAAGGAGGAGGTTGAGGTTGAGATGGAGGAGAAGGAGGAGAAAGTACAAGGAGGAGGTTGAGGTTGAGATGGAGGAGAAGGAGGAGAAAGTACAAGAAGGAGGTTGAGGTTGAGATGAAGAAGGAGAAGGAGAAGAACAATGAGGAAGAAGTAGGCAGTTTATATGGAAAAAGAGGAGGAGGTGGTTGGGTAGAGCAGCAGAAGAAAAATAATGACGAAGAGAAAGAAGAAACGATATGAAAGAAGTTGGTGGTCGAGGTAGAACAGAAGGAAGAGGGGCAGAAGAGTGAGGAGGAAGAGAAAGAAGAGGAAAATGACATGAAAGAGGAAGAGGAGATGGTGGTTGAGATAGAACAGAAGAAGGAACAGGAAATAAATCAATTATGTTGGCGCTGTCAATCGCTTGGATGGGCTGAGAAATCCAAAACTACAGAGCCACATACAAATATAAATTTGACTGTAGAAGATGTCAAGGAGCACACCAGCCCATGTGGAGGAACTTTAGCTTTCTTGACGTGCTGAACATTTTGGCAGCACGCCAAACACCCTCTGCGGATGGGTCGAGAAGGTTCCCTGGAGATTCCTTTCCCCCCCACCAACTCACATCTATCATGGTTCTCCAACCCTCGGTCTTTCCAGACAGCAGAGGTTCTGGCCGTGCCAAGCCAGCATTGTTGATGCAGACATCAACCCCTTGATGGAGAGTCTTGATGGCGGAGAACATGGAGAGAATCTCTTCTTCCACTGAGAGGTCACACTTATATGGGATGAGGACGCCCGGATACCCAGCACTCTCGCACTCAGCTGCCAACTTCTGAAAGGGGAACAAGAAAAGAGAGTGTTCTCACTTGGCCTTCACAGACACAAGAAACAGACTCCCTGCAAAGAAAAACCCCTATTTACTGATAACTCAGCGTTGCCCGGGTTTTTATGTATCCCAATCCTTACAGACTTTTAAAAGTATACATACAATATACACATTATATTGTAAAATCATACACAAAATCAGTATAAGTCTTTGGGCCCCACCCTCTGTCCATCTGGCTGCCCATGCCCACCGGTAACCACCATCCGGTGGCAGGTGGCATTGAGGCTCCGCATGGTTGGCCACCAGGGTAACCACCTGGGCCAACACCCATCTGGTGGCAACAGTCCTCGTTGCTGTCCGGAATGACCCAGCGGGTAGCGCATGGCCACTGCAGAGGGCCACTGGGACTGATCAGCTGGGCAGTGCAGCCCCTATATTCATCCCAAAGGGTGTTAAGGCCGTATTACCCCCACAGTATTTGTTTCTAGAGAGTAAGTCACCTGTGTACCAAGTTTGGTTGAAATTGCTCGAGGCGTTCCAGAGTTATGCTGGAACACACACACAGCCGTTTATATATATTAACTGCCTTCATCAATAGAAAGTCCAAGCAAAAGTCCTGCAAGGAGTTAACTGAAAGAATAGTCCTTATCAGCTCATTATGATAAATGCAAGGCTGTGAGCTCCCAGCCAGGAGGCTGCCAATTAAGTCAGTTCAAACAGAGAAATAGACAAACTTCAATTCTGGCAAGGCAGGAAACACACAAGGAGCAAACTTTCCAGAAATGCGACTGGTTGTCTGCGACAACCAAACCATTCCACTTTCCTCCTATTTATTCCCCAGGCAGTCAGTGTCCACGTTTGTTTAACTTTCCAAGCTGGCTCATTGTCAGAGGTGGTATTCAGCCGGTTCGGACTGGTTCACCCGAACCGGTAGCGGAAATCACGGGTGGGCCCGCCCACGCCCACGCCCACGCCCACATACCCCAGCTCTATGCCATCCTATTTAGGCACGATTTTGAGGCTGGGCACATGCATGGAAGGCGCACCACGAGCAAAGTACATGTGCAGAAGGCTGGGCGCATGTGTGGAAGGCAGGTGTGCGTGCAAACCAGGCGCACGTGCGCACAAAGTGAGCATGTGTGCAGGGGCGAACCGGTAGTAACATAATGTGAAACCCACCGCTCCTCATTGTCCTCCATTATTCACCTCTCCTATCTGCTCTGTGCATACGTAGATCTGGAACAGGCCCCAGCTGTTCCTCCTCCTCCTCACTCATCTCTTGACTCCAAAGGCAGCTGCCTCTCTGGCTGGGAAATACCGAACAGCCTGGCTCTATCTCTGCATCCGACGCTGAGCATCGATCAGCGCCTTCCCCAGGCTCCGGAACCTGCCCAAGTTCTTCCCCAAACTCCTCATCTGCTAGCAGCTGGCGGGCCACAACAGACAGAGACTGAGAGGGAATAACTGGAATTCATTCATATTTTAGATACATTTTCACGTTCCATGAAAACAAAAGTTTCAAAGTGGAGATAGGGGTGAAGCTGTGGTTACGGGGAAATCTGTTTGGATAGATATTTTGAAGGCGGTGATGGATCTGTAGGGGAGTTCGTGTACATCAGGATTAAATCTACGCCACTGCTTTAGACGACTCAACGCCAAAATTAGCATGAAGTCAAGAAGACAAGGTCTTACCTAACCACAGAAAGCATAAAACTATAACTTCCAGGAACCTTGGTAGTACAGTGGTCCAAGGCACCCTGTTATTAAGCTGGTTATTAAGACCAGCTGCCTGCAATTACTGCAGGTTCGAATCTCGCCAAGGCTCAAGGTTGACTCAGCCTTCCATCCTTTCTAAGGTAGGTAAATTGAGGACCCAGTTTGTGGGGGCAATAAGCTGACTTTGTATAAATATATACAAAAGGATGAAGGCTATTGCTGAGCACATTGTAAGCCGCCCTGAGTCTCTGGAGAAGGGCGGCATATAAATCAAATTTAAAAAACCAAAAAAACCCCAATGCCATTGCTATCTTTCCATCAAGAGAGCCTAGGTTTGTAATTTTTTTTTTACTTTTATTTTTTATAAATTGCTCAGGCTGGCAAACATATTCAACACACCTTCCTTCTCCTTTTGTTTTCCCCATAACAACAACCCTGTGAGGTAGGTTGGAAAGAGAGAGAGAGAGAGAGAGAGAGAGAGGGAGGGAGGGAGGGGGAGGGAGGAGAGAGAGAGAGAGAGAGAGAGAGAGAGAGAGAGAGAGAGAGAGAGAGAGAGAGAGAGAGAGAGAGAGAGAGAGAGAGAGAGAGAGAGAGAGAGAGAGAGAGACTGGCCCAAAGTCACCCAGCTGGCTTTCACAGGACTAGAATTCATAGTCTCCTCATGATTGGGCTCAAAGTCACCCAGCTGGCTTTCATGCCTAAGGCGGGACTAGAACTCACAATCTCCTGGTGATTGGCCCAGCTGACTTTCATGGCTAAGGTGGGACTAGAACTCTCAGTCTCCTCATGATTGGGCTCAAAGTCACCCAGCTGGCTTTCAGGCCTAAGGTGGGACTACAATTCTCAGTCTCCTCGTGATTGGCCCAAAGTCACCCAGCTGGCTTTCAGGCCTAAGGCGGGACTAGAACTCTCAGTCTCCTCATGATTGGGCTCAAAGTCACCCAGCTGGCTTTCATGCCTAAGGCGGGACTAGAACTCACAATCTCCTGGTGATTGGCCCAGCTGACTTTCATGGCTAAGGTGGGACTAGAACTCTCTGTCTCCTCATGATTGGGCTCAGTCACCCAGCTGGCTTTCATGCCTAAGGCGGGACTAGAACTCACAGTCTCCTGGTTTCTAAGCCAACACCTTCACCACTACACCTCACCGGTTCTATGCATATTATGCCTTTTTCTAGAAGTTGTTAGCCAGAAGAAGTGTTATCAGATTTCTGATTTAAGCACCCTAACTATATCCACCCTAAAATTGTTGGGGGAAATTTCAAGGTTGAGGCCTGTCTCCCGTGAACTGTAGGGAACGAAAAATAATTTGGAAATTATTTGAGATGAAATCGAAGCGAAGGAATGCCGAAAGGAGCATTTTAGACTTTATAGGGGACTGACTGTGGTATTATGAAAACAAACAAAAAAACCCAGAACTGAAAGAAGCTGTGTCCAAAGAAAAACAAACAAGGAAGGAAGTTATAAATGCTGTGAGTTTGTTGAAAATACAGTGAGGCTGCAGATGTGAACGAGGTAGCTGGAGAAATACTAAAATATGGATACGGTTTGCATATAGAGTATAGAACAGAAAGGGACCTTGGAGGTCTTCTAGTCCAACCCTCTACTTATGTCAGGAGATCCTATACCAGTGATGGCAAAGCTGTGGCACGCGTGCCGAAGGTGGCACGCAGAGCCATATCAGTGGGCACACGAGTGTTGCCCTAGCTCAGCTACGGCCTTTCGGGCCTTCCGGGCCCACTGGAAGGCTATTTCCGGCCTCTGGAGGGCATTTTCGCCCTCCCCAGGCTCCTAGAAAGGCTCTGGAGGCTGGGGAGAGGGAAGAATGGGCCTTCCAGTCCCACCGGAAGTCGGCAAACAGGCCATTTCCGGCCACCGGAGGGCCTCCGGGGGATGGGGAAGGCTATTTTCACCCTCCCCAGGCTCCAAGTAAGCCTCTGGAGCCTGGGGAGGGCGAAAAACGGGCCTACTGGGCCCACCGTGCCATCGCGTGCCAAAAGCGGGGGGAGTGCAGGGGTGTCACGCGTGCCTGCGTAGGGGGAGCGGGGTGCACTGAATTATGGGTGTGGGCACATGTGAGTGCGACCCCCCCTGCACTCCCCCGCTTTTGGCACACGATGGCAAAAAGGTTAGCTATCACTGTCCTATACCATTTCATTGTCCAGTCTCTGTCCCAAAGCTGCTTTTTCAGGCGGAAACTGGACTTTCTTGTTTTTTCTTTGAAGAGATTTCACTTCTCATCCAAGAAGCTTCTTCAGCTCTGACTGGATGGTGGGGAATGGAAGGGTTTATATTCCTTGCAGACAGCTGGTCATTTGCATCCTTTTAGAGGGTCGTTGAGGCCACTTGGAGGCTTATCTGTGTCCTCAGGAACCATTTGCACCACTCAGGTGAGCCTGAGGACCCAGATAAACCCCCAAGTGGCCTCCACGACCCTCTAAAACAGAGGTCTTCAAACTTGGCAGCCTTAAGACTTGTGGACTTCAACTCCCAGAAATGTCCCCTTAATTATTTGAGATCCTTGTGACTAAATATAAAAGGATTGTTTATGGCGGTAGCAGGGGTGTGTTGCCCGAAGTCTTAAATGTACATGTGGTTTTTAATCAGACAATGCCATGTTGTTGGCTGGCCCAAAGATCTACAATGAATGATAGATGCTATGATGCAACGAAGAGGAAGAATCGTAAAACGAACGTAGCAAAGTCCAAGGCAGTTGGTGTTTTGCAGGAAGAATGGCGTGAATGACTGCAAATTATACACAAATTGCAAAAAAAAAATAATAAAAAATACTCAAGATAAAGTAAGTCAATAAATAAGCAAGTAAGTGCAAGGATCGGTTGCCATTTTTTTCAGCGCTGTCATAACTTTGAACAGTCACTAAACAAATGGTCATAAGTTGAGGATTACCTGTGAAAGGAATTCTTTTGGTGGTAGAGCAGACAGATTCAGGAAAGAGATTTAAGCAGAAGATAGAGAACCATCACGCAGACATGGGACGGTTGCAAGAGTCTTGGATTAAGGAGGGGTTGGGCTAAATGACCTCTAGATCCTGCCAGCATTTTGGCCACAGATCCAATCAGACGCAAGCAGAATTGACTTTGACAACTGTACGGAAATCCAAGTCTTTTTCCCCCACTAATAAATGCATCCAGTTTTGGTTGCTGTGATGTAAAAAAGATGTGGAGACTCTAGAAAGAGTGCAGAGATGAGCAACAAAGATGATTAAGGGACTGGGGGCTTAAAACATATAAAGAACGGTTGCTGGAATTGGTTATGTGAATGAAAAGAAGGATGAGGGGAGACATGATAGCAGCCTTCCAATATCTCAGGGGCTGCCACAAAGAAGAAGGAGTCAAGCTATTCTCCAAAGCACCTGAAGGCAGGAGAAGAAGCAACAGATGGAAACTAATCAAGGAGAGAAGCAACCTAGAACTGAGGAGAAATTTCCTGACAGAACAATTAATCAGTGGAACGACTTGCCTCCAGAAGTTGTGAGTGCTCCAACACTGGAAGTTTTTAAGAAAAGACTAGACAGCCACTTGTCTGAGATGGTTTAGGGCAGGGGTCAGCAACCTGCGGCTCTGGAGCCGCATGTGTCTCTTTCACCCCTCTGCTGCGGCTCCGTCACTCAAAATATGCGCCACAACCGCTAATGTGTGACACCCGCTGGCGTGCGATTTATTGAGCTTTTCAATCCCTGGTAGGCCAACCATGGATAAATCCAAGAAAAGAAAAGTTTCAGAAGAAAACAAAACGTTTAATTCAACTACATGTGCTGGTTTTGTGGCCGTTCAAGAAATAGTCAGGCATGGGAAGGTTTTTGTGGCTCCCAGTGTTTTCTTTTCTGTGGGAAACGGGTCCAGATGGCTCTTTGAGTGTTTAAGGTTGCAGTATAGGGTTTCCTGCCTGAGCAGGGGGTTGGCCTAGAAGACCTCTAAGGTCCCTTCCAACTGCTATTCTATTCTATTCTGTTCTGTTCTGTTCTGTTCTGTTCTGTATTCTCTATTCTCTATTCTCTATTCTCTATTCCTTATTCTATTCTATTCTATTCTATTCTATTCTATTCTATTCTATTCTATTCTATTCTATTCTATTCTATTCTATTCCATTCCATTCCATTCCATTCCATTCCATTCTATTCTATTCTATTCTTACTCTACCTTACCCTACCCTATACTAAATCACAAAATAAGTTGTAGTGCAAACAACAGTACAGGTACCCCTCAATTTACAATCATTTGTTTAGTGACGGTTCAAAGTTAAAATGTGATTTATAAGCTTTTTCACACAAACATTGCAACACCTCTGTGGTCACACAATCAAAATTTGGATGCTTGTAATTATGGCGGTCGCAGAGTCCCAGGATCGTGCCATCCCCTTTTGCGACCACCCGACAAGCAAAGTCAATCGGGAAACCAGATCCCTTCACCTAACAACCGTGTTGCGAATTTAACAACTGCAGTGATTCACTTAACAACGGTGGCAAGAAAGGATGTAAAATGAGGCAAAACTCACTTAACAACGGTCTAGCTAAATTTTTGGGCTCACTTGTGGCCGCAAGTCAAGGACTTATCTGTATTTCTTCCTCAGCTATACTTGCACCCTAGAACCGTGATGGCGAACCTGTGGCAGGCAGAGCCATATCTGTGGGCACGCGAGCGTTGCCGTAGCTCAGCTCCAGCGTGCATGTGCGTGCCGGCCACCTGATTTTCCAGCCTTCCGGGTCCACCGGACATTGGGAAACGGGCTGTTTCTGGCCTCCGGAGGGCCCCGGGGCGGTGGGGAAGGCCGTTTTCGCCCTCCCCAGGCTCCTAGAAAGCCTCTGGAGCCTGGGGAGGGCAAAAAATGGGCCTACCGGGCCCACAGTGCCATCATGTGCCAAAAGTGGGGGAAGCATGGGGGTGGTCGCGTGCGCATGCGCAGGGGGGTGGGGCACATTGAATTATGGGTGTGGGCACGTATGCGCAACCCTCCCCGCACTCCCCCCACTTTTGGCGTGCAACAGCAAAAAGGTTAGCCATCACTGCCCTAGAATTTCCAAATACAAAGATCTGCCCCACTTTAACCCCTCGTTCTCTGGGAAAGCGTTACCAGGATGGGTAACCAGGTTCAACTTCCTGCCAGGCCTTCCCTCTGCATCGAATTCTTATAAGAACCACCACAATTATTCAGACTGCAAATTCCTGGTAGAGGCTATAAACGGCACCTTTGATCCATCCCTATCATGGATGCACCCATTACTTGTGTGCAGGGGTGAAATGTAAAATCTGTTACTACTGGTTCTGTGCGCGCGGCTTGGTGGTGGTGGGGGGTAATGTGACTGGGTGGGCGTGGCCAACTTTTTTTTTTTTTAAACTTTTCAAAGCATTTTTTCTAATGCTTTGAAAAGCCTCTCTGCCGATCAGGAACTCAGCTGGGATCGTCAGAGACTTTTCAAAGCATTTTTTTTTACCACCTCTTCGGCCAAGAGGTTGCAGAAAAAAATGCTTTGAAAAGCCTCTGACGATCCCAGCTGAGCCGCGGGATCATCAGAGGCTTTTTTTTTTTTACTTTTAAAAGCATTTTTTCGTCGGAAAAGGTTGTAGAAAAAATGCTTTTTTTAAAAAAAATTTTTGATTTATATGCCGCCCTTCTCCAGAGACAATGCTCTAAGCAATAGCCTTCATACTTTTGTATATTTATACAAAATCAGCTTATTGCCCCCACAAACTGGGTCCTCAATTTACCTACCTTAGAAATGATGGAAGGCTGAGTCAACCTTGAGCATTGGCGAGATTCGAACCTGCAGTAATTGCAGGCAGCTGTTCTTAATAACAGGGTGCTTTTAGACCACTGTACTACCAAGGCTCTTTGAAAAGTAAAAAAAAAAAAAAGCCTCTGATGATCGTGCAGCTCAGCTGGGCATGGTGTGGGGTGGGGGCCACAGGGATTTTTGCTACCGGTTCTCTGAATCACCCGCCATCGCTACCGGATCGGACGATCCGGTCCGAACCGGGAGCATTTCAACCCTGCTTGTGTGTCTTGTAACACAGATAGCTGTCTTACAGGTAGTCCTCAATTTACGTCAATGAAATCCAAAATTTCTGTTGTTAAGCGAGGCAGCTGTTAAGTGAGTTTTGCCCAGGGGTAGGATTCAAAATTTTTAGTGGCGGGGGGGGGGGCGTTTTTGCCCTCCCCAGGCTCCAGAGGCTTTCCTTGAGCCTCTGGGAGGGCAAAAACAGCCTCCCCCGGGCCCTGGAGGTCCTCCGGAGGCCCGTTTCCAGATTTCCAGAACTTCTGGGAGGGTTGTTTTCGCCCTCCCAGAGCCTCCACGCAGGCCCTGCATTTACCTGGCATCCAAAACGGGCTGCATGGAGACTCCTGGGAGGGGAGGGGCTGGGCCAGCCAGTCCTTGCACCTACCGGTTTGGCAAACCAGGTGTAAAATTAGCATCTGTTTCGCCCGAACCGGCTGAATCCCACCCCTGGTTTTGCCCCATTTCATGACCTTTCTTGCCATAGTTCTTAAGTGAATCACTGCAGTCGTGAAGTTAGTAACCCGGTTGTTAAGTGAATCTGGCTTCCTCCATCGACTTCGCTTGTCAGAAGGTCGCAAAAGGGAATCCTATGACCCCCCCCCCCCCACCTCCGGGACACTGCAACCGTCATAAATATGAGTCAGTTGCCAAGTGTCTGAATTTTGATCATGTGACTGTGGGGATGCTGCCCACGGTCATGTGATAAATGGTGACAAGTCACATTTTTCAGTGATGTTGTCGCTTCGGTCACTATATGAATGGTTGTAAGTTGAGGACTACCTGTATAAAGCCAAAATGGAGTTTTGTGTAAAGTATCTCAGGATATTCTGAAGCTCTTTGTGGGGAAAAAAAAAGAAAAGGAGGAAGACAAAATTCTCGTGTGGTGTTTGGCCACACTTCCTTCCTTCTTTCCCAGCCCTCCTGTTACCAGGAAGCCATGAATCACTGTTTGTATTTTTAATCCACCATTCTCATCCCATATTGCCAAGATTCCCATAAATGCATTCCTGTGTCTTATTCTAAGAGTCTCGGCTGACAAGGAAGATCTTAAAGTGACAGATAAATTTCAGCCTTTCAGAATTCACCGTCAATCGTAAACGAATTTATAAATAAATTTATGAAGCTATAAAAAAATTACTAACTAGACCATTTTGAAAAGATACTTTTTCCAAAAGACAACTGGACTTTATTTTTTTTTTCCTTTGAAAACATTTCACTTCTCATCCGAGAAGCTTCCTCAGTTCTAACTAACTGGTGGGGAATGCTCAGTTAGAACTGAAGAAGCTTCTTGGATGAGAAGCGAAATGACTTCAAGGAAAAATAAAGTCCAGTTGCCTTTTGAAAAAGAACTTTTGGGACTAGGCCAGAAAGTGGGAGACTGGGAATTGTAGTTCTGCCTTATCCAACATGGCTGGCTCAGGAATTCTGGGAGTTGAAGTCCACAGGTCGTAAAGTTGCTATAGTTGAAATGCCTCTCCTGAGGCATTGCAACTCAACATTTCAATTGTTACAATCCATGAAAGTCAATATAATTTCTTTTTTTAACCCTTTTTCTACAAACTGGCAGAGCCATCCAGCCCTGGGCTAATCCAATCAATCGTAACTATTTTACATGTCTTGCAAAAATCACAAGCCATGCTCCCTCTCGATGGAACTTCCAGCTTCAGGTAAAGAATACCTTTTAATCCCAGATGCTGAGAAGCACCATTTCCTTGCCTCATTCATAACACTGAAAAGATATCTTGATTTCTTGACTTTTTCCTTCAAGGGAGCCTGGTGGCTCAGCAGACTAAAAGCACTGTGGTTAACACCAGCTGTCTGCAATTATTGTAAGTTCGAATCTCACCAGGCTCAAGGTTGACTCAGCCTTCCATCCTTTCTAAGGTAGGTAAATTGAGGACCCAGTTTGTGGGGGCAATAAGCTGACTTTGTATAAATATACAAAAATATGAAGGCTATTGCTTAACGCATTGTAAGCCGCCTTGAGTCTCCAGAGAAGGGCGGCATATAAATCAATTTTTTTTAAAAAAAAGGGACTTCATATAGAAGAATGCACGATGCTCTCAGGTGACTTCCTTTCCCCTTCACAACAACACTGTGAGGTAGGACATTGTAAACCCTAGCATGATTGAGCCCAAGGACAGTCAGAGAGCTGACAACATTAAGAACCTTCTTCATCTGAATCTCCTTGCTCTCAAATCCTCTATCACATGGTCCAAAATGAAAATGGCTCTCGCAGATCGATGCACCTTTGGCCTGCCAGCTTGGGAAAAGAGAATTCTTTGCTAGGAATTCTCTAGGCCCCCCTTGGCAACCTATGGAGAATCTTGCCACCCAGCAGGAGAGGTTATTAATAAATGACTTAATGTTGACAATTTTTCCTTAACAGCCTGGTTAAATTAACAGCAACATAACCACTTAACACTTCAATGCCAGTAGCAAAATGGTACCAGTTGTTATTTGCAAATCCAGAGGGAAAATTATTGTTCTCCTGGGTATGCAAGCCTCATTGGGGGCGGGAATGGGGGGGAGAGAAGGAAGAGGAGGAGGAGGAGGGGGAGGGGGAGGAGGAGGAGGAGGAGGAAGGGACAAAGATGGAAGATGAAGGGAAAGAATGGGGAAGGGATGGAAAGGGGGAAGGGAAAGAGGAAGGAGAAGGGACTGAGAAGGAAGAACAAGGAAGAACAAGGAAGGAAGAAGAGAAGGAGAAGAGACGGAGAAAGAAGAAAAGGGGAAGGAATGGAGAAAGAAGAAGAGAAGGACTAGAGAAGGAAGAAAAGGGAAAGACAAGGAAGAAGACAAGGAGAGCAGATGAAGAAAGAAAAGGGGAAGGGGAACAAATGCAGAAGGAAAGAAGAAAAAGAAGGAATAGAAAAAGAGAAGGGAAAGAAGGAGGAGAAGGGATGGAGAAGAAAGAAAGAAGAGAAGGAGAAAAAATAGAGAAGAAAGAAAAGAGGAAGGGGAACAAATGTAGAAGGAAGAAGAGAAAGAAGGGATAGAAAAAGAAGGGAAAGAGAAGGAAGAAGGAATAGAGAAGAAAGAAAGAAGAGAAGGAGAAGGAATAGAGAAGAAAGAAAAGGGGAAGGGGAACAAATGTAGAAGAAAGAAGAGAAAGAAAGGATAGAAAAAGAGAAGGGAAAGAAGGAAGAAGAGAAGGAGAAGGAATAGAGAAGAAAGAAAAGGGGCAGGGGAACAACTGTAGAAGGAAGATGAGAAAGAGAAGGGATAGAAAACGAGAAGGGAAAGAGGAAGGAGAAGTGATGGAGAAGAAAGAAAAAAAGGAGGAGGAAGAGAAGGAAAAGGGGGTTGGCGAAGGAAGAAAATAAAGAGAAACAGAAAAAGAAGGAGAAATCTAAGGGCATAGGCAAGGAAGGAGAAAGATAGGAGAAGGGACACATTTTACCTGCCTTCTAATAAGGGAGGCGTCTCACCTTATCCAGTTTTTCCTACAGCTCACCTGGATAAAGCCAAAAGATTTCGGATACTCTTTGTTTCTCAACAACCAAAGAAATTTCCCTTTCCCAACCTGAACTGAAACACCCTCCACGACCTCTCCCAGAGCAGTACAGGTAGTCCTCGACTTACGACTAGCGGTGGGTTTCACATTATGTTACTACTGGTTCGCCGTGCGTGCGCACCAGAGATGGGTTTCAGCAGGTTCTGACCAGTTCTGGAGAACCGGTAGTAAAAATTCTGACTGGCCCCTCCTCCATCTATTCTCTGCCTCCCGAGTCCCAGCTGATCAGGAGGGAATGGGGATTTTGCAGTATCCTTCCCCTGGAGTGGGGTGGGAATGGAGATTTTACAGTATCCTTCCCCTGCCATGCCCACCAAGCTACGCCCACCAACCCATGCCATGCCCACCAAGCCACACCTACAGAACCGGGAGTAAAAAATTTTGAATGGTGCGCACGTTTGCTTCATGCACATGTGCACATGCTCGCTTCATGCATGTGTCCCCCTGGTGCGCACGCGCACCTGCCTTCCACACATGCATGTGCTTTGTGCATTGTTCACGCGTGTTCCTTCTGCGCATGCGCCCGGCCTAGTGGTGGGTTTCAAAAAAATTTACTACTGGTTCTGTGGGCATGGCTTGGTGGGCGTGGCAGGGGAAGGATACTGCAAAATCTCCATTTCCTCCCGATCAGCTGGATTTGGGAGGCAGAGAATAGATGGGGGCGGGGCCAGTCAGAATTTTTACTACCGGTTCTCCGAACTACTCAAATTTTCCGCTACCGGTTCTCCAGAACTGGTCAGAACCTGCTGAAATCCCCACCTCTGGCCTGGCCTCAAAACCGTGCTTAAATAGGATGGCATAGAGCCAAGGTGCGGGGGGTGTAGGTCCACCTGCTATTTCCGCTACCGGTTCCGGTGAACCGGTCCAAACCGGCTGAATACCACCTCTCCTTACGACCACAATTGAACCCAAAATGTATGTTGCTAAGCAAGACAGCTGTAAAGTGAGGTTCGCTCCGTTGTCCAACCTTTCTTGCCACACTTGTTAAGCGAATCCCTATCGTCTTGTTAAGCTAGTGACATGGTTGTTAAGTGAATCTGGGCTTCCCCATTGACGTAGCTCAGTTGCCAAGCATCTGAATCAGAGGTGGGTTTCAGCAGGTTCTGACCAGTTCTGGAGAACCGGAAGCGGAAATTTTGAGTAGTTCAGAGAACCAGAAGTAAAAATTCTGACTGGCCCTGCCCCCATCTATTCTCTGCCTCCCAAGTCCCAGCTGATCGGGAGGAAATGGGGATTTTGCAGTAACCTTCCCCTGGATTGGGGAGAGAATGGAGATTTTTTTTTTAAAAAAAAAATTGATTTATATGCCGCCCTTCTCCGGAGACTCAGGGCGGCTTACAATGCGCTAAGCAATAGCCTTCATTCTTTTGTATATTTATACAAAGTCAGCTTATTGCCCCCACAATCTGGGTCCTCATTTTACCTACCTTTGAAAGGATGGAAGGCTGAGTCAACCTTGAGCCTTGGCGAGATTCGAACCTGCAGTAATTGCAGGCAGCTGGTCTTTATAACCAGCTTAATAACAGGGTGCCTTAGACCACTGTACTACCAAGGCTCTTATCTTTCCCTTGCCACACCCACCAAGCCACACCCACCAAGCCATGCCACACCCACCAAGCCATGCCACACCCACCAAACCACACCCACAGAAAAAAAAATTTGAAACCCACCACTGATCTAAATGTTGATCATGTGACCATGAGGATGCTGCAACGGTCATGTGAAAAACGGGTCATCATAAGCCACTATTTTCAGTGCCTTGTAACTTCAAACGGTCACTAAACAAACCGTTGTTAAGTCTGAAAAAAGTGACAGTTTTTCACACTTACGACCATGATCACGTAATCAAAATGCAATCACTTAGCAACTGACTCATATTTATGACGGTTGCAGTGTCCCCGAGGGTTACGTTATCCCCTTTTGCGATCTTCTGACAAGCAAAATAAAATGGGGAAGCCAGATTCACTTAACAACCGGGTAACTAACTTATCAACTGCAGTGATTCACTTAACAGCCGTGTTACTTAATTAAGTGTAGTGTTTCAGCCGTGGCAAGGAAGCTCACAAAGTGGGACAAAATTCACTTAACAAATATACCCGCTTAGCAACTGGAATTTGGGCCTCCATTGTGGTCGTAAGTCGAGGACTACCTGTAAAACTTTTTGGGGTGCCATCTCTTCAGAGAGAGAAGCCTAGAGCTGTATTCCTCCCAAAAAAGAGATCCATCAAGGAGGAAGAAAGAAAGGGTGCCAGGAGGAAAACAAAACGTGATTTAATTTACATTTGACATGGAAAGGAAATGAACGCAAGGCGGCTAATTACCCGTATATCTAATACTTCTCTGGTATTAAAATGAGAATTCAGTGGCAGCCGGTGGTGAATTACGGCCTTCGGTTCTCTGAACTGCCTCAGGCGCAGTGTGTTTTATTATATTGTGGATTTCATTTTCCGCAGCTTTTGTTTTTTAATTGCATACATCGCTCTGAGTCGTGTATCGAGGGAAGGACTACATAAATTGAATAAACAAGCAAACAAATATCCAAGCAACCCCTGAGGCTGGAGCCAAGGTTTCTGGGAACTACGTTAAGGCCTAAAATAAAAGGGCCTTCCTACATTTTCTAGGATTTCTTCCTTACTCAAAATAGCATCGATTAAAGAAGGGGGGGGGTGTAATATCATCAAATGTGAAGAAGCTCCAAAATTTCTTAAAAAAAAAAAACTTTGAGAAGAAATACACTTAGTCCTCAACTTATGAGTCCAAAATTTCTGTTGTTAAGTGAGACATTTGTTAAATGAGCTTTGACCCATTTTACGACCTTTCTTGCCTCAGTTGTTAAGTGAATCACTGCAGTAGATAAGTTAGTAACCCGGTTGTTAAGTGAATCTGGTTTCCCCATTGACTTGTTTGTCAGAAGGTCGCAAAGGGGATCGATCACATGGCCGCCGGGACACTGTGACCATCATAACTGTGAATCAGTTGATCTTGGGAATCCCTTGGTATGCCCAATTGGGAGCTCCTTTCGTTTCCTCATGAAATTGCCCATCGAAGTGGTACTTATTTATCTACTTGCAGTCACCTGCTGTTGGACGACAGGAGCTGGAGCGTGCGATGGGAGCTCACTTCATCCTGCGCCAGCAACGGGTCTTGAACACGAGCCTGCTGATTGTCAGCCCAGCCTCCTAACTATGTGAGCCACTGAGCTGCTAGAGATTTGCATGGCAAATTAACAACCATGGGAAAAAAATAATAAAATTGGGCGTGACTTACTTAACATCCACCTTACATAGCAACAGAAAATCTGGTTCCAGTTGTGGTCGTAAGGTGAGGACTACCTTTATTTTATTTTATTATTTGATTGAATTTTATTTATTTTTAAATTTATAAGGCCACCCATCTTAAGCAACCCTTGGAGGCTCACAACAACAACAAAACCAATCACCATAAAAAAAAAATCATAAAACAATAAAACAAATTTAGCAATTGAACCACTTTGGAAAATCGATCCAATTGGATTCCGATTCTCAAATTCAACAGCTGAATCTGTTTCCATTCAGATTTCTGTATCTAAAAAGGAACTGAAGCTGTGTGAAATGTAAAATTTGTTACTACCGATTCTGTGGGCGTGGCTTGGTGGGGGGTGGGAGGTAATATGACTGAGTGGGCGTGGCCAACTTTTTTTTTTTACTTTTAAAACCATTTTTTTGCTTTTAAAGCCTCTGACAATCCCAGCTGACTTGCCTGATTGGAAGAAACTTTTTTTTTAAAAGCCTCTGACGATCCCAGCTGATTTGCCTGATCAGCAGAGGCTTTTTTTCCTTTTAAAAACATTTTTTCTATAACCTCTTCGGCCGAAAAGGTTGTAGAAAAAATGCTTTTAAAAGCCTCTGATGATCCCAGCTGACCCACGCGATCATCAGAGGCTTTTTTTTTTTACTTTTAAAAGCATTTTTTCAGCCAAAGAGGTTGTACAAAAAAATGCTTTTAAAAATTAAAAAAAAAGCCTCTGATGATTGCACGCTCAACTGGGCAATGAGGGGGGAGGGCAGGGATTTTTGCTTCCGGTTCTCCGAACCGCCCTCCTCCATCGCTACTGGATCGGGTGATCTGGTCCGAACCAGGAACATTTCAACCCTGAGCTGAAGTATTCCAATAATTTCCATGGCATCAGGTTTGATCTGATGTTTCCTTTCGATGTTCCAGTTTTGGAAATTCAAGTTAATGGAACAGAATAACAGCATTGGAAGGGACCTTGGAGGTCTTCTAGTCCAATCCTCCTCCTCAGGCAGGAAACCCTATACCTGTGATGGCGAACCTATGGCATGCGTGCCACAGGTGGCACATGGAGCCATGTTGCCTGGCATGCCAGCTCAGCTCCATCAGCTGATTTTCGGCCCTTTTGGGCCCACCAGAAAAGGCCTGGGGGGGGAGGTCCGTTTTTCTTTCTCCCTGGCTCCAGATCTTCTCTATGCATCTGGGGAGGGCGAAAACAGCCTTCCCCACTCCCTTGGAGGCCCAAAACAGCCCATTTCTCAACTTCTGGTCTCCGAGGGGGTGGGGAAGGCTGTTTTTGCCCTCCCCAGATGCATAGAGAGGATCTGGAGCCAGGTGAGAAAGAAAAACGGGCCTACCGGGCCATGGCATGCCAGGAGTGGGGGGGAAGGGGGGTTGCGCTTGCATGCGCGTGGCAGGGCACATAGAATTATGGGTGTGGGCACACGAACACACAAACCTCCCCCATCCCCGCCCCTTCCTAGCACACGATGGCAAAAAGGTTAGCCATCACTGCTCCATACCATTTCAGACAAACGGTTGTCCACTCGCTCCTTAAAAACTTCCAGTGTTGGAGCATTCACAGCTTCTGGAGGCAAGTCGTTCCACTGATTAGATGTGAATCAGAATCTGACCCTTCAAAATCATGTTTTTCAAATTTGGCAACTTTGAGACCTGTGGATTTCAAGTCCCAGAATTCCCCAGCCAGAATTCTGGGAACTGAAGTCCACGTGACTAAAAGTTGTCAAGCTTGAAAAACACTCTTTCAAAGGCTTACTATCTGTTATCACTTTTTTAAAGTCTCCATTTAAAAGGACATTCAGCACAAAGACAATCAGCAACTCTGCCATGAAAACATTTTAACCCCACCTTGTTAAAGTTTAAAAGCACACAAAGACGTACGTGCCCAAACATATACAGGGAGAAAAATCTTATATTGACTTCTGGCTCAAATACTCAAAGCCCACAAATCTTTTACTGGTTTGTAAACTTCTAAATACCTGATACTCCAAGTATATTTTTAGCAAAAGCAAAATCTACAATTGCCTCAAAGTTTTACATTTAGGAAGGAAACACGAAAGGTATAAGAAGAGATTAGGCGAGACCTGACTCAAAAACAGTCACTGTGATATCACCACAATCTTAATTTCCAAATAACACAACTCAATATTTAATTACAATTATTTACCCAAAATTCTATCAAAATGCCCATCCTGTGACCCATTACATTAAATCTTTAAATCCTAATCTCTTTTAACTAACACCTATATTTCTTAGGCTTATCAACACATTATACTCTTCATTATACACAGAATCATTTCATTATTACAATATTATCATCTTCATTTTGTTATTCATATCAACAGTCACCTATTATATGGGCTGATATAATAGAGTGGTAAATGTTTAGATTAAGATATTATATAATTGTGGAAAAAAAATTTGTTTCGATTTTTATTTTGAAAGATGCAATGGTGGAGATTTGGGAAAGAGCTCGATAAAGAGGAGAAAGCGATTGTGCCTATTCTTGACTGGATCAATGCTTTGTTCTTAAAAGATGTATTTTATGTTTATGTTTTAAAAAAAATAATAAATTTTTTTCAAAAAAAACAGTCACTGTTTAGTTTTTAATGGTTATTAATTGTTTAGTTTTACTCTGTTAATGGGTTTTAATTCGCATTGTTTTAATTCGGGCCAAAGTATATAATTCTTTTAATTAATTTTAAATTTTGTATTGTTATGTATTTTAGTTTTGGCTGTGCACCGCCCTGAGTCCACTAGGAGGAGGGCGGTATATAAATTGAATGAATAAATGAATGAATGAATGAATGAATGAATGAATGAATGAATAAATAAATAAATAAATAAATAAATAAATAAATAAATAAATAAATAAATGACGGACCTTGGAGTCCTAGTGGACAATCACTTAGCTAGCAGTGTGCAGCAGCAGCCAAAAAAGCTAATACAATCCTTGGTTGTATAAACAGAGGGATAGAATCAAAATCACGTGAATATTAATACCGCTTAAAAAGCTTTATAAAGCCTGAGTAAGGCCACACTGCAATACTGCAACCAATTTTGGTCACCATACTACAAAAAGTATGTTGAGACTTTGGAAAAAGTTCAGAGAAGATCAACTAAGATGATCAAAGTCCTAGAGATTAAAACATATGAAGAACAGCTGCAGGATTTGGGCTTGGCCAGTCTACTCTAGATAAAAGAAGAATTAGGGGTGACATGATTCCGGTATTTGAGGGGCTGCCACAAAGAAGAGGGGGTTAAAATTATTCTCCAAAGCCCCTGAGGGCAGGACAAGAAACAATGGTTGGAAACGAATCAAGGAGAGAAGCAACCTGGAATTAAGGAGAAACTTCCTAACAGTGAGAGGACAATTAACCAGTGGAACAGCTTGCCACCAGAAGTTAGATGGAAACTAATCAAGGAGAGAGGCAACCTAGAAGTCAATGGCGAAGCCAGATTCACTTAACAACCGTCGCACTAACTTAACAAATGCAGTGATTCACTTAACAACTGTGGCAAGAAAAGATGTAAAATGGGGCGAAACTCACTTAACAAATGTCTCACTCAACCACAGAAATTTTGGCCTCAATTGTGGTCATAGGTCGAGATTATAATAATATTAGCCACTAAACAATGGTTAATATTAACCCCAATGCAGTGGTAGGTTTCAAAAATTTTTACTACTGGTTATGTGGGTGGCTTGTTGGGCGTAGCATGGCTCAATGAGTGTGGCTTGATGGGTGTGGCTTGTTGGGCGTGGCATGGGAAGGAAACTGTAAAATCTCCATTCCCACCCCACTCCAGGGGAAGGTTATTATAAAATCCCCATTTCCTCCCAATCAGCTGGGACTCGGGAGGCAGAGAATAGATGGGGGTGGGGCCAGTCAGAATTTTTACTACCGGTTCTCTGAACTACTCAAAATTTCCACTACCGGTTCTCCAGAACTGGTCAGAACCTGCTGAAACCCACCTCTGCCCCAATGGCCTGAAAAAAAGCCATATTCACACCCCAGAACTACAAACTTGATTGGTTCATTTTAACTAAAGTTAAACCGGAAAAGACCCCAAACTGTAAAGCAAAGGAGCGTCTGTATTTCCTCATGGAATTTGGCGTCTTAAGAGTCAGTTGGATTGTAGTAACAGAGCCACTGCAGGAAATGAATAAATTAGATGCAAATCAAAATCGGGTTGGAATGAGATTAGAAATTGCAATTGGAAAAGGAGCCAGATTTAATCTTGTCCAATGCCCAAAACGGCACCAGAAGACAAATAAGATACAAGCCACAAGATTACAAAGGCTGATTTCATAACTTAGATCCTGGCTGCTTGAAGATGGGTGGACTTCAACTCCCAATATTCACCAGAGAGTCTGTTTTAAATTGGTTAGACTTCAGCTCCCAGAATTCTCCATCCAGCAAGGGAAGAATAACAGAGTTAATACCATTTCAGACAAATGGTTGTCCAGTGTCTTCTTTAAAACTTCCAATGTTGGAGAATTCACAACTTCTGCAGGAGAGTCGTCTTTCCATTGATCAATTGTTCTAACTGTCAGGAAATTTCTCCTTAGTTCTAGGTTGCTTCTCTCCTTGATGAGTTTCCACCCATTGCTTCTTGTCCTGCTCTCAGGTGCTTTGGAGAATAGCTTGACTCCCTCTTCTTTGTGGTAACTCCTGAGATATTGGAAGATGCTACCATGTCTCCCCTAGTCCTTCTTTTCATCAAATTAGATGTACCCAGTTCCAGCAACCGTTCTTTGTATGTTTTAGCCTCCAGTCCCCCAATCATCTTTGTTGCTCTTCTCTGCACTATTTCTAGAGTCTCCACATCTTTTTTACATCATGGTGACCAAAACTGAATGCAGGATTCCAAGTGTGGCCTTACCAAAGCATTATAAAGTGGTATTAACACTTCACGTGATCTTGATTCTATCCCTCCGCTAATGCACACGGCTGGCTCATGTTAAATGATTGTCCACTAGGACTCCAAGATCCCTCTCACAGTTACTACTATTGAGCGAGGTGCCACCTATACCAATTTTTTTTCTTGCCTAAATGTAGAACCTTACTTTTTTCACCGTTGAATTTCATTTTGTTAGATAGCGCCCAATGTTCAAGTCTGTCAAGATCCTTCTGTATCTTGAGCCTATCTTCTGGAGTGTTGGCTATTCCTGCTAGCTTGGTGTTGTCTGCAAATTTGATGAGTTCCCCATCCATCCCCTCGTCCAAATCATTGATGAAGATGTTGAAGAGTCCTGGGCCTAAAACAGAGCCTTGGGGTACCCCATTGCGTACTTCCCTCCATGGAGATGCAATTCCATTGAGGACTACACGTTGAGTGCAGTTGGTCAGCCAGTTACGAATCCATCTGGTGGTGAGGCTGCCTAACCCGTATTTTTCGATCTTGAAAGCATGCTAGCTGGGGAATCTGGGAGTTGAAGTCCACACATCTTCAAGCAACCAGGGTTGAGAAAATAGGCCAAAAATAAAAATAAAAAATGATCTAAATCAAGAAGAGAGCACTCAAAAATGGTGATGATAATGATGGTGAAGAAGAAGAGAAGGAGAGATTTAATTGAAAGGTAAGAAGCCAATAGTCCTCTAGACTGCTCAAAAGACAACAACGCAAGACTTAAGTCAACTAAGCAAATCCAAGAAGATTCTACTTCATCTGTTCTCTTTGCAATAAATTTGGGAACAATTTTCTCTTATTTATCAGATGTAATTATCAATTATTCAACAATAGGCAGATTATCACCATCATCATCATCATGCACTGCAGATGTCTCTGCCATCTACACTGTACATCACGTTGCTTCTTGCTTGGAAAGCTTCATATCTACTGTGCCAATGGGGTTAGGTTTTACTTATTTATTGGTTAGATATTTATCTTGTCTTTATTATTTTTAAAAATGACTCAAGGCAGGAACATACCTAGTACTCCTTCCTCTTCCCATTTTCCTTCAACAACATTCTTGGGAGTGGGTTGGGCTGAGAGAGGATGACTGGCCTAAAGTCACCCAGCCAGTTTTTCAAGCCTAAAGCTGAATTAGAACTCACCACCTCTTGGTGATTGGCCCAAAGTCACCCAGCTGCCTTTCATGCCTGAGGTGGAACTAGAACTCACCATCTCTTGGTGATTGCCCAAAGTCACCCATCTGTTTTCCATGCCTGAGTGGAACTAGAACTCACCATCTCTTGGTGATTGGCCCAAAGTCACCCATCTGTTTTCCATGCCTGAGGTGGAACTAGAACTCACCATCTCTTGGTGATTGGCCCAAAGTCACCTGCTGCCTTTCATGCCTGAGGTGGAAACTAGAACTCACCATCTCTTGGTGATTGGCCAAAGTCACCCATCTGTTTTCCATGCCTGAGGTGGAACTGAGAACTCACCATCTCTTGGTGATTGGCCCAAAGTCACCCATCTGTTTTCATGCCTGAGGTGGAACTAGAACTCACCATCTCTTGGTGATTGGCCCAAAGTCACCCTGCTGCCTTTCATGCCTAAGGTGGAACTAGAATCACCACCTCTTGGTGATTGGCCCAGAGTCACCCATCTGCTTTCCATGCCTGAGGTGGAACTAGAACTCACCATCTCTTGGTGATTGGCCCAAAGTCACCCAGCTGCCTTTCATGCCTGAGGTGGAACTAGAACTCACCATCTTGGTGATTGGCCCAAAGTCACCCAGCTGCCTTTCATGGCTGAGGTGGAACTAGAACTCACCACCTCTTGGTGATTGGCCCAAAGTCACCCAGCTGCCTTTCATGCCTGAGGTGGAACTAGAACCTATCTAGTGATTGGTCCCAAAGTCATCCAACTGCCTTTCATTCCTAAGGTGAGACTAGAACTTACCATCTCCTAGCCAGGCACCTTAACCACTAGACCAAACTGCCACTCCACAACATCTGAAGGATGCCAGGGTGCCCATAAAGCAAGAAATAAAACAGAAGAGCTGGGCCTCTCCGGCAGAAAATTCTATGCTCCAAATTTCTCCCTTTTGGTTCTCTGAATTATTCCGGAGGTAGAGAAACGCTTTGCCTTGATTTCCAACAAAAGCAGACATTTGATTCAGACATTTGAAGAATTACAAGTGGGGGGGGGGGACAACTTCCTAAGGTGTCACTTTGGTTTTGGCAAAGCGGTGTCACCTGCACATCCGCTGGAAAAAAAACAGTGAGTGTCATGCTTTGATCAGCAAGAATTCTTTAGAAATGGGAGGTCTTGTGGGGGGGGGGGGGGGGGGAGGTTGGCGACTTGTCAGCCAGGGGAGACACTCCCGTATATAATCTGACAGCACAAAGGGGCGGAAATAAAGGCTTTGGAGGGTCTCTGGCACTTGAAACCCCCTCCTCACAAAAAAAAATACCCGTCTTCTCTTTTCTTTCCCTTCTGAAATTACTACAAAGACAATGGCTTCTTTAAAAGTACCCTACAAAGAGTAAAAAAAAAAAGGGGGGGGTCATTGTTCCCCAGATTTCTAAATTCACCCTCCCTTAACAAAGGAAAAAGCGGGGCGGCCCCTTGCGAACAATGGGGCTGTTTCCTTCTATGTAACTCACCCCCCCCATTAATATGCTCCAGATTTCCCCTGACCCTGGAGAGGGGGGGGGTTGGGTAACAGGCCACGTGCCATCTCTTGTCCCTCGCCCCCCCATCCATGAGGGGAGGGGGCACCTTAGAGTTCTGCAGTCTGTAATAACCTTCTTTCCCCCCCCCCACTTCTCGGTCCCTAAATGCACCCCAAACCTTCCCCTACTCCCCCAAGTATCTGTCCTCCTCTGAAGCTTTGTCTGCAGAAGGCAGGGCCGGATGGCTCAGAGAAAGCGAGCTCTGGGCTGGGGGGGGGGGGCATGTTGTTAAGATGGGGGGAGGGAAGGCAGAAGCCTCCCTTGAAGCCTTAGCTCAGCGCCTTCTCCTAGCAGAAAGGAGGAAGAAGAGAAGACCCCCCAAAAAGAAGGATCCACCCTCTTTTTCTCTGTTGTTGTTTTTTTGGTTTTGTTCTTTCTCTGTCCGTTTCACCCGCGGTCCTTCCTCTCTCCTGCCCTCCATGGCTCCGTTCATTCATTCCTTCGCTCATTCAGTCTCTGACATTCCTTTCTCCGTCAATGCTCCCGTATCTTTTCCCCCGCACATTTCCTTCCTTCTTCCTTCCTTCCTCCTTAATGCTCCCGTATCTTTTCTCCGCACATTTCCTTCCTTCCTTCCCTCTTCCTTCCTCCCTCTTCTCTCCCCTCCCTCTTCTTCCTTCCTTCCTTCCTTCCGCCCTTTCCTTCCCCTTACCTCTTCCTTTCCTCCCTCTCCCCCTTTCTTCCTTTCCTTTTCCTCCCATCTCTCCCTTCTCTTCCCCTCCTCTCCTCCTTCTTCCTTCCTTCCCACCTCTTCCTCCCTCCCTCCCTTCTCTTCCCCTCCTCTTCCTCTTCTTCTTCACCTTTCCTTCCTTCCCCTTCCCTTACCTCTTCCTCCCTCCTCCCTCTCCTCCCTTCCTCCTTCCTTCCTTCCTTCCTTCCCTTTCCCGTCTTCTTTCCTTCCACCCTCTTCTCCCTCCCTCCCTTCCTCTTCCTCTTCTTCTTTACCCTTCCTTCCTTCCCTCCTACCTCTTCCTCCCTCCCTCTTCTCCTCCTCTCCCTCTTCCTTCCTTCCCTCTCCCTGTCTTCTTTCCTTCCACCTTCTTTCCTCCCTCCCTCCTTCTCTTCCTCTCCTTCCTTCCTTCTTCCTTCCTTCCTTCTCTTTCTCTTCTTCTTTATCTCCTTCCTTCCTTCCCTCCCTCCCTTCCCTCTCCTCTTCTTTCCTTCCTCCTTCTTCTTTCTCCCTCCCTCCCTCCCTTCTCTTCCTCTCCTTCCTTCCTTCCTTCTCTTTCTCTTCTTCTTTATCCTCCTTCCTTCCTTCCTTTCCTCCCTCCCTCTCCCCCTTCCTTCCTTCCCTCTCCCTCTTCTTTCCTTCCACCTTCTTCTTTCCTCCCTCCCTCCCTTCCTTCTCTTCCTTTCCTTCCTTCCTTCTCTTTCTCTTCTTCTTTATCCTCCTTCCTTCCTTCCTTTCCTCCCTCCCTCTCCCCCTTCCTTCCTTCCCTCTCCCTCTTCTTTCCTTCCACCTTCTTCTTTCCTCCCTCCCTCCCTTCCTTCTCTTCCTTTCCTTCCTTCCTTCTCTTTCTCTTCTTCTTTATCCTCCTTCCTTCCTTCCTTCCCTCCCTTTTCTTCCTCTCCCTCTCCTTCCTTCCTTCCTTCTCTTTCTCTTCTTCTTTATCCTCCTTCCTTCCTTCCCTCCCTCCCTCCCTTCCCTCTCCCTCTTCTTTCCTTCCTCCTTCTTCTTTCCTCCCTCCCTCCCTCCCTTCTCTTCCTCTCCTTCCTTCCTTCCTTCTCTTTCTCTTCTTCTTTATCCTCCTTCCTTCCTTCCTTTCCTCCCTCCCTCTCCCCCTTCCTTCCTTCCCTCTCCCTCTTCTTTCCTTCCACCTTCTTCTTTCCTCCCTCCCTCCCTTCCTTCTCTTCCTTTCCTTCCTTCCTTCTCTTTCTCTTCTTCTTTATCCTCCTTCCTTCCTTCCTTTCCTCCCTCCCTCTCCCCCTTCCTTCCTTCTCTCTCCCCTGTCTTCTTTCCTTCCACCTTCTTCTTTCCTCCCTCCCTCCCTTCCTTTCTTTCCTTCCTTCCTTCTCTTTCTCTTCTTCTTTATCCTCCTTCCTTCCTCTCTTCTCCTTTTTCCCCTTCCCTCCCTCCCACCCCTCCCTTCCTTCCTTCCTTCCTTCCTTTCTCTTCTTCTTTATCCTTCCTTCCCTCCCTCCCTTCCAGCCTACCTCGATCTTGTCCACGCTCCGGGCGCAGCCCACCACTTTCAGCCCGTGCTGCACCAGCGCCCGAGCCACGGCCGCTCCGATGCCCACCGAGGCGCCCGTGACCAGCGCCACCCGGTTCTTCCAGCGCTCCATGACCCCCGCGAGCCGCGCCGGCTGCCTGCCGCCCGCCTGCCTCCCTCCGCTTCCCCCTCCTTCCCTGCCTCCCCGAAGCGCTGGAGCCCGGCCGGCCGGCGAAGCTTCTCCGGGAAGGAGGAGGAGAGGAGGAGGCGGAGGAACCGAGCGGCGCACTCGCCTCCTTCTCCAAGGGCAGCCTCGCCCTTCGGCTGGCGAGAGAAGCCGGCAGGAGGCGGGGAAGCGCCGGCCGCGGCCCCCTCCCCTCCCCGGGGCAGGGTTGAAAGTTCCCCCTTGCCTTTGGCCAGCCGGTGGGGCCGCCTCCTCCCGCCCGGGGAGCAGCGCCAGGCAACGGCGGAGGGTTCCACGCGTGGGAAGCGGGCAAGGGTCGAGGCAGCCTCGGGCTCCTAGCCGGCCCCCCCCCCCCCACGACCTGCATTTCTGCCCTGCCCGTGCCTTTCCTTCCTCGGCAGCCCGGCAGTGATTGAGCCAGAGAAAGATATTTAAGGGGACTGGAGGCTAAAACGTACAAAGAGCGGTTGCTGGAATTGGGGGTGTCTAGTTTATTTTATTTATTTACTTATTTTATTTTATTTTATTTTATTTTATTTATTTTATTTTATTTTTTTATTTTATTTTTTTATTTTATTTTATTTTATTTTATTATTTATTATTTTATTTTATTTTATTTTATTTATTTATTTTATTTTATTTTATTATTTTATTTTACTTTATTTTATTTATTTTATTTTATTTTATTTTATTTTATTTTATTATTTTATTTTATTTTATTTTATTTTATTTTATTTTATTTTTTTTTTTTATTTTATTTATTTTATTTTATTTTATTTTGTTTTGTTTATATGCCGCCCTTCTCCGGAGACTCAGGGCAGCTTACAATGCGCTAAGCAACAGCCTTCATACTTTTGTATATTTATGCAAAGTCAGTTTATTGCCCCCACAAACTGGGTCCTCATTTTACCTACCTTAGAAAGGATGGAAGGCTGAGTCAACCTTGAGCCTTGGCGAGATTCGAACCTGCAGTAATTGCAGGCAGCTGGTCTTAATAACAGGG